>JADLZN010003741.1:600000-1014647 GCA_018155175.1 Sinocyclocheilus anophthalmus
CGTGTTTTTGTCGTGGTTTTTTGTTGTGGTTGGTTGTTGCATGGAAAGGTTATGGTAGATCCTCAGCCTATTTATCTGCCGTTTCTACCTGTCTACCCCGCCTTCACGCCTCGCTCCGGACCAAGCAGTTCTCGGTCTTCTGGGGATAGAATGATATACTGGCTAAATGAGTTCTTATCAAGTACGCAGGAGCGAGGGGAGGACGGCTGGCCGGCTAAGTAGGTCATCAAGATCCTCTTATCTAAAATGTCAGCTGTGTACATGTGGTATAAATCGACAATTTCCACACTGATGATTACAATTCCGGTACAGGAAGGGGCTGCGTTTCTCTCTCTCTACATCTCGCTTCTCTCTCTCTCTCTCTCTTTCCATCCATCCCTCTCTCTGCCTCCCTAACTCTCCCAACGGTAGTGTGTCAATAGCCTGCCTCCATGAAGCAAGTCAATTTTCTGCTGGCTTGGCAGCAGAATAAATCTCAGAGCTATCCAGAGCACTAGAGATATTTATATTGAGAGAGCGTGCTCGGTGTGTGTGTGCGTGTTGCTGTGTGTGTGGTGTGTGAGTGTGTAATGGGAGTTGGTCATTGGCTGAATGGGAGTGATTCTTGCCTGGGCGCCACAGCAAAGGAGCTGACTGAGAAAGAGGATGAAGGGACAGAACAGAGAGAGAAATAGAGATATGCCAGCGGGACTAGTGGGGGAGGGTGGGAGGGGACATTGGCAGTCGTTTCGCAGGACCATAAGACGATGGCAGTGGCTGGACCAACTGCAATTTGTTTAGTGCTGACAGTAGGTTGCAAGCGAGGAGGACTTCGTGCAGAGGAGGTGCTTTAAAGCCAAGGGGCTTCTCGCTCTTTCGGGGATGGTGGATAATTGTGTTGGCCTAGGGATCATTACTAGCAGTTGAGCTGTGAAAAGGAAGAAGGCCGACCGCCAGCCTGGATGGCCTCCTCTCGCCGTCTCGGAAAGATTCTCTCTAAAAGTCACTCGACTGACATTTAACTACATCCGTCAATGTCACATTTCAGATGAATTTCATTCATCAACTTCCCATCTGCGGGTGCATGTCTAAGAGCTAAATGACTGTCCCGTATTAATGCTCTCTGCTCCTCCATCTGCCTCTCTGCATTGCGCTTTTGTGGTTCAGCTGTCCCTGTGTCATTTTATCAGATATGAAGTTCTTCAGAAGCTGTTTTTGTGCAGGAAGTCACTATATGCATTTAGTGGTGCTAAAAGAGGTTTTAACCCTCAGTTAAAGTACAGTACTGTCTGTAGTGTTCACTAGAGGGCAGTAGAGTAGGCAGTGGTGTGTCCAGTGGATCTCATGATTGAGTGATTAATTTAGTATGTCAGAGCTTGTTTTTACCTACAGTGTGTTCATGTATTTGCATTTCACACTTTGAAGACTTTTAAATTCATCATAACATGGATAATGTTGTAATTACTGGTGGTGGTAAGATGAAATATATGAAAGATAAAGAGGATATAATATAGATATTATCTATACCAGTGGGGGAGGAAAAAAGTATGTATCAGCCACCAATGTGCAAGTTCTCCCACTTAAAAAGATGAGAGAGGGTTGTAATTTTCATCATAGGTATACCTCGACTATGAGAGACAAAATGAGAAGAAATATCCAGAAAATCACATTGTAGGATTTAAAGAATTTATTTGCAAATTATGTGGAAAATAAGTATTTGGTCAATAAAAAAAATTCATCTCAATACTTTGTTATATACCCTTTGTTGGAAATGACAGAGGTCAAATGTTTTCTGTAAGTCTTCACAAGGTTTTCACAGACTGTTGCTGGTATTTTGGCCCATTCATCCATGCAGATCTCCTCTAGAGCAGTAAATGTTTTGGGGCTATCGCTGGGCAACACGGATTTTCAACTCCCTCCAAAGATTTTCTATGGGGTTGAGATATGGAGACTGGCTAGGCCACTCCAGGAACCTTGAAATGCTTCTTACGAAGCCAATACTTCATTGCCCGGGCGGTGTGTTTGGAATCACTGTCATGCTGAAAGACCCAGCCACATCTTCAATGCCCTTGCTGATGGAAAATCAAAAATCTAAATCTCACGATACATGGCCCCATTCAATCTTTCGTTTACACGGATCAGTCGTCATGGTCCCTTTGCAGAAAAACAGCCCCAAAAGCATGATGTTTCCACCCCCATGCTCATTGGTGTATGGTGTTCTTTGGATGCAACTCAGCATTCTTTCTCCTCCAAAAGCGACAAGTTGAGTTTTTACCAAAAATCTGACCATATGACATTTTCCCAATCCTCTTCTGGATCATCCAATTGCTCTCTAGCAAACTTCAGATGGGCTTGGACATGTACTGGCTTAAGCAGGGGGGCATGTCTGGCACTGCAGGATTTGAGTCCTTGGCGGCGCAGTGTGTTACTGATGGTTGCCTTTGTTACTTTGGTCCCAGCTCTGCAGGTCATTCACTAGGTCCCCCCGTGTGGTTCTGGGATTTTTGCTCAAAGTTCTTGTGATCATGTGGGACCCAACGGGGTGAGATCTTGCGTGGAGCCCAGATCGAGGGAGATTATCAGTGGCTTGTATGTCTTCCATTTTCTAATAAAAGTTCATTTCTTCACACCAAGCTGCTTACCTATTGCAGATTCAGTCTTCCCAGCCTGGGGCAGGTCTACAATTTTGTTTCTGGTGACCTTTGACAGCTCTTTGGTCTTGGCCAAGGTGGAGTTTGGAGTGTGACTGTTTGAGGTTGTGGACAGGTGTCTTTTGTACTGATAACGAGTTCAAACAGATGCCATTAATGCAGGTAATGAGTGGAGGACAGAGGAGTCTCTTAAAGAAGAAGGTACAGGTCTGTGAGAGCCAGAAATCTTGCTTGTTTGTAGGTGACCAAATACTTATTGTACAGAGGAATTTACCAATTAATTCTTAAAAAAATCCTACAATGTGATATTCTGGATTTTCTTTTCTCATTTTGTCTATCATAGTTGAGGTATAACTATGATGAAAATTACTGGCCTCTCTCATCTTTTTAAGTGGGAGAACTTGACCAATTGGTGGCGTGACGTACAATACTTTTTTTGCCCAACAGTATGGGATATATACAGTGGGTATGGAAAGTTTTCAGACCCCCTTAAATTTTTCACTCATTTTTTTTTATATTGCAGCCATTTGCTAATATCATTTAAGTTAATTTTTTTCCTCAGTAATGTACACACAACACCCCATATTGAAAGAAAAACACAGAATTATTGACATTTTTTGCAGATTTATTAAAAAAGAAAAAAAACTGAAATATCACATGGTCATAAGTATACACATTGCTCAGTATTTAGTAGAAGCACACTTTTGATATAATACAGCCATGAGTCTTTTTGGGAAAAACCTGGATTTTCACACCTGGATTTGGGGATCCTCTGCAATTCCTCCTTGCAGATCCTCTCCAGTTCTGTCAGGTTGGATGGTTAACGTTGGTGGACAGCCATTTTTAGGTCTATCCAGAGATGCTCAATTGGGTTTAAGTCAGGGCTTGGCTGGGCCATTCAAGAACAGTCACAAAGTTGTTGTGAAGCCACTCCTTCGTTATGTTAGCTGTGTGCTTAGGGTCATTGTCGTGTTGGAAGGTAAACCTTCGGCCCCGTCCGAGTCGAGCACTTGGAGAAGGTTTTAGTCAGATACCTGGAATTGGCCACATTATCTTTCCCCGATTGCAAACCAGTAGTCCGTCTCTGCAGCTGAAATAACACACCCACAGCAGTGATGCTGCCACCACCCGCTTCAGGTTGGGGGGGAGATTTGGACAGGTGATGGCGAAGTTGCTGGTTTTTCAACCATTAACCGCTTTAGCATTAAGGCCAAAAGTTATATCTGGTCTCATCAGACCGAGAAATCTATTTGCACCATCTGGAGTCTTAGGTGTTTGTTTTTTTAGACAAAAATCCATGGCGGCTTTATGTGTTCTTGCACGGAGGAGAGGCTTGCAGCGGGCCATCTGCATTAAAGCGACGACTGGTGGAGGCTGCAGTGATGGTGACTTTCTCAACTGTCTCCCATCTCCAGACGCATCTATGGGGCTCAGCCACAGGGACGATTGGGTTTCTTTACCCTCTCAACAAGGCTTTCTCCCCCGAAGCTAAGTTGGAACGGACGGCCAGCTCTAGGAAGGGTTTCTGGTAGTCCAACACGTCCAATCTGTGCCTTGTCACAATTCTGTCTCTGAGCTCTTCAGTTAGTTCCTTTGACCTCATGATTCTCATGTGCTCTGACATGCACTGTGAGCTGTAAAATCTTATATAGACAGGTGTGTGGCTTTACTAATCAAGTCAAATCAGTATAATCAAACACAACTGGACTCAAATGAAGGAGTAGAACCATCTCAAGGATTATCAGAAGAAATAGACAGCACCTGAGTAAATATATGAGTGTCACAGCAAAGGTCTGAATACTTAGGACCATGTGAAATATCAGTTTTTCTTTTTTAATAAATCTAAAAAAATGTCAACAATTCTGTGTTTTTATGTCAATATGGGGTGTTGGTGTCCATTAATAGGGAAAAAAAATTAACCGTTTATAATGAGTTAGCAAAGGGCTGCAACTAACAGATGTGAAAAATTTAAGGGGGTCTGAATATGTTCCGTACCCACTGTATATATATATATATTATATATAATCTATATTATGATATATATATATATGTTTGGTGGTGTGTGTGTGTGTTTGAAAATAAGTCTTTTATGCTCACCAAGTGAGCTGCTGCTAGATCCAAAATCCATCAAAAACAGATTAACAGGAACTTGTGAATTTAATTGTAAAATAATTCTATAATTAAATATATTTAAAAATGGCAAATTAGTCCTGTGCTGCAAAGCTGAATTTTCATGCAGCTGAATATTTTCCAGTCATCAGTGTCCAGAAAACTATCTCATATGCTGATTTTTTTTATTGGGAAGAAATAAAGACATAGAATTGTAGTTTCATTAATATATACTTTTAAAAATTATTTAGTATATTATACTATATATATATATAGTATATATTATATATATTATACTAGATATAGTATATATATATATATGTACTTTATATTTCAGACACATTAAATGATAAAAAGTTGACAGTATAATGTTACAGAATTTATAATGTTGCAGAAGATTTTTACAGAACTCCCCTATTGTGTTATTCATAAGTTAATCAAAGCTTATTTTGATGGCATAAAACAATGTGGGTTTTGAATGACATGCAAATACAACATAAAACAAAAACATTGTAGGCTTATGTTACGTAACCAAGTTGAAAGTAGCTACAAGGAATCAAAAGGGTGAATTGTTTTTTTTCAGTCTTTTTTTTAATGAATTTTTCAAACTAACCGATTCACCAGAATTGATCGAACTTTCCAAACGCTACAGAAGAGAGAGAGGAGCATTTAGAATGAACTGGTTGACTAGAATGAATCGGAATTTCCAAAGCTACTTGTAAGAGGGGCAGGACAATAATCCGTGTATCATTCGATCATTCGTTTTTTGATTTAATATTGAAAAAGGGAAAAATGAGAAAATGGCTCCTTTTTAATTTTTTCATTTTTTTCCCAAAAAAACGAAAAACGAAAATTCAGCTAAAATTTTAGTTTTTCGTTAATGGGTGAAAAAAATTAATAAACAGCTTGAATATTAGATTTCTACACGTGGGCGGGAATTAAAAGCCCCTTTCTGCTGATTGGTCAGCCGAAGATCAACCCGTGCCATCATCAGTTCTTCCGCAGTATCACGCAGCAGAATAATAGTCCTCCACTGCTGCAGTTGTATGGATTCTTAACGCATTTATTGCAACTACATTTAATCTTTTTTTCATCAAACAAACAGGCTAATGAATAGCTCAACACAACTCGTACAGGGGAAGAGTCTAGACAGGGCTTTCTTCTGTGTAGAGATAAATTATATTCTTTGCATCAGCTGGGCATGGCGGGGTATGATATGACGGCTGTCATAGCCTACCCTTGGCTCACCAGTAAGTCTGTTTACGATAATAATCTGTGATTAAATATTTAAAACACTAAGACAAAAAGGACAAGAATTAAAAAATGGCTTGGGTTATCTATAGGCTATGTTCACCGAAAACACTGTCATATGTACGACAACGGAGAACAACAGATATAAATGGCTATGTTCGAGTGTATCTATGTTAGTATTGTGGAAAATATTATAAGTGAATCTCAAAAGGAGATGCACTGTGCGCGGGTGAGCTGCTGCGAACAGCACGCAACGCAATATTTTCATAAAATATAATAACTTGCCATTTTCGGTTTGTTTCTCACCAAACCCTCAATATACCTTCAGAATGCCTGGAATATACGCCACGAGATGCATAGGATTATTTTATGAGAGATATGCATCCGCTTAAAAAAAAAAAAAAAAATCAATAAATAAAGTCCACCATCTTGCATTAACTGGCAGTGGGAGCAGGACATTTGTGTTATTAAAGTAATAAGCCTTTCGAACAACATTAGGTGAATAATTCACTTAGTTCACACAGTCCACTCAATGCGAGGGTTAAATAACGTCAATACGCAGACAGAAGCAACTAGGCAGATACCGTCAAGCGAGATTCGTATGAAGTGAAGGGAAAGAAGAGCTCATATGTAAAGCAGTTTAAATTAATATGAGTACTGATTGAGGTTCACCTTGGATTTTTTCCCGGAATAACTTAATACTCTGTCATATAGTCGTATGGTAAAAATGTATTTTTATTGTGTACGTTACGTTCAAAATAACTACAGAATAGGAATGCCTTTGAAACAATAAAGAGAACAACAGAAGCACTGCTTTAGAGGCGTCTCGGTTCTGCTGGAGAGATTTCTGGCGCCTGACACAAAACAGAACCACAGCGAATACTGTGTCTTAAAAGGCTTCATTTAGATATCGGGACTAAATGCGTTATATAAGTCACTTTGGAATATAAATCACAGGTAGGCCTATGTATTATGATAAAAAAAGCGACTTTACAGTCTGGAAATACTTTAGGCTATAGCTAATTATTCTCGGACCCCCTATCACTTTAAGAACTGCTGGTCTACACAGAAGAAAGCCCTGTCTAAACTCTGCCCCAGTACGAGTTGTGTCGAGCTATTCATTAGCCTGTTTGATGAGAAAAATATGAAATGTATAAAATGGGTTATTAATCCATACAACTGCAGCAGCGGAGGACTATTATTCTGCTGCGTGATACTGCAGAAGAACTGATGATGGCACGGTTTGATCTTCAGCTGACCAATCAGCAGAAAGGGGCGTTTAATTCCCGCCCACATGTAGAAATCGAATATTCAAGCTGTTTATAAATTTTTCCATCCATAAACGAAAAACGAAAATTTCAGCTGAATTATCGTTTTTCTTTTTTTGGAAAAAAAACGAAAAAGGAGCCGTTTTCTAATTTTTCTACTTTCAATATTAAATAAAAAAACGAATGATCGAATGATACACGGATTCATTTAGCACAGCTTGTTTGATTATTCCCTAAACTCACTAGTGTCGAGTCGACAAACATCGAAAGTGTTTGTTCGAACTACATCGCGAGTCCTCGGAAAAAGTAGCTAATTACTGGAAAAGCATCGTGTGAAAACATCCGAACTATATGTACACCGCTGAAAAATATAGGTAAGTTAGTAGGCTATAGCGTCGTTAGTTTTAATTATATTCCCCCTCAACACTGATCTGCTTTTGTTTTATACTATTTTATATTTTATCTTATAGGACACATTACGTTTAATCTCTTTGACAATGAGAAATCGTCGCTGCGTTATTATGCATTAAAGTAATAACCTTTTCTTTCAATTATGCCAGGATCAAAGGTTGCAACCTCGCGTGCTTATTTTTGCCTCTGGGTTTCTTTTCTTTTCAAATTGATTCAAGAAGAAAAGGTGGTCCGAGCAACTAACATGAAATCAATGAGAGACTGATGTGGTATTAACACTGGCCGTTTTCGCCTGTGCTCTTGTGGTGCGGAGCAGCTAAACAGCTCAAAGCCAGCGGGAACTCGACACGCCAGAAATGTGACATTTTGAAATGTGCTCCAAGTAGCTGCAGACATCCAGTGTTTTATTTAAAATCAATGTTTACCTTGGAACAGCCTGCTTACGAGTTTTGACTGTTATGTGGCTATTTGTTTTCTTTATGTTTCCATCTCTCGTTCACTACCTCTTGCGTTTCGCCCGTTTACAGTTTATAATAGTGCGTATTTGTAGGGCAATAACTTTGTCATAAAAATGTCACTGTTGTTGTGCGAACATGTATATTATTAGCGATTCTCGTAATATATGAGGCCATTATTACTGTTCAAAAGTTTGGGGTCGGTAATTTCATTTTGGAAAAATTTGCAACTTTTATTCAGCAAGTGCGCTTTAAATTGATCAAAAGTGACAGAATTCTAGTGTAATACTTTAAAAGTCTTTACCCTTTCATATAATCAGGGTATCTTCCGTCCAATCAATTTTTGTTTTAATACTGAAATCTGAAAAAAGAAAAACGGCACATATTTCGTTTTTCAATTATTCAAACAAAACGAAAAAACAAGAATCCGGCTTAATTTGCGTTTTTGACATACGGGAAGAAAAGAATTAAACAACTTGAATTCGATTCTCTACATGGGGGGGGAATGGAACGTCCTCTTGACTAAGTGGTGCAACCAAACATACAACATACTACCTTCGTCCTAAAAAACATAATAATAGTCCTCCGCTTCTATTTATTCTTAACATGTTTATTTCTACTACGTTTTATCTCTTCATCAAACAGCCAGATTAATGAAGGGCTTGACACCAACCATACTGAAGCAGCGCCTTTTGGCCTAGTTTATAAGTTATCCACCTATTAAAATCTGGGGCAAAGCCTGCGCGATGCACATGCAGGCACGGGGAGAAGGTATGAGACAAGCGCAGACCACTATTAATTTGTGAACACAGGTAGTTTTAGACAATAAACTGAGTTTATTTAATTAATATGGAGTACTGGCCAGCTAACTGATTGCATACACAATTGTTATTTTCTCTGCCAAACTAAACCCAAGTCACAGAACCGTTGTGTACTTGACTGACTCGCAGTAGGCGCATAGAGTGGTGTATCATTCCTGAATCCTGATATGAATCAGTCTTTGAAATACCCATTATTATAGACAACAATTCAATTACCAATTGTTATAGACAGCCGCTTGATTTTATTCTTAAATGAATGAATTAAGCATTTTGAACTAATTGATTGAATAAAAGGATCCTTTATTTACACAATGACTTACAGCCACCTAGTGGCGATATTACTATCATAATTCAAGTATTATTTAATTTTATTAATATTTCTATTAAAAATGTTGTATAAAACATTAATCTAATTTCATTATACATTTGTAAATGCACATACAGCCATCTTATCAGCATTAAACTGTAAATACATTTAAAAGCATCTTCAGACCCAGGTTCTATATCACTGAATACTGATTTGGTATGGATACTGAATTGGTAACAGCCTATTGTCATATTATTCTAATCGGGTGCCGGTAGTAGTGGTCCTGTTTATTTCATGTAAGAATTTGAACAGTTAAAAAGCCATAAAAAAAAGGTAACAGTTAAAAAAATTAATAAAATAAAATAAATAAATAAAAAACTGAAAATCAATGGCCCCTTATGGGAAGGTTAATTTCTGACACTGATGACACTGGCTTATTGTTCGAAGTGTTATTCCAGGGTTTGGATATGTTCTTATAACTCAAACGAGTTCACCTTCAAATCATGACGTCAAATTCACATTTCACTAAAGTCAATCACTGAAACAAGCACTGTGAGGAACAAATAGTCCCATGCCAGAGGGATAATAACAGATGATTTCCTAAATTTGAATAAAGTGCTCTATGAATAATACTCAAAATAGAAAAATAATAGATGTGATGTGAAGGTAAATTACGCAAAGTCATTTATTTTCATATCTGTAATATCATTTAAGTTCCTCCTTTGTCTAAAATGCAACGTATTGTCTAAAACAAAAGTTATGACTATATGTTCACATAAATTGATAGTGGTCAATACATTCTCCCCGTGCTGCAGTGCATCGCGCAGCTTTGCCACACAGATTTTAATGGGTGGATAACTATAATAAAACAGGCATGCCTAGGGCCAAAAGGCTCTTCTTCAGTATGGTTTGTGTCAAGCCATTCATCAATCTGGCTGTTTGATGAAGAGATAAAATTTAGTAGAAATAAACATGTTAAGAATCAATAGAAGCGGAGGACTATTATTAAGGTTTTTTTAGGACTATTATTATTGTTGGAAGGGTTGGTTGGACCAATTATGCAGGAGAGGGGAGTTTCATCCCCCCAATGTAGAGATCGATATCTTCAAGTTGTTATTCGTTTGCTAGCCCGAATGTAAAAAAACGAAAAGAAAGCGGATTGCGGATTTTTCGTTTTGTTGGAAATAATTGAAATAAAAGAAATATGTGCCCCGTTTTTCTTGTTCAGATTTCCATATGTAATAACCAAAAATGAATTGGACGGAAGATACCATGTATTCATAAATGCTGTTCTCCTGAACTTTCTATTCATCAAATAATCCTGAAAAAATATGGGTAGGCTATCGGTAGGTTTTAACGAAAATATTAAGCAGAAACACTTATTTGCAAAATTGATCACAATAAGAAATGTTTCTTAAGCACCAAATCAGCTAATTAGAATTATTTCTGAATGAGCATGTGACAATGGCTGCAGGAAACAGTCAGCTTTGCCATTGCAGGAATTCATTATATTTTAAAATATATTAAAATCGAAAAGTCATTCAATTGTAATACTTCACAATATTACTGTTTTTGATGTACTTTTGATCATATAACATTTAGACATTTTTCATAATACAGCAATATCAGCGATAATTATTCACTATAGAATAATTATTAATGAAATAAGCAAAATCTAAAAACAGGAATAAGAAAATATAATTCATACTTTTTATTTATTTGTTTGATACAACAAAATCAGGGATACATACTGAACATAAAACAAATGTCAAAGCATTTCTTGTATTGGTGATTTATAAAATAGATTACCTTTTGAAATAAAGCAAGGACATTTTCTAAAAAAGGTCATGGGTTTGATTTTCAAGTGTACACAGGCATATAAATGTATAACATGAATGCACTTTGGATAAAACTTCTGCTGTGTGTGTATGATATCAAACCTTACAATACATTTGGACAAATTACAGTTTCATCAGCAACAATGTGACCAAGACCAATATTTTCTTCATTTCTACAGATGTGTTAAAATGATTATAAGAAATAATGATAAAATAATCAAATTCACACTTTCCTACCTGATTTTAAACAAAATGATCAATTTAAGGAGATTTTTTAATGCTATGGTTGATAGCCAGTGGAATCAAGTGTAAATTAAATGTGTGTGACCGACAATGAAAACAGTTCACTGGGTTTAAGTTTTGTTAACCAAGGAGAATACTTACTTGGCCCTGTGGGCATGTTAAAATTCATGACTCTTCTGATTTCTATTCATAAGGTTGAAGCTTGATGAAGCTGTCAGGGCTGGAAGACACACGAGGGGTCAGACGTATGCTTTCAAACACGCGTGACCTCACGCTGATGAGCCTAATTCACACATCCTCAAGGCCTTTCCCCTGAGCCCACCAATCACAATACCCTCCCACTTGACCTACGACCCTCCATGGGGGTCTCCCATTGGCTGCGTAGTGAAAGGAAATAGGGAGACATCCCTGCTGCTCATCTCCATCACAATGGCAGCATATGTTTGTGGGCATTTGAGCGCATGGAGCTGGCAGATTCCATATTAGACTGACGACAGAGACCAGGTGCCTGAACCCCACACACTCAGAGACGAAAGAGAAAGTTAACACTGTTAGTAACACTTCTTCTCTGATTTATAACATGCCCTCCCAAGCTGAACCGCTGGAGCTATAGTTTAGCACACAAAGAGCTCTCTGTATGCTTATTTAGTGGGCAGGCTATTGTAAACTTTGATGGGATCATATGCACTTTGGTGTTGTGTTCTGTGGAGTTGTAGATGTTGATTGATTATGGACTCTGAGATATTTATATCATTGAGTGTGTCTGGGTTACAGGATTTCACTTGGTGCCTCGTGCAAACAGCTTACTGCTGATTAAAACATGATTTTCCATCGGCACCCTCCACCCTGATAAATAGCGCATTAAGAGGTCTCCACAAATAATAACGTTGTGGAATAATACAATTTGTTATATCTGGGGAACCACAATGCTTTGAGTAATATCTTGGATTATTGCATCTTAATCATCTTGCATAATGCAAGTGAGGGTTATTATAGTATAACCTACAGTCCACAGAAATATCCTTAACATATTTTAATGAGAATAGTCAAAAAATATATCTATCTATCTCCCTATATATACATATAAATTTTTATCTATATTTTTTCTCCATGTTTCCTGATGAACAGCCATGGAAGTGAGGTGAAAGAGTGAGGAGGAGGAAGAGAGGGTGAAGACAAGTTTAGCTTGCAGAGCAGGCTCTTCCTCTATCATGGTAAGTGAGCTCCTCCTAATTATTATTCAATAAACTCCCGTTAAATTAACAGCTCAATAGGCAACAACATCTGCTGTATGTGGCAGGCCAGTGAGTCGTACATCTTCCCCAAGCCTTTCTCTTCCTCTTTTCCCCCTCCGTCTCATGTTGTCTCAAAGACAGACGGTTTAGTGTCACAGTTTCCTTAAAGGGGTCATATGATGCAATTAAACTTTATCTTTGGAGTGTTACAAGCTCTCGGTACATAAAGAAGATCTGTAAAGTTACAAAGAATAAAGTCTCAAATCCAAAAAAGAATCTTCTAAAAGTAGTAGTCATAACCCACGCTAAACGGCTCGTTCTAACACGCCCCAACATTTCTACCTCACTATGTGGGAAGATTTGTATAACGCCGCCCAAATGTTCACGCAAAGAAAGAATAACTTTTATTCTCGCTGTAGTATTGTTGTTGGCGCCGCCTCCATGTTGTGAAGGCGCTATGTTTTGTTGTGAAAGCGAAACTACTTTGGTTGGCCTTCCAAAAGAGGACGATATCCGCTATCCGATATCCGTGCTGGTCGCTGAGGAAATACAAAAACTTCACGCTGTCGATTGCCGGATTGGCTTTCACCGTGGACGAAACAGAGTCCAGCCCAGGGTCGTCACATGCGGTTGCCGCAAGCACACCGGACGCTCCTTCGTCGAATCCGCAGGCCGCGCCATTCAAAGCCGCCTCCGCCCTGCTAACGCAATGCTGGACGCATACTCTTAGGCCGGGCTCACTTAGGCCCCGGCCTTTTATGCTACTCAAGGGCAGCGGTGTGTGATGCTTTTGCAATGTGAAAGCGAAGCTACTTTGTTGGCCTTCCAAAAGAGGATACGAAACTAGAAATCAGTTGTTAAGTTGTATTTACAAAAAATGTCAGAACAGTTTAAAAAAACTCCCCCAAAAAAAGAAACATTTTTTTTTTAATTTTGTTTTAAGAATGTGTCCAGCGCAGTTTATAGAGGACTGTTTTGTCTGGTAAGAGTAGATCTGACATGTCGGTGTTCGAATCAACGACTGTAAGTACGTTTTAGATTAAAGAATTTGCCACAGACCATTCAAACGCGAGTTTTTGGGCAGAGTTTTTTGGGTAGGTGCCACTTAGGTGTGGCCATTTTTTCGATTACAAATGCAGACATGGTTTTATGTTACACTCTGGCCTGACAGGGCATCAACAGTATGGTAAGGGCGTAACATTTCCATCACAAGCTTGGAAGTATTCGGCCAATCACAACGCACTAGAAAGCTGGCCAATCAGAGCAAACCTCTCTTTTCAAAACGATGAGCTTTGTAAAAAATCAACGCATTTCAGAAAGGCGGGGCACAGAGGAGAAACAATACTGTACAGTATGTGGAAAATAATGTTTTTGTAACCTTAAACACATTGCATTACACCAAATAATAAAATAATGTTCTTTTAGCATGCATCATATGACCCCTTTAAAATAATAATCAGAAAAACTGTTTTCGGCATTGATAAAATTAAGAAATGTTACTTGAGCAGCAAATCAACACATTAGAATGATTCCGGAAGGATCATGTGACACTGAGGACTGGCATAGACTCGCTGAAAATTAAGATTCGCACATCACAGGAATAAATAAAAATTGTAAACATGTGTCAAAAAAACACGTATTTTAAATTGTAATATGTTTGCCCCAATATACTGTTTACTAGGGCTGGGTTTGACACAAATTTCACAATTCGATTTGATTCTTATTCACAAGCTTGCGATTCAATTCGAATACCATTTCGATTCGATTCGATTCAGTATCAATTATTTTGGATATATATCAGGTACAGTACATGCTAAATTTTCTCAAGGAAAAAAAATCTCTTCAACTTAATGCTCTAAAAAATACAATGAGGAGTAATTGTTCACCTAACTATAAAATTGTTAAGAAAATGCCCTGATGGTAGGCGATTAAAACGCAAAAAATTACACTTAATGAAGTTTTTAAATAATAAAGTTACAATTACATAATTATATTTCTACTTCAATTCGTTTTTTTTTTTTTATAAACAATGGTGGCTGTCATAAAACTGTAAGGATTTATTCAAACAAATTAAACATTGAAGAACAGTAAAAATTATAATAAATATATTATATGGTGCATATATTTAGCAAAATGCCCCTCTCTACAGTTTATTTTTCTATCTGACTAATGAGTTTATGGTCACCGAATAACTGGTTTTTTCTGAGGTAAATGTGATGTTACATGATATTGTTTACAAGCCTTTATATTTTGACATCTTTGCGCGGCTGAAACACTGATTGAGCGATTACTTGAGACAGGATACGGATTGTAAAGTTGAACTCTTTCTTTTAACTTACCTTCGGACGTTTAGTCATGTTTATTTTGTGCTGAAAATGGTTGATACTGTGAAGGAGATGATCAGTTCACGTGCGCCTCAGTTCAGCAGATCTGTCACTCCACATTAAACAGCGGCAAAAAAAAAAAAAACGATAGGTTGGAAATACTGCAATACAATGGACAGAATTTGAAATCTGAGACTTTTTCATATTGAAAATACCAAAGAACATGCTGATTCGTAATTGGTTGGGAAGTGCCTTTCAATCAATGTTCCGGTCCCGTATAGTAAACTAAAATAGGCTAGGAATAACGAGTATTGGTATTTTTTTGTAAGATTTAAGATTTTATTTAAGAATCGATATGGTTCCGTAAAAATGAGAATCGATTAATATGGAGATATCGATATTTTTTACCCAGCCCTAGTTTTTACTGTATTAAATCAAATAAATGTAGATTTGGTGGGCATAAGAGACTAAACAAAAAAAGTCTTACTGATGCAAAACTTTTTAATAGTACTGTATATAAAATTATATCAAAGTAGAGTATATTTTATAAAATAAGTGTAAAATAAATATTGAAATCAACATTTAAATGCAATTATACATCCAAAGTTCAACTTCAAGAGCTCACTATATTTTCTGATGCCTTTAAGCTACTTACAATGTGTTCAAGGTTCATCACAGTGCATTCAAGGTTCATCAGTTTGTGTATTCCCTGGGAGTCAAACCAATGACTTTGACATTGCTAATGCCATGAACCACCAGTACCCCCTATTAAAATAGGTTTACAACAAAATATTGTAGAGGAATTCGTCCTGCAGAATTAAAATTTTGATTTTGTGTTCTCACAGCCAGCTTGTGGTTTAAATAATTAATATTTAATAAATTCATCATCATTAAATGAATAAAGTATTAAGTTTTTTTATATTTACTGATAACCTTCTAATACTGATCATCTGCTTTGGGTCTGTGTCAGTGGGAGTAAAATTTGTGGTGCTTTTAGCATCAACAGTGTTTTAAACCTCTAGCTATTTTCACATTTTGCAAAACTTGTGTATACAGTAATTACGTGAAGACCAGGTAGAGTGCCATAGCACATTTGTAGAAGGTACTTTGAAGAAGAACTGTATAATTCAGCACTTTTCCAGTCTGTCATCTGAGAGCTAAGGCTGTCCGGCTGTTTGTCAGTGAAAGATTAGTTGCTCGGCTCACACGGTCTCCGCTCTGCTGTCATAAAGGGCCGGGCAGCTGCCGGAGCCATCCAGGGGCATCACTCACCACTGATGAACATATCAGTCCAGTCCAAGCACCCTCCCAGACGCTCCTCACGCAGCCATAAAGAAGAGGTGTGAGGAAAGGCTAACCAAGTTAGCCATTCTCAAGCGGCTTGGACGGAGAAGACAGATTGAGGATGATGCAAATGGGTTGGGGTTTTTTTTGCGTGTGTTTTTTGTGTGCACATGTGTGTGGGTGTGAAAATGATCAGTTCCCGGGCCCCAGTGCTCATTTCTCATCTTTCTCTCACCTGTTCCACACTGCAGAGCTCACAGCATTGATCCAGACACACCCGGCTCCTCGCCATCCATCATAAGACCAACACTCCCCTCTCGCTGCTCAAGGTCCACGTGTCCTCCTTTCCGCTTTTAGCCACCCAGGTAAAGGTATTCATCAGGCCTCTTATCCTCCTCTATCCCTCCTTCTCCCTCCAGTAGTCTCTCTCTCTCTCTCATGGAGAAGACAACTTGCAGCCATATTAATGCAACGCAGCAGCCACTGGGAGGATAACAAGACCATTAGTACCTGTGCAGAGGAGAGAGAAATAAAGGGAGAAAGTGTGTGTATGTGTGTGTGAAATCTGCAAACACACACTGACATAAAGAGGTCATCTCATAAATCTTTAGTAGATAGGGTGATGCTGTTTGAGTGAGCTGTGAATGGAGCCTCAAAGCCGAAGTCGCTAGGGTCAATGGATCAGGAGAAAGAAAAATAGAGTCATCCGTGAGAGAGGAATCTGTAGACATCACCGCATGCTTTATCTCTACTTCAGCTATAGTTATATTGGTCCTGCAGGTCATCCCTTGTGGTTAAATCAGGAAAGTAACTTGTTTTAATTAATCCTGTGAAAAGGCCAGGGCTAATTATAACAGGTGAAGGATGACTTTCTCTTTTTTTTCTCTCTCTCTCTGTGCTGTACATCAGTCTCTTTGCTCTCTCCTCTTCACCTGTGATTGATAGAGGACTAACTCCCAGAGCCTGCAGATTTCCCATGCCTCCAGAATCGTGTTGTTGTTTTTAGAGCAGGTGGTGTATTTTTGTGCTGTTTTGTGCTTACGTACAGAAACAGACAATGCGTAAAGACTGGAATACACTAAGTAACTTTTGCCCAGATTTTCGCCCTGAGTTGACGCTAGTTGCCAAAAGAAGTTGGAGTTGATAAATTATGATGAGCACAGACTGTTTTTTTTTCTTTTTTACTTCAGGCCAATTCCATCCAGTTAGAGGATGTCATGTTTGATATTTTTGAGCTAATTTTAGAACACATTGTTTTGATTTGTCATGAGTCTCCTAGCAACAATAGGCACATTTTTGAGTGAATTTGTTGTGATCGGAACAACTTTAAAGTCTGGTAGTATGTGATCCTTAGTCGTTTAGTGTACATTATACCTAGTTTTTATCTTAAACCTTTAACAAGTTGGCTAGTGTGTGATTTCAAGTATTTTTAATCAACTCAGATTTTAAAAGTCGTTAAGTCTATTGTTTTCTGTTTTACTATTTTTTTTAATGTAATTTATTCCTGTGGTGGCAAAGCAGAATTTTCAGCATCATTACTCCAGTCTTTAGTGTCACATGATCCTTCAGTAGTCATTCTAATATGACGATTTGGTGCTCAAGAAACATCAATGATCCAAAACACACCAGCAAGTCCACCTTTGAATGGCTCAAGAAAAGCAAAATTAAGGTTTTCGAGTGGCCAAGTCAAAGTCCAGACTTAAATCCGATTGAGATGATGTGGCATGACCTTAAAAAGGTGGTTTATGCTCAAAAACCCTCCAATGTGGCTGAATGAAAACAATTCTGCAAAGAAGAGTGGGCCAAAATTCCACAGCGATGTGAAAGACTCATTGGCAGTTATCGCAAATGCTTGTTTGCAGTTGTTGCGGCAAAGGGTGGCACAACCAGTTATTAGATTTAGGGGGCAATTACTTTTTCACGTATGGCCAGGCAGGTTTGGACAGCGTTTTTCCCTTTATAAATGAAATAATTATTTCAAAACTGCGTTTTGTATTTACTCAGGTTATCTTTGTGTAATATTAATTTGTTTGATTATCTGAATCTTTTAAGTGACAAATATGAAAAAAAAATTAAAAACAGGAAGGGGCAAAAACCTTTTCACACCACTGTAATATGTGTGTGTGTGTGTTTGTCTATTATTACTGTCGAAAACAGTTTGTCTCTTTAATTTTTTGTTGTTTGTTTACATTTAGTTTTTTTTTGATTCATTTAAAATTACTTGTTTTACATTACAAATGCCCTCTTTTTAAATATTTCTTAGAGGCCCCAACTTTTGAATGGTTTGTGTAAATATTATATATAGCTCTAATAATAGATATATTATATCTTCATTATATGTGTTTTAATGTAGTCTCTTTGTTTGTTTTTTTTTTCTTTTTCGAAGCTTTCGAAGATGGTTTATGAGATTGCATACAGTTGTTTTGGATGCAGTCTTGGATGTTATCAACAACAAGATATGGGAAGTGCTTTCACCTTCCTACATTCTACTACTTGCTATAAACTTCCTTTTGATTTTCCTATCTTAAATATGTTGCATTTAGTTATTTGCATTTAACATTATTTGTCCCTACTGTCTATGGCCCTATCACCACAGAACTACGACCCACCAGTTGAGAACCACTACTGTAAGAGAACTCACAAATCTTTTCCTCTCTTTACTTTCGGATACAAGTATTGAATAAAAGCTGTATAGTTATTTTACTACAGGGTTGTCAGTTGGGTGCCACAGATTAAACCATAATGAGTTAAGCAGCCCAAAGGATAAGAGCTCCTGTTGTGCTTCACTCACGTTTGTTGTGTTTGTGTTCATTTACTTTTGGCAATGCTGTTGGTAACGCAGGTGAAGCATGACATGTTCATTTGGATGAAAAAAAAGAAGCATTCACAGCTGGGGAAGAATATTTCTGTCCTGTTGTCAGCAGGCATTCGTTAATAGGACCACATTCACTCTCTTTGCTTATGGAAGTGTTAACTGCACACCCAAATTAGCTCTGATGAGCAGATGCAGCCTAACGTGACTGATAGATCTCCGCTGGCCGTCAGTTTTAATTCTGTAATAAAGAGTATAAAATTATTTAGTATGATGATTACAAACTAAGATTAAAATTATGAGTGAATTATCATATTGAATTGTCATTTGAACTTAAGTATAAATTGTTTCTTATTTGATAATGAGCAAAACGTGATATTTCTGTCTTTAAATTATTATAGTTTTCTGAGAATATTTGACTTGAGTATGAATACTGGTGTGTATGATTTGCCACACATCCCATGCTATGAAATCTATATTGCTTATGTACACATTGCAGTTAAGACAATCCACATATCGTTTTGATGCTCTTACTGTACATCTGAATTATTTACATACAGTGAGTCAACGTGTGGTAGTGGATGTCTTTAATAAGGCCATCAGGGGCAGAGGGATGGGTCATCGCTCTCTCCTGTCTGCCGCAGGAGGCTCTCAATGCTGTTCAGTGGCAGAGGCTGGGCTTGTGCCATGGCAGCTTTCCTCAGGTGCTGACCTGACACACTTTGTCCTCCCAATCTCTTTTTTTCCGACAGAGATCTATTTCTCATGTCTGCCATAGAACTTCTCCAGGCTGTGGCATTAGAAAGGGGTCTGTCCGAAAGTGAGAGGCCGATAAGTGTGCTGTGCTGACATGAGCTACTTGTTCTCTATTTCCCCATCTTTCCGCCACAATGACTAGCAGCTATATGCTTGATGATTCCCAGGGAGGCCGTGCTTGGATTTAATTTTGTTCAAATGTCAACCATTTTGGCAGCATATTTAGTTATGATAGATACCTGGATGAAAACCAGGTTTGATTTTTAAAATATATATGTGTCATAATTTACTACTGTTTTTTTTTTATAGAATTCGAATTCCAAAAACATCTGATATGTTTTTAATTATTATTAATCAGCAATGGCTATAAAACAATTTGAAACATAATATCCAAATCTTCATATTATTATTATTATTATTTTATTGTATTTTGTTTTGCGTAGACTTCTTTAAACAGTAAAACAATCTCATGGCAATTTGTAACTATTTTACATTTTGGCGAATTGGTGCCAAATTTGTATGCATTTCTACAAATTACTCACTGATGGTTAGGTTTGGTTTGGGGTGGACCTTCGTACTACATTTTTTTTCTAAAAATCATATGTTTTGATGTTAATCAAATCACCAGCAATTTTTAATCAAATTCAAATTGTTATGCTTCCTTATGAAATCATGTTTTGGAAATGTACGTAGTTATTAACCGATAATCTTCTCTCTTTGAGCTTGAGAAATGCTGTCAGTAATTCCGTCATTATCTTAACTCAGGACCCCAGAGAGGTTGATTCATAAACAAATCATTCGGTAGGTTTCCCAAAAGAATAATTATCCAACTGTGGTTGCAAGTTCCATTGTTACTAACTGAAGTATTGAAGTATTTGGTGTTTCCCATAGTTCCAGTGAACATTTTCAAAACAGCATCGCAAAGTTGTGTGGTTGGAACTACAACTCTTCACCTGTGGTTAGAAACACAGTTTATGGACCTGAGCAAAAATAGGAAGCTAACATGTAGTACAATCTATAACTTTCATTCCATACATATACAAATGTCATTTTACGTCTTTTAGTTTAAGAGAATTGAAGCGCTGTTTTTGAATAGTGCACATATGCATACATGCTCTTAGTACCACGAGGGAACCCCAGAGTGACGCAAGAGAATCCAAAAACAAAAATAGCAAAGCAGTCCTCGGATACCATGTTATCACTCCACCACCTGCTTGACGTCATTATCGACAGTTCTTACCAATGTGGTTCAAATGGCAGATGTGCAACGAAGTTCCTATGATTTCAGGAGACAGTTGTGAATGGCTAGTTAGTTTCTCCAGCAGTGCATCATACTGTGGTAGTCAAAGGGTTAGTTCACTTCCAGAATAAAAAACATTCCTGATAATTTACCCCCATGTCATCCAAGATGTTCATGTCTTTCTGTCTTCAGTCGCAAAGAAATTCGGCAAGTCAAGTCAAGTCACCTTTATTTGTATAGCACTTTATACAATACTGGTTGTGTCAAAGCAGCTTTACAGTGTTAAACGGGAAAATATTTTGTCAATAATGCAAGAAGACAATAAAATAATAATTTTTTCAGCTAAAGTCAGTTCATTGATGATTCAGTGATGTCATCATCCGGTTCAGCTCTCTTCCAATAGTCTATATGCGATCAGTCAAGCGTCCCCAACTAAGCAAGCCAAAGGCGACAGTGGCAAGGAACCAAAACTCCATCAGTGACAGAAATGGAGAAAAAAACCTTGGGAGAAACCAGGCTCAGGCAAGGTTTTTGAGGGAAACATTCCAGGATTTTTCTCTATATGATGGACTTCAATGGTGGCCAATGGGTTGAAGGTCCAAATTGCAGTTTCAATGCAGCTTCAAGGGCTCTATACATGATCCCAATCGAGGAATAGAGGTCTTATCTAGCGAAACGATCAGTCATTTTCTTACTTTTTTTTTAATTGATATACTTTTTAACCACAAATGCATGTCTTGCACGTTTGCTACCCGTTGGCTCCCATTTAAGTCCGTTATGTGGAGAAAAATCCTGGAATGGTTTCCTCAAAAACCTTAATTTCTTTGTGACTGAAGAAAGAAAGACACGAAGAGAAAACCAACCCAGGTTGGTTATCTGAACCAAATCAAAATACCAATTAATCCCCGTCTGATCAGACCTCATAAGAAGGTGAACATGATGCCCTGGTGAATGTCAGAAAGATTATATCACTGTTTTGTGACTCCCTCAGTCCTCTCACGTTCTCACTTGTTTAGTTTCTACTTCTGCTTCATTCTCCCAGATGGTCTGGTGTAACTAAATGATCATTGTCTTCCCTACTTCCAGTCTTCGTGATTTCAAGTAGGCAATAATTTTTCCAACGATCCTAAGTGGCCATAATTCATTGAAAGCGTTACTTTTGACATAGATATCATGTCTGAAGTCAATCATCTTTATTGTATTTACTTGAAGTGAAAAGTTTTTCCGCTTTCATGTTCTTACCCTTTAAGTAATGATGGGTCCTTTTAAGCACGGCTCTGCACTTAATCTTCACTCATTTTCTCTTAACAGTCAAAGCCCAGTCCTGCAATTAGACTGAATGTCACCAGACTCTGTGCGTTCATGCCTTACTCCCATTCCCGATACCCTCCACACACCCTCACAGTCCCTATGCTTTTAGCGGAAGTGTGCATCCTCTTTCCAAATGGACCTCACGCAGGCCTTGACTCTGCACTTGTTTTTTTGCAAGCTGTCAGCTCTGGTGTAACCCAGATCCTGTGCCAGCTCCACATCTATTACTCACCTAATTTATGTAGAGGCCTGTGTGATTGTGCTGCTGCTCTGCAGATTAACCAGCCAGAATTATTTTCACTGCAGCCATTGCGACCCATAGAGCATCTCAGTCTAGTATTACATTACTCTGTACTGCTCCAAAGGCCATGGGGGAAAAAACAGGGGCATCCATGGTATTTAGAGCACAATATGGACTTCAGCCAAAAATCAGTGCTGTATTTGGGGCTGTCCTGAAGAGCTTGCAATAAACGCATCCATTTGTGTTGAGTTTCAGGTGATTACGTATAGATAATGATAAGCTTGGGTTCATTTTTTGTTGGTTATGAGTTTCTGATTTCTGTTCAGGGATTTCTCTTCTCACTAACAATGCCTTGCTCTCAATTTGCACTATTTAGAAGGACTACTTCTGTGGAAAAACGCCACAAAATTGTGTCAGACAGGAATTAGGAATGACTGTCTCTTCAGAAAATATCTTAATCACATTAGACTGACCTTGTATCTTTGTCCTTTTTTTAAGGCAGCTAATTTACATTAGGATGACAGGACATTTGGTGCCTGTGCTGTGCTTGCCAAATGTTAATTCACCTTTGTTGGGCAGCAATCCAAGCTACTGTTGATAATAATAGAAACAGGGTCTGGTTAGAATGATTCATGCTCATGCCTCATCTTTCCACACATTATGAAACTGTATGTTGTTGATCTTGTGAATGGATCTATTTCTTTTATTGCAAAACTGACAAATTGAATATATTTGGTATTGGGGCCTCTTGCTGTCCATATCAAAACATTTTAACCACACTGCAAACAAAATGTTCTTTCTGCCAACTTTTCTTTATGCCAGATGAATTATTGCTGTTGAAAAAGTTTGAAAATAACTTAAGTTAATTAAGTTATTAAGTTACATAGCCCCTCAGAGATACAAAAACTCACCCAGAACTATAGACTGTAATGTCATGTGATCTAAAAATGTGCTTTATTGAACCCATGAATTTAGATTTTTGTTGTGGAATACATAGCCTTCTTTAGAATGGATAATGGGTGATGCTAACTACATGTAAACCAAGAAGTCTTTTTGAGTAATGTGATAAAAGGCTGAAAATTAAACTCAACTTGTAAATACTCCAGTGAGATTACTGTCATTTTTTTTTGCCTGCTATTTTCAGTAACTGCCATACTCAGAATTTCTCCTGATCATGCAATAAATGACAATTAATTTCTCAGCTATAGTCATATGAGTTTATTTAGCCTGCATATGTTGGAGTTTTGGGACAGGTCAGTGTTTTTATGTGGTTAGTATGTGACGTTTTGAAAATTTGACATTGATTGAATCTGTGGGTAATTATAGAGAATATAATTACAAGTGAAAAATATTACATTGTTCACTGACGTTTAATATTATTATCTTACCAAGGTTGCATGCTGTAGATTAAGAATGAACAAACGATCAAATAAAATTTGAGATCAATTTTAAACTGTAGACATTTCATTAAACATTTTGGCTGTTGAATGATAACCACATTAATAGGTAGTTTATTCTGTTAAGTATTATTTTATTATTATTATTATTGTTACAATGTATTATTATTTTCTTATGTTTTAATAGTTCTACCATGCCAGTAACATACCAGAAGATTAAAGTTGTCTACTGAGTTAAAACGATTAGGAAGTTTTATGCTGGAAAAGGGATACATTTCGAGGAAAACGGGATAAAATAGAGTTGTCAAATAAAATATTTCTCTCGTGAAAAGTGAATAAGGGCCTCTCCGTTTAGACAGTATACCATGAAAACTTTATATATCCATCTTACCAGATGTGTGAGCAGATCATTTACATTCCCCAGAAAGGTCACGTGAATAAAAGTTAGTGAAAAGATCCGATATTGCCTGTGAAATCGGAGCTCTCGCGGTCGGAAGCGAATAATAAATTATGGAATAAAACTGTCCAGACAGACGTTCACTGGAGTAAGCGTCATTAGACATGCAGAATAATCACAGACCCCGTATAGACAACGAAAAATGGCTTATAAACATTTTTGTTCAGTCTGTCAGGCATGGACAATCCCGTTTAAGTTGCCTGTGAATTCATTCTACTACAAGGTGAATTGAAAAACAGTTGTTTTACATATCAAATCAACTGCAGAGTGTAACGCTTATTTGATCATTTTGCCGGATGCTAATTCTATATTAATGTTTAAAATATCACTTTGGTTTAATTATGTGATCCTAATAATAATAATAATAATAACTGTCATTAAATAGTATTAAGTATCAAGTAGTATGCGCAAAATGTATTGCATTGTAAATTAACTTTTATATAGGCATGAATTCTGTAGTGGTATCCTCCATAGCATTTCGTTGCGTCATATCTGCTTACGCAGGCACGCTGCTCACTGTAGGCAACGCTAAATGATCATGTCACACAGGCGTAACCACCAGAGGCACTGCATCCTTTTTTTGGTGCTTTTTTTTTAATTTTCGGTGGACTATTAATTTGTTTGATGAATGTATTCAAATGTGCTGTTTTTTTTGTTTTTGTCATTTTACTCGTAGGTATTGATTTGAAGTTTTATAAAATGTGAGCAGTGGTTACTGTTGTTGTTTTTTTTGCCGAATTTCCAAATGTTCGTATAGCTACTTGCTGCAAGAATAAATCGAATTTACGATTAATATTATGCAAATTATATAATTAGTTTAATATGAATTCTTGCTGTTATACATACGTTTTAGATCTAAATTTACACAAATTAATGTATCATATTTGCTTTCACTTCATTTAAAAAGATTTAAACAAATGACTTACAAAGCGGCAAAAAAAAGGAACACCTTCTGTGAAGCTACAATCTACTAACCAACAAAACGCACTGTTTTGTCAGGCAGTAGATCAGCCTTTATCCGCCATACTCGGCTGTTATCCGATGTCCCTCGCGGTGAGCTTCAGCCTTATTCTGACAATTTAACCCAGGCCTCGTTACGCTAAAGTTCACGACGAAAACAACGCTTCAATCAATGCACTAATTGCATGAAATACATACGCGCTACAATTACAAGTTATATATAGCCTACATAAATGTATTTATTATAACTATTACTTTAAAATTATTTTACATTGTTTTAGTTTTATTTCTGAGCATATCTGTAAGTTTTCCCCCGTTCTGCGTAAATCGACGAAAACTTGTTCCCATAATGCCAAAAATACCGTGGATTAAACAGCAGGCGATTTTTAGAGATGAAATATCTTACTGCTGATGTGAGCTGGCCCTTTGCGCTTGAATTATGGCAAAGAAGATTTGGTGCAGCTGAAGGGGACGATCTCTCTCTCCAATACGAAACATCAACCCTGATAAAGAATATCACCTTCTCTCTCCCTCTCAATCTTCTCTATTACACACCTTGCGCACAAAAAGAAGAAAAAGACACACACTTATTTTATTCTATCAACAAGTATTATCAGCCATGATATACTACCTGACTCTAAA
Source organism: Sinocyclocheilus anophthalmus (assembly GCA_018155175.1). Lineage (NCBI taxonomy): Eukaryota > Metazoa > Chordata > Actinopteri > Cypriniformes > Cyprinidae > Sinocyclocheilus > Sinocyclocheilus anophthalmus. The sequence goes on from JADLZN010003741.1 coordinate 625,993, forward strand.
ATACGTCCATTAAAAAAAAGAGAGAGAACATGCATTTTTAAGCAAACATTTTTAGTTTAATAGACCATTTTAATTGCAATCATCAACAACTTGTACTGGATATATTCCTCTGATATTTGATTGTACTTTAAATATTTTACTTAAAAAATGTACATGTGCTTCTGTTTACAATAGCGTGGTACAAATATGTAAATAAGAACAAACAGAATATCGACAAATCATTAATTTGTAGTAAAGAGTGGGAGTGTTAAGTATTGTAATCCGGCTGGGCTCTCCCTCCCGCCATGCCCTCTAATTAACCGGGCTCCTTTCCTGCTAAAGTCTGCATCGGACTGCAACATAGTCAAGAGCAAGAGGGAGAAAGAAAGAAAGAAAGAAAGAGAGAGGGAGGGAGGGAGAGAGAGAAAAGTGCCACTGGATGTAATTGATTGTCTTGCTATCAAGAATAACTTGTTAGTAATATCAATCTGGCTGCTTTTGAGACTTGTTTCCACTGAATCATCATAGGTTGTCAGCTGCTTCCTGACTGAAGCTCAACCGTTATCCAGGAGCTGAGGACAGCAGACGTGGCTTTTAAAAGAAAGACTTAAAGTTTTCCAACCCTGCGGCAAAAGCAACAAAATGCTGCTGATCGGCTTCTAATTCCACGGATATTGGGATATCTTCTCATTCAGGTTGCTCTCTGTTTATCAACAGTTTTTATAAACTGAGCTGTTTTGCATTGTGCGAATTAGAACAGGAAAAAAAATCCAAAGCTCTAGCATATTTTCAAAACAAGCTAAAAAGACAAATAATGACCTCCAAAGAAGACGCAAAAGGCGCCTCGGTTGAGGATCGAAGGCGCAGTCCGTTGGACCATCTTCCTCCACCTGCTAACTCAAACAAACCCCTCACTCCGTTCAGCATAGAGGATATTTTAAACAAGCCTTCTGTCAAACGAAGTTACACAATTTGCGGCACGGCGCACCTGCTTTCGTCCGGTGAGAAGCACCCATCCACGGGCCATCCCCTCTCCAACCGCGCGTTGCTCACCCAGACATCTCCACTGTGCGCCCTGGAGGAACTCGCCAGCAAAACATTCAAGGGACTGGAAGTCAGTGTTCTACAAGCGGCAGAAGGTAAGCACAAGGCCCGTTTGTGTGTGCAAAATTGTATTCAGGCTGTCAGATTGTGGATTGTGATAGGCCTATCATTTTTAAGGACGCTGTTCGTGCAAACTACAAAATCCGTTTTTCAACAGCTAAAGTGAAACTGTGTTTTATTTTTAAACGCTTATTTGTGGTTAAAAAGATCATCGAATGTATTTGTGAAAATAGCTTGAAGCTCAAAAATGTGGAATAATTCTGTGCACGTGCAATCAAAATAAATGGTAAATATATATCCACGTCCATTAAAAATACAAACGAAAATGTGTCCACGTGGATTTAAATATAGGACTCGTGCAGCATTCGTATTTTCAGGCCTATTTGATTTTGCCACTTTAAACTAAGAGTAGGCTATTGAAGACATTGATTTACATTTTAGAAATGACAGTAAGCTAATATTCGTATTTAGCCTATTATTTATATTATACATTTGTTATTTATATTAATAATGAACGGCCTGTATTTGTTACCACTCGTTAAATAAAGTAGCAGACATGAATGCATTTTAATATCGCTGTGTTATTTGTGTTTGTTTGTTTTAGGAAGAGACGGCATGACACTCTTCGGTCAGAGGAATACCCCTAAAAAGCGGAGAAAGTCGAGAACAGCCTTTACCAATCACCAAATTTACGAACTAGAGAAAAGATTTCTCTATCAGAAATATCTGTCTCCTGCTGATCGGGATCAGATCGCTCAGCAGCTCGGGCTCACGAATGCTCAAGTCATCACCTGGTTCCAGAACCGCCGAGCCAAGCTCAAAAGAGACCTGGAGGAGATGAAAGCGGACGTGGAGTCGGCCAAAGCAGTAGGCTCTGTACCTTTGGAGAAAATCGCCAAACTGGCAGAGCTAGAGAAATGCGTCAATGGCACTCTCGGAGAGTCAGGGGCCAAGTCTCCATCACGATCTAACCACGAGCACGAGGGCACCAACAAACTCCACATGTCACCATCATCACCGTTTACAGACCACACAACGAGCAAAGAGTGTTCAGAGGATGAAGACGAGGAAATTGATGTCGATGACTGATTTTCATTGAACAGCATCGGTATTATTTACCTTTTTTTCTGAGATGGTCCTCTAAAACCTTAGAGTTGAAAGTGCCATTAATGCACTAAATGTATTAAATGACTTGTATTAAAAGCAAATATAAAAAAGGAGAAAAAATCAAAGCAAGCATGGGACAGTTTCTTCAGATCTATTTATGCAGTGGCAGTATTGTAATCATTTAGCCTATTCGTTTAAACAGATAGCTGAAGAGCAATAAAATAATATTTCAGTCAGATATGAACACACACACACTGAAAGCACGATTGCCCACGCAGAACCTTTTTTTTTTTTAACCCGGTTCTGGGTAAGTTGACTGCATGTTTTATTTTGTTTCACGAAATTATTTGAATTAAAAATGGCTGCAGATCTGATATAGATATCTCAAAATATCCGAATCTTAATTTACACGCACAGCCCCCTGCGTGTCCCTGTTATGCCTTTTGTCCTATGACTAAATCGTTTGATAAAAGAGTGTATTATAGAACATTTCCTACAAAAGTTATCACAGGAAAAAAAATCGACTTCTCCGATTAAATCTGGATTGTCACATTTTAATATATTTCTTATGGTTTGTATGCCTGTAAGTGCCTTTTTAAGCCAGAAACCAAGTGTACAAAGTGTAATTAAAATGAAATAAAAATGTCTTTCTCTAAATTTTTGACGTTAGTCTGATAGTTTTATTTATCGTTTTGGAAATAAGCAATCGAGGTAATATAAACAAAACATTTAGCTTGTGTAAAATTTTTTCTGCAGTGTTTTGTTTATCTTTGTAGCCTAATTTTATTTTCTTCACCAACACTCTTTAAAAATGCATTGAATGCGTTTTAGATTCGACATGTTACGCTTTTGATTTTCAGAATAGCATAGCATGTTTTCCTGTCCCCACGATGTGTTTCAATATCCACAATGGATGTGTGTGAGAAACCGAAATCTGGATAGATGAATGCGCGCATAAAGGATGCCCAAAAACGCAGGGTTTTTGGCCCGTTTCTCTGCGGTTGAAAGACGCTATTTCCCTGCAAAGCGAAGAGAGGCAGTCATTTCTAGCGTAAGGCGTGAAAACTGGGGACAAATGAGCAGTCTCCCCTGATGTGACAAGCTACAATGAAGCATGCTCTGCCTCCCGCGGCTCTCAATACGGAGACAAGCGTGTCCCACCGAACAAAAAGGACACAAACGTTTGGAGGCCATATGGTTTTTGAATTTTCCTCACAATTTTCAGACAATTTGATGGATTGAGCTGGCCTTCTTTTTTAAAGTGTTTCGCTCAGTTTTCACAAAGGCAATAATGCGCACAGGGGCGAGGGCATCTGGGCCTATTAATGTCCCCTCTATTCTCTCTTTTCACTCGGCTGTTTTAAACAAGTCTATGAATTACAATGATACTGACTCATCTTGTTAAGAGGTTGTCTACTGCCTTTGTTTGTTTGAGTGTTTGGCTTAAAATAATAAAGTTACCATTTTGGCTACACGCAATAGCAGAACATATGGCTGGAGTGACACTATGTATGGAATTAGAGCAAAATTCCTTACGAGCTTTGGCCGAGTTATTTCTTATTTATTTTCTTCTTATTATTTTCATTTTCATTTAGGAATTTTGTATTCCTTGCAATAAGTTTTATTTAGACACATTTCTGTTTTAGATGCTGTATTATACATACGTGATCTTTGTCATGTTTTTTGTTTTGGCACGTTTCTTTTTCAATTCGTAAGTTTTGATATGCATTTGTGTATCAGATAAACACTGTTACAGAATAATTCTGTATTCATTATTTCCATGAAGTGCATCTAGCAGTGCTTGTTTTAATGATAGTAATAATAATATTTTATCAAAATTATTATTATTTAAATGTCTTTCATTAAATCATCGTTTTCTTTTTACATAAGACAAGAAAACACAAGAACAATTAAATTGCGTTAACTCTATAGCTTATATAAGATTATTTTTGATTGTTGTAAAATCATTACATAATTATTTTGTTATTTATTTGTACAGGTCTAGGTCCTTTCATATTCAGTGTATCAAGTAGTCTAATACATTTTGGCAAACATCTGCCGTAGAGTCAAATTGCTGAATTTAGCATTGTGGAAATGCAAGTGCAGTCGAATGCAAAAACTTTAAATTATTCGTGATTACATTATTTATGTTTTTGAAGTAAGCTAAATATTATTTTGTAGCAATAAAAAAAAACCGAAAGAGCTCCATCGCAACTATGAATAGACTGTTTTAAGCAACATGAAGCGGCTGTAATCAGAGGATCAGAGATGATATGCGGACAATGTGATATTTGTCACCGCTCCATTAACATGAGCAGACGCCGGAGTCTCCAGCACTGTCTGCTCATGCGCCTCTGTGCTGCAATACAATCACATGCCTTTTGTGTGTCTGTGATTTCGCTTTCTACCCAACTTTAAACGTTTAGGTTATTGATTAGCCCACATCACACAGAAGAACACATTTAGCGCTAGCTCACAAATGAGAGAGGTTTAAAAGCCATGTTAGACTGTCCTTATTCAGACCAAGCCATGCCCGTTATCTCTCTCTCTCTCTCTCTCTCTCTCTCTCTCTTCGTGCTGTTTGCACAGGCAGAAATGTATATAAGGGGTGCTGATATATCAGGAGAGCGCGAGCTGGTGGGGTTCAGTTCCTTATTTTATGAGGTGTTGTCAAATGTGGCAAAGATAAGTAATACTACAATCTGAAAGAGCATAACGTGGTAATTAATCCCAAAGTCTTAAGTGTATTTCAACTCAAGAGAGAGAGAGAGAGAAAATCTCTAATTCAATCGTCCGGAAAATTGAAGTTTGATGCATGAGTCCCTGCTGAAACAATGGGGTTTGCACTCTCCCTCCCTCTCTCTCTCTCTCTCTCTCTCTCTCTCTCTCTCTCTCCTCAGCCATTTACCCTTTGTTTTTCTGGCTAATTGTTTGATTAGAAAAGAGGAGAGATACCAGCGATTTTCTGCCTTAATTAAAATTGAATATCATTTTTTTCCACTTCAAGATAGATACAAGATAGTTTTTTTTTCTTTTATACAGTTTACATTTTTAAAACCCCTTCAGCGACTCCATGCGAGGCTACATGTCATAACAGTGTATGATTCGAGGTGAAAAATCAAGCAGATTAACCTGAGGGGAAAGCTTGATTGATCACTAAATAGGGGTGGAGTCCTGTGTTTCAGTTATAACACTTCTGTGGGACCCCCTTAATACCTCAAACTTCAATTTTACGGACGATTGAACTAAGCATGTCCCTGACAAAATTGATATATGTATTCATTTTCTTTAACTGTTGATTAATTACTCTCCACTGAAAGAATTATACAAGACTTTTCGCCTCAAATTTGCATATTAATCAAATTCTAGTTGATAATTCAAACGGGGGGAAAATGGATCTAAGGGAGTTGAGGGGCATAACTCGAAAAATATACCTAGCCAGATATTTTTTTCTCCTCCCTTGCTGCTAAGCTGCGTGTCTAGTGTATTAAAATCAAAGATGCAGAACGAGTTAGCCTGGCTATTTGGTGAAAACAGAAATTGCCTGTCCAGTTTTATGATGTGTTCATGCTGAGCAGGCAGATCTTAATGTGTCCTGTCAAAATGTCTTAAGATTTAAAGGGGAAAGAGGCCTATTCAACACAGAGCTGTGTGTGTTTGAAAGAGAGCACTGAGAGCAGAGCTGTCATATGTGTAATTTGCCATGGAAGCCCCTTTTTTATCGTCCACCTTCATGAAGAATGTAATATTTAGACATTTTTATATTTTCATGGCAGGAATGTTTTTTTTTGTTTTTTTTTTTTGTTGTGTGCTACTATTAATTCTTCTCTTGTTATAAATTATAAAATATATATATATAACTGATTTATTAACTTTTAGATTTAGAGTGAGAGATTATATATCTTAATATATACATTTACCTCCAATCTAAGCCATTTTTCTCTTACAATATGGAAAGTAGGTAAGTGTATATCGTTGTTGTTTTCAACTTATAATTTAAAAGTTGCCACAATTCAATTGTATTGATTTTTTGTCTATACTGAGGGACCCCACCTCATCTGCTGCTACATTGTAATTGCATTCTCAACATGTTGTAATACAGAGGAAAACAGCAGAAGAAACACTAATTCCGATGAATTTGCTATCATTTTGCTTTGCCGACAGAAAAAAAAAAGTTTAGCATATTGAACTCGAAGAAAACATGAAATGATGGCAGCACAATCATATCATGTTTTCAGTATTGAGCTTGTCTCTGTCCGCAGACAAGAGGGCATGTCATTGAAATTCATTCGAATAAAATATGATCAAATCTTCAATAAGTGCTGATTGTCCTCTGACCCTGCCTTTAGGGGCTGTTGTCTGATCACAAACACTATGGAAGAGAGAGAGAGGGGGGACGGTTGAGCACTGCTTAGAAGCTCTGTGGAGTGGTCTAAGTGTCCAAACTTGACATTGGGCCATTGGCTAGTTGTCCTATAGTGATCCTGACCATTTAGTAGATGAAAAGAACATCTAAAATCATTTTTTTACCCTCTGTACGTAAAATTACATTTATTAATAATGCAATTTTAAAAGTGGACAATAAATTTAGAAGACTTATGAAATCTAATAAATTCCAAAAATGAAATAATTTCAAAAGAAAAGAAAAAAATGTAAAATAACTGAATTAATTCCAAAAGAAAAAACAAAAAGTATAAAAGATTCTGAAGAAGTTCTGACAGAAATTAGGATAGAAAGAACATGAGAGAAGCAGAAAAAGAACGTTAGACAGTCTATTCTCCAACACAATTATTAATGGTCTTTAATATTTTATTTTATATATATATATATATATATCTATATAATGTTTGTGTTTGTAGTGTGTTGTGTTGTGTGTATATATAATACTCATTTATTCAGTAAAATGAAGCCAAGAAGCAATCAAACGTATTATATCTATATATATATATATATATTATATTTTCGTTTTCAATACACTTTTGTTTTTTTATTAATGTTTTTCATAATTCTAATTTATCACCGTTTTATTTGCACTCATCAGCGCTGCAAATGTTTTGACAATATGAATGTAAAAAAATAGCCTACTTGTGCCAATAAAGCAACTTAAAACTAAACTAAAACTGAGACTACGGAGAGTAGCCTATATTTCTATTGTAAATGTAAAGTGTTGATAATGCATAAATGTACATTTAAAAGTAGGCTTACTGACTGAAAGAACTAATGAAGAAAATGCTTCGTACGAGTCTTAAGCAATGAACTAATTTCATAAGCTTTGAGAGCATGCAGTGCCTTTTTTCTTAAGTTCTACGGACAGCTCCTATATTAATATACTCGGCTGTCTTTGAGGTTTAGTAAAAGAAACGGTGCCATCGTGTGGTCGTTAATAGTCGTGTTTCTCTGAGCGCTCAATCATGTGGCGGCTTTTTTGTCTTATCCCGCCATCTAGTGGTGGAATGCATGTAACATATTTAACACTCCTGTGCTTAAAGGGTGCGATTTATGGGGGTTTTGGTGGGAACTAAAAGACTGGAGCATTTTGTGTTCTTTTTACGTAGGCCTACATGTACGTTTCAGTCGTGTTTTCAACACATTTCAATGACCACAAAAGTTCGATTGCAGACATTCGTGAACAGAAATCGCGCTTATCTGAGGAGATAATCATAGCAACACCATGCTTGGGGGCTTTTCATTGCAATCCAACATTATGCCATTACTTATCACTTTATTACAGATGTACATAGGGTACTTGCAGTCTTGCAGTTAGGCTGACATTTGTCTGCTATAATGCTGCCAAAAGTGCAGTAGCCTATACTGTTGGAGATAACATAATAACAATTTGAATTGTATTTTATTTATATCACAATCTGCTTATAAATTAAACCACAGGGAACGAATTGTGCTAAATCTGCTTGATATTGCAAACTGGTATCTGTTATCATATTAGTTATCATAATAGTTTTATCGTTTACTGCATTTTGTTATTCTTCTTGTTATTTACCTGTTGCGGCTAATGAATCAGAAGTCTCACGCATTCACAGAAAATAGCTTAGGCTACTTTCGCGTTACAAAATAAGGCTTTATTATTATTATTATTATTATTGCTTGAAACAAAATAAGATGGATACCGAATGTTGTTGTCACTGTCCGGTTCCTGGTTTAAGCTGTTTTTTGCTTCTCTCCCTCGTTTAGATGTAGCTTACATCTATCTGCATGCTTTGCCACATACAGTATATAATAAAAGAAGGGTGTAAACATTTTTGTATTCTTTCTGTTTTTAAATATGGCCAGGGTGGAGATGTATGTACTTGACTGGATGAGAATAAGGAGATCCGTGACCTCTGGCCCTGTGTTATCTTCATGAAGTGACCTCTGTCTGCGTGGAAGTGCTGCTCCGTGCCCTGGGGAAAGAGAGGCCTGCATGCTGTTTGAGCCTGCTGGACCCATCAGAGATGCATTCACAACTGAGAGAGAGAGAGAGAGAACAGTCTAGATATGGGAAAATGCAGACTCAGTTTTTCTGGGAAACCTGAGCAGAGGAAGTTTGAGTACGCAAAACTGAGGTACTTTATGAAAAATGCCAGCTAACCAGAGATAATTCAATAGTTTTTAAAAGATATTACAAACCTAGTCAAATTGGGTAACAATAAATGTGACTCAACATAGGACAAGCAGTTTGGAGAATATATACAGTATGTTGAACCTTGCTGAATAAAAGTAATTTTTTAAACCTTAAAATTAATATTACTGCCCCCAAGCTTTGAATGGTAATGCATGTAATATTAGCATCTACTGTATAGCATACTACCTGAAAACAAGTAGGTACATTAGCTAAATCTTATTTTATACAACTGTATATGTGAAATATATGTTATGTAAATCTTTCTACATCGTGACGTAGATACGTGGGGGCGTGTTAGAACGAGCTGTTTTAGGTAGGCGTGGTTGACTCTGAACTTTTATAAAGAATATCTCTTTGGATTTGAGACTTTAGTCTTTGCAACTTTACAGATCTTCTTTATGCACCAAGAGCTTGTAACACTCCAAAGAGAATGGAAAAATTGAAATCGCATCATACGACCCCTTTAAATTAGAATATAGAACAATACGATTATTTGTTAAAATGGAATTATGGAGGTTAAAGAATATGTTAAGGTATTTAAAAAGAGTGGTAGAAATTAAAAAAGTTAACTATGACTAACTATTCCAGTAATTGTAATAATGAACACATAGCAATAGAAATTCTTGCTTTCTTAGAAGCTCACTCTTTCACTCTTTGTAATGCATGCAGTAAACACAGCAGTACTGCACGTGTCTTGGAGAGTGGTCAGTGGTAGCTGTGCTGATGCTTGATAGAAGAGAGGAAGGACTGGAGAAAAACAGAACGGCAGGCAGAGTGAGTACAAGTGTCTGACAGGCCATTACTGCAGACAAGCCCATAACTCACTGTGATAAGTAAAGGCTTCTGCTGACATGATATCAAACAGGCCTTCAAGAGAGACAGAGATCACATGAGTCTAATGAACCATACTTTAAGGATCAGATCACAATAGATTTAACGCATACACTAATTGCTGTTAGTTATTTCACCAACAAAACGGGGTTCTCTAGCGTCACAGCATCCTTGATGAGTGGATTTCAATATTAAGTGCATATTTCCAGTGCGCGCTGTTAGTGGAGGTATTATGTGCTTACCACTAGAGGGCAGTTGAACATTTGTGGAAATTTGGTTTTGATAAATGATTTTCTTTTATCTCTTGCATATATTCAAGATGGGAAATCACCACTGCATCATACAATCTCATGGATATTAATATACTTTTTTTAATAATCATGTATATTTATATGCTGTTTTCACTGCTATACATTTCATTTAATCAAAATTTAATTTGCCTTCATGCATAGCCTGTATTTTCATGCTATTAATAATTTACATGTGTGGTGATATCAGTCTTTCTGTGTAATATAGGAGCTCCATGCGTTTCCATGTATTCCGTGACATGCATCTCATTGTTATTGGTAAGGCCATGTAGATTTCTATGCAAATGACATCTACTTTAAACTTTTATTATATCAGTGAGCTGGGATATGTTGATTCAGAAACACTTAATGCAGAATAAGCTGAATCCAGAATGAATGAAACAGACATTTATGTCACATATTACATAAAACACATTAGCTTTAAAATGTCTGACATTATATTGTGGATTTTAATATATTTATTCAATCAGTTAAACATAATGAAAGGTGTTGGTTTACAGTTCTATTTTACAGTGTAATTCAAGAATAAATTAAAATAACAAATATTCTTCTTATTTTATTTTCCTCCAGAAGAACAACCTGAAATAGGTCAAAATTAAGTTCAGAAGGATCTGTTGTACATGTTTCTTGGTAAGTCCTCTTTATGTATCTTTAATTAATAATTTTGCTTGCCTGCACAACTAACTACAACTTTTTATTTTAAACTTGGAGTTATTATATATATATCTATATAGATCTATGATCCCCCCTCTGGTCTATCCTGCCTCGGCTGAATTATTTGTCCCGTGAGGAAGATCAATAAGAGCATATAAAATACAAAAAAATTATGTTTTTAAAACATCAGCAAGTGAAATACTGCAACATAACAATACAAACAACAATAAAAGCAGAAGTGTCAGCTCTCCCGCTTAATAGAGACCCTCTGGGTTTCGTGATCCTGGTTCACGCGCCTTCCGTGACAGTATGAGATTAATACACAATGTTTTTTTGCTCAAAACTCACTCTGTGACCTATAATGCAGATAATATACCGCGCTGCCGCGAGGGGAGTAGGGCACAACTCCAGGGGGTACCATTCCCAGTTGATACTAAAAAAAAAAAAAACACTTTCTTTCTATGGTATATTAACATATACATGTATACGTAAATAAAAATATAAAGATGACCATATATACATAATTATAAAAAATGCGTTTTACGGTGAACGCAGTAGACAGGCGAAGCACACATGACGCGCCATTCCTTAATATTGACCAAACATTTAATTCAAATATCCACTTAATCTTTAATTTTTGGCCACCTTTTTGCGATAGAAATGATAGCCTCTATATTTTCTTCAACAAAAACATGTGGACATCACAACCCTTACAAAAACTAATCCTTGGTTTTATCGAAGTAAAACGGCTTAATTTTCTTTGGTCTCATTTCTGAATGCTTGAGACTATAAAATCAATCAGACATCTGTATTAATAAAATAATAGCCATAGGTAACTGTCTAGATTTGTAATTTGTAAATAATACAATTTAATTACAATTTATTTACTTTTATATTTTATTAAAATTTATTTATTTTTTTTAACTTCCATAATATTTTGGGGAGGGGGCACAATACAATTCTGCTTAGGGCACCCATTTGGCCAGCAGCGGCCCTGAATGTATATAATAAACTGACGTACACAATAAATGTATTATGAGTGTCACGCTACGCTGTTGAGGGAACACGCTGGAGTCACGAGGATACAGTTAACAGGCTTTAATCAAGAAAACACAGGAGATATCTCAATGGAGCTTGAGCCAACACAATAGAGAATGAGTAGACTGACAAAACACAACATGACCAGACTAGGACTTGTTATAGGGGGAAGATTGGGGAACACAGGGGACAATGGAACATAATTAAACTAAATAAGAGGATAGGAACATGCCAAATAGGCAAACAGGAACTGACGCACATGACAAAACAGGTCCAATCCTGACATTTCGCCCCCTCCCGGAAGGTGCGTCCTCGCACCGTAGAACAACAGATGGAGGTGTGGGTGGGAAGTAAGGAGGAGGCTCAGGAGGAGGACGGACACCTGGGAGGGGGCCGACAGACAGAGACCAGGGAGGCGACAAAGGAGGGAGGAGCCAGGGAGAAGACAGGAGGGGCCCGGAGCAGGAGGAGCCAAGCAGAACCCAGGCCACAGCCATAACAGTGACCCACGGTGGAGCTGACGGAGGGAGGAGCCATGGAGGAGGAATGGCCACCGACTCCAGGGGGCCGACCAACGGCGGTGGAGCAGGTGGAGGAGGAGCCCGAGGCGAAGACGGAGAGCCAACGAGCCAGGGGGATGCCGAGGATCCGGGGGGCCAGGGTGGAGCAGAGGGCTCTGGCGACCGAGGCGGAGGCAGAGATCCAGAGATCCACGGCGGAGCCGGAGCGACTGAGGACCAATGTGGAGCTGGCGGGAGGAAAGAGCCCAACGGAGCCGGTGGGACAGAACAACGAGGCGCAGCCAGAGGAGTGGAGTACAGAGGCGATGGCGGGTCGACGCCCGAACAAGGCGGAGCCGGAGGGACGAGGGAGCCCGGTGAAGCTGGTGGATCGACGGGTGACGGTGGAGGCGAGGGAGCTAGGAGCTGAGGTGGAGCCGCTGGGTCTACGGGCCGAGGCGGAGTCCGGGCCTCGGAGGCTGGAGGCGGAGGTGAGGGATTCTCCAGCCAAGGCGACGCTGGAGGATGGCAGACCCGTGGCGCTCGCACCGTAATGATGGTGGGCTAAGGGCAAGCACAGGGGCTGCCAGACGACAGCAGTGAAGGAGGCAGGACCGGGGCGGGGCGGAGGACTGGCATTTGGGAGTCTCGGGGCACAGGATTAACTCTGGATGGCGCTACAGGAGGAGCGGACTCTTGAGGGCGGCTACGAGGAGCTAGCACTGGGGCTCTTTCTAGGAAGTGTGGTTTCACTGTGAGGGCGCTTGGACGGATTGGGGGACTGGAGTCCTCTCCGCTTATGCGTTGGCAATTTCGCCGCAACATACTCGGCGCCCCCTCAGCCGCGGTGTTTTCTGAGGTGGCGGAGCTCCTCTCCGCAATTAACCGTCCGCCGCTTTCTCCCTTGTGGCGGGCATTGTCGCCAGCTTTCGCACCTGGTCTGATGGCTTGGGCTCTACTTCCGGGGCGATCCTCTGCTCAGTCGCTCGGCATTGCGCTGGCTCGTAGATCGCGGCGGGAATTGGCTCTCCGTCATCGGTGGGCTCGGGCTTTAGCTCCACACAGCGGGGAGATGGTGGGCTGGGCTCTGGGTCCGGAGTGGATCTGGCGAGATCATCCACAGGGCAGGTGGTGGATGGCGATCCGTTTCTCACCAGAGTCCACTCCAAAAACGGGGTGAAACCGCTCGAGGACCATTTTCCGAAGACGGCGCTCTGCAAGTGGCGTAAATTGCATCATAGAACGCACAGAGCGTGTCGTCCGGGTAGGTGGTGAGATGGGCAATCGCCGGAAACAGTCTAGTATGGCCCTCGAGCGATCTCTCCCCCTGCTCCAGCAGGAGGAGGAGATATTCCGGGCGAAGGAGGGCATCCATGAGGGAACAACGGAAAAAAAAGACACTGGGTAAAAACGGGAAACAAAACAGAGGGTAGACAAACGGAGGTTACTGTTTTGGTTGGGTCTTCTGTCACGTCATGTTGTTCAGGGTACACGCTGGAGTCACGAGGAAACGTTTAACAGTCTTTAAATCAAGAAACACAGGAGATAATCCACAATGGGAGTTTGAGCCAACACACATAGAGAACGAGTAGACCTGACAAACACAAACTGAACAGACTAGGACTTTTATAAAGGGGATGATTGGGGAACACAGGTGACAATGGAACATAATCAAACTAAACGAGGACAGGAACATGAACAAATAAGGCACAACAGAAACTAAAACACATGACAAAACAGGTCCAATCCTGACAATGAGACTGTCACAAACTCAGTCCATGGACTTCCGTTTATTCACCACCAGAGGTCACCTTTTCCATTACATTTACTCTCGCACTACACAAACTGTTGCAAAGCACCCCGGACTACATATCCCATCATTCATTCCACTGATTGCACACTGCACTGATTGCACACAGCTGTTTCTAATTACCTTATTCACTATATAACACCCACTCTAACCACTTTTCTCTGCTGAGTATTGTTTAGCCTGTACCCCTTTCTGAGTCTCCGTGTTTTCCTTGTTTTGCCTTGCCTTGTCAGTTTTTTCGGTTCTGATCTTTGCCTGTCTCCCTGATTTTATCCCTCTAGTCTCGCCCCTGTGACTCTGTCTGCCGATCAGTGACCTACGCTAACCCTAGGACTATTCTTGTGTCTTGCCAGCCATATACCTGTTTGCCACTGTTTGACCTATGCCTGTTTTATGACCACGTCTCTGCCTTCTCCTAATAAAGAGCTTGCATTTGGATCCGCACGTCTCACGTCTTGTCAGCCCCGTTACAGAGACAGAACGCAGAAGTTTACCGTCAAAGTAATGTAATGTAATGTGGGAATTATGATCATGCAATAATTCCCACAGAAAATCATCTTTCTGCGAGTCATTAAGAAATTATGGTTCTATTCTATTTAAAGAAATATGAGGTAAACGTGAATACATAGGTGCGCACTTTTGGAGTAAATGTTTGTATGTTGTGTAGCGAAGCACTGATCAAAAATAAATGGAAGCAAACGCGATGGAATATGTACAGGTTTGTGTCACGTTATTCTATTCAAAATATTATTAACTTCCGATTGATTTTGCATTCATGGCAGATATAAGAACTATTAGTGTCATTGTAACCAAGTATTATTATAAATAGTGGTCAAATATCGAAGCTATTTAATCTCTAGGTCAAATCAGAATATTTATTGTAAAATGTTTCTGTAACAGCTGCCAAAAATAATCGATAGCCAACTGTGATGTGATTATTTTTCAAGGGGGAAAATTTTCAAAACACACCCACGTATATACTGTATATATATATAAAATCAAAGACGTAGCTGTGTAAACACCTATGAGACAATTAATCATGGTATTATTAATAACAAATATTTTATATGTTTAATGTTAGTATTTTACAGTAATATTTAAAATAATTTGACGATGTATACAGCAATAATTTACGCCTCAAAGCATGATTTTTAAATGATTTTATATATATATTAATAATATAATTATATTAAATTATAATATATATATAATATATATTATCTAGATTATATATATATTATATATATCTATAGATATATAATATTTATATAGTGCGGCTTGAAAAGTTTGGAACCTTTACAATTTTTCACATTTCTGATAAAATGACCCAAAACATCATCAGATATTTTTGCACAAGTCCTGAAAGTAGACAAAAGAACCCAATCAATCAAATGAGACGAATATTTTCTTTGTCATTTATTTATTCAAGAAAATTATCCAATATTACATATCTGTGAGCGGCAAAAGTATGTGAATCTTTGCTTTCAGTATCTGGTGTGACCCAATTTTGCAGCAGTAACTGCAGGTAAAGTTTCTTGTAACTGCTGATAAGTCCTGCACAACATCTTGTATTAGTTCTAGCTCATTCCTCAGTACAGAACCACCTCAACTCTGTGATGTTATGGGTTTCCTCCTATGAACTCTTCAGCTCCTTCCACAACATTTCAATTTAATTCAGGTCCAGACTCTGACTCGGCCATTCCAAAACATTAACTTTGTCCTTCTTTAACCATCCTTTGGTAAAATGACTTGTGTGCTTGGGGTCGTTGTCTTGCTGCATGACCCACTTTCTCTTGAGATTCAGTTTCAGACCAATTCCTTTAGAATTATGCGGTAGATTAATTCAGAATTCATTGGCCATCAATGAGGCAAGCCTTCCTGGACCAGATGCCAGGCAATATATATAATGAAAGTACACTTTTTTTTAACCATAACAGCAAATTTATTTTTTCTTAGTTATTGCAGTTGGCCTCAGAAGATGTTTAAAGGGTTTGTCACATATTATGCAACATCATAAAACAAAATGTAGTGGTTACTGACAACCAGCTTGTGGCTTAAAATCTTGTAATGTTACAGGATTGTAACATAATGTTTCTTAAATTAAGTGCCATATTGCTCTGCACAGGATGTAGAACAGCAGAAACGAAGAACCAAAAACGGCAACAAGATGCATGACGTTCACTTCCACAGAACATGAGTTTATTGTGAATTTACAATGGATGCAAATGGAGTGTGCAGGAATGGTTCAGATGCACTTCCTAAGACAGAACGGCTCAGAATGAGACTACAGCATGCCAGACATCAATATAACATCCATTTGAACTCTGTCCTCCACAGGATGTAGGCTATTCCTGCAGTTTTTCTGACAGATGTCCCCTCAGTCTCATGCCCTATTACTCAACAGCATGGGGCTCTTCAGTCTTTATGTTTAAGCGTGACTTTCCATCATCATTTAGGGAAGTCCTGCTTACGCTGTACAAGCTTTGTGACATTAGATGGTGAGAGACAGCCATTAAAAAGATGCTGCATATGTTTCGGATATGTATGCCTGCTCATGAGGATGGGGGCTAGTTGAAGCTGATTTTGTGAGGTGTGTGGCAAAGTGTACCTTCCCTGTGCTTCCATCTGTCACATACTCTGTCACCACTGAGATCTGTCTTAGAGAAGGCAAGACAATGAGAGACAATAATTAAACCTTCTTGGGAAGGTTGATACAGGACTGTGTGTGGGTGGATGGGTGGGGGTGTGTTTGATACTTTTATTGTTGTCAGAAATGCAATATCCTGTCAGAGCCATGTGCAGGTGGTCAGTTTTAGCTTTAGGTTATATTTTACAGGGTGAGCATGTTTATAGAAGTTATAGAAGCATTAATGACAGTTTTACAACATATTACATATTATATGTCACTGAATGTGGGCAGTTCAAGCTCCCATTATCACATTTAATCATTTACAATCAGCTGTGGAGCTGGGATCAACATAGACAAAATATATGTGTGTGTATATATATATATATACAGTGGGGCAAAAAAGTATTTAGTCAGCCACCAATTGTGCAAGTTCTCCCACTTAAAAAGATGAGAGAGGCCTGTAATTTTCATCATAGGTATACCTCAACTATGAGAGACAAAATGAGAAAAAAAAATCCAGAAAATTACATTGTAGGATTTTTAAAGAATTAATAGGTAAATTCCTCGGTAAAATTAGTATTTGGTCACCTACAAACAAGCAAGATTTATGGCTCTCACAGACATGTACCTTCTCTTTAAGAGGGTCCTCTTCCTCCACGGTGACATGTATTAATGGCATCTGTTTGAACTCGTTATCAGTGTAAAAGACACATGTCCACAACCTCAAACAGTCACACTCCAAATACACCATGGCCAAGACCTAAGAGCTGTCAAAGGAAACCAGAAACAAAATTGTAGAACTGCACCAGGCTGGGAAGACTGAATCTGCAATAGGTAAGCAGTTTGGCGTGAAGAAATCAACTGTGGGAGCAATAATTAGAAAATGGAAGACATACAAGACAACTGATAATCTCCCTCGATCTGGGGCTCCACGCAAGATCCACCCCGTGGGGTCAAAATGATCACAAAAAATCCCAGAACCACACGGGGGACCTAGTGAATGACCTGCAGAGAGCTAGGACCAAAGTAACAAAGGCTACCCTCAGTAACACACTGCGCCGCCAGGGACACAAATCCTGCAGTGCCAGACGTGTCCCCCTGCTTTAAGCCAGTACATGTCCAGGCCCGTATGAAGTTTGCTAGAGAGCATTTGGATGATCCAGAAGAGGATTGGGAGAATGTCATATGTCAGATGAAACCAAAATAGAACTTTATGGTAAAAACTCAACTTGTCGTGTTTGGAGGAGAAAGAATGCTGAGTTGCATCCAAAGAACACCATACCTACTGTGAAGCATGGGGGTGGAAACATCATGCTTTGGGGCTGTTTTTCTGCAAAGGGACCAGGACGACTGATCAGTGTAAACGAAAGAATGAATGGGGCCATGTATCGTGAGATTTGAGTGAAAACCTCCTTCCATCAGCAAGGGCATTGAAGATGAAGTGTGGCTGGGTCTTTCAGCATGACAAAGATCCCAAACACACCACCCGGGCAACAAAGGAGTGGCTTCGTAAGAAGCATTTAAAGGTCCTGGAGTGGCCTAGCCAGTCTCCAGAACTCAACCCCATAGAAAATCTTTGGAGGGAGTTGAAAATCCGTGTTGCCCAGCGACAACCCCAAAACATTACTGCTCTAGAGGAGATCTGCATGGAGGAATGGGCCAAAATACCAGCAACAGTGTGTGAAAAACCTTGTGAAGACTTACAGAAAACGTTGAACCTCTGTCATTGCCAACAAAGGGTATATAACAAAGTATTGAGATGAAATTTTTTTATTGACCAAATACTTATTTTCCACAATAATTTGCAAATAAATTATTTAAAAATCCTACAATGTGATTTTTCTGGATTTTTTTTCTCATTTTTGTCTCTCATAGTTGAGGTATACCTATGATGAAAATACAGGCCTCTCTCATCTTTTTAAGTGGGAGAACTTGCAATTGGTGGCTGACTAAATACTTTTTTTCCCAACTGTATATATATAATATATATATATATATTTATATATATAGATATATATATATATATATTATATATATTATATATATATATATATTATGGATTGTGTCATCGCTGGCAGTGAATAATGTTCCTGAGATCTTGCTGTTCCTCTCTGGAGTAAAACTGTTTAAACAAAGCTATCCAGGGGAGTGGTCTGAGCCGTCTGTTGCAATGCTATATTTTATTATGCTAATACAAAAGTTTATTTTTATATTCTCTCTTTTCCCATTTTATACAGCCTAAATACACTAACCCATTCAAAGGTTGAGGTCAGTGTTTTTTTTTTTAATTTTATTCAGCACATAAACTATTTTACACATAAATTGATCAAAAAGTAATTATTTCAAAAGAAAATATTTCAAATAAATGTGTTCTATTAATCAAATAAATATTTAAAAAGAATCTTATCAAACCCAAACAGTTGTGTGTTTTTAAATAGGATCATCCATCTCTAGATGCATTCAAGTGTTTGTGGATATGTTACCTATGCCTTATATTTCACAAGAAGAAAGTTTTCATTCCAAATCTTCCTTATGTCCTTTTATCTATATTTTTTCTTTCCATTTAATGCATTGCAATAATTATTTGTTTACTAATTAATTAACTAATTAAATTTTCTTTTTAATTTTCTACTTAAATATTTATTCATTAGAGGTTTTAAAATGTACGCTTATGTTTTCCCAAATTTTTCATGACCCTGTGTTTACTTACTAGACCCAACAGACTCAAACAATACTAATTCATACAAAATAGCAAAATCATGCATATTGCACAAAATGATTCAAGAAGAATAAGAAATTTTACAACTTGTCTTAAATGAAAAGGCAATGTGTTTATAGTTTTTATTTCTATGTTTTTCATCATGGTTTAGTTTAGGCTTTGGGTCAAAGCTTGGGCTTTAAGGCTAGGTCGTGCATTTGTGCGCTTTCTTACAGTAGACTTCTCATGAGAGTTGGCTAGACTATCTCTGTTAAGCTGTATTATAGAAGATGCTATACACATAAATTGATGTATTGCTAAATTGCTGCACTCCCCCAAAATAATTTTTTGTGTTTTTCGTTACACTAACATTTTGTCACACATTTGTGCAGCATCAGCCCTGTAATTGTGTGGCGGAATGAAACCTTTCACTTCTGGCTTACTTTTCCCATCTTGCTGTCTTGGTTCTGACCCTGGCTATGGAATCGCGTCAGTTTGTGGCTGGGCCCGCCCGAGCCAAGGAGCATCTTGCGGAGGGTAATCCATCTCCATCACTTAAATGATTATCCCCATTAATCTGGTGTAAACTAATAAAGTCAACTGTGGCACTGCTTGCCTGAACTTCATTAAGTCTTTAGTACGTTTAATATGTCTTAATGTCCTCAGCTCTCCTGCTGCTGCAGATCACCTGGCATGCCGGTCCCCAGAGAGCCGCCTGAGAGATTGAGGCCATTTGTGCCATCTTTTGTTTCCTTTATTTTCCTCGCACTCATTTTTCGTGTGATTTAGTGTCTGTTGGTATGACATACAAAGAGCTAGACGGAGGAAAGAAGGGTGGGAAAGAGGAAAAGAGAGAATGAGAGGAAGAGAAAGACATCAGTGCAGGAGATTTAATTTGCCCAGCCAGACCTCAGATGGGCCCCCGCAGTCAAGGGTTTAATTTGGCTTATCGCGTTATAAAAGACGACCCGGGCCCAGTAATCAATCATTGGCCTGTCAGCAGGAAAGGCAGTTGTTGTAAGCAAGTTTGACTTCGCAACATGAGTCTGTTTTAATTGCCACCAAATTGGCTGCTTTGTTGTTTATTGAGGATGTACTAAAAGTTTGCTCAATTAAAGCCAACAAAAGCAGCACATCATTATTGTTGTCCCCTACCCTGCCCCCTTCTCTTCCAAGGGGGCCCACTGGCGGTGGTTACGCAGCTATTGTGGGTCATGTTGACATGTGAGTCTCCCCCATAAGTCCAACGAGTGGCGCCTGCGCAGTGTTAGGACTTGACACTGTTTACTAGGCTGAAGGATGTCAAGCTGCCGCTGACCATTACCCAGTTAAAGAGAGCACAACTCACTCCCAGTTCCGTCTTGACAAAATAAGTGCTATCTCCAATAAACAAAAAGTTAAAGTGCAAGATGAATGCATCTGTATTGCTTATGGATTGAAATTTATGGGACCTAATTCATCATGTCAGTATTTTCTCTTTTCCAAGGTTGCAGTATGCAGAGAAAAATGTGTTTCCCAGACAAATGGCTGCTGTTTTTGGAACTACGTATTATTTGGGAAACAGAATCACAGAGGTATGTGAGAGTTTGAGCCGCTGAATGCAAAAGCTCAACATTTCAGAAGGCTCCACGCATTGATTGTGAGATGGGAAAGAACTATTTTCCATAATCCCACAAGACCCGAGTTAGTGCACGTCTACAGCTTCCCATTTTGCCTGGATGCTGTCATCAATATAATGTGCTAAGTTGCTGGCTCACTGATATTTATGGCTTTGGTGTTACAGGGTTGAGCCTCTGTGTCTGGTGGAGTGAACACGAATGAGATAAAGCTCTTATACTGTAGAGCATTCACTAGAGAAACTTTTGAGTTAAAGTAAAACACATATGCTACTATTTTACCAGCATATGTAAAAAAAATATAGCAACACTTAAGAACTGAATTTAATTTGATTGATTTTTTATTTTTATATTTAATTTATTTAAAAAATTTTCTGCAGTAACCTTAGGTATGTGATAAGGGATACTGTAGGAGAGACTGGGAGTAATTGTAACAAATTTCACAAATAAGTCAGTGTGATGAAACCTACTCATCACATGCTCACTGAAGTTCTCTGTGTGCACGAGACAAATAAGTGAAATTGCTTAATTTTTTCAACAAATTAAAAACAAAAATTGAGGTATAAAAATCATTTTAGGATGTTCAGAATTTTTCTTCTGTTATCTAAAGTTTAATGCTTTTATATTAGTGTTTTATATCTAGGCTGTTGATTCAAAGTCATTATCATGTTGTTACCATAAGTGGATGTCAACATGTTTTTTAAATTGGGGCTAACATGTATCAAAAATTTAAATAAAGGTGCATTAATACATTTAAAATTGACTAAACTTAATCATAATACAATTATTATTATTATTAATCTATTATATTATTATTAAAGATTTAGTATTGTTAAAAAGTTATTAATGCACTTTATTTTATATATAATAATAATAATATATTATTATTATTAAATGTAAGTTATTTAAAAAGTTATAAAATATTAAATAAAAAAAGATGTAATTATAATTTATTATTATTATTATTATTATTTGAATGTCACAATTGACCTCAACTATTGTTAAAATCTATTAATGGTACAATTATTTTTGACACACATGAATGTTTCTTATATCAAACGATGGCAGGTATATCTGTAGTAGTGAGTGAGTTATGAAGGAGAATGTAAAAAATGGTGCAGACTCTCCCACTCTCCCTTACTGACTTCACAGTGTACTCTATGATGGAAATAGTTATTGAAGTTTTAGTCGCCTCTGTTTTGAGTTGTTGTGATTGCCTTCCTTAGATCTACCACCCTGAAAGAGTGCTTGTTTTCTTTTCTCCACCCAATTAGAGATGACCTTTGACCCCTGAAAGTGATGTCTGTCCTGCCATGCTGTAAGGCTTAGATAAATGTCTCATATGCATTTCAGTCTGTTTTCTTTTCTGAGACATCTAATAGTCTGCTATTAAACTGTGAAAAAATAAAGACATTTATAATTTCTTCTCCTTTTGTACTTTATGAAGATATTAGGACATTAGATAGACAGAATACTTTGCAAGTATATCAACATGTTATGTTTTTTACAAGAATTTAAAAAAAGGGTCAGTGTCGATCTTAAATAAGTGAATCAGCTGATGCCACATACCTTGCTGTTTGTGTGGGGGGTGAGGTATCAGGGGAGACGCTAAGCTCTGGCCCACAGCCTCTGTCCGTCGAAGCAGATCATTAGGTGTGAGCTGAAGCCCCCGAGGCCTGTGCAGGCACCAGCTAGTCTGTGGCTGTGTTTCTGGCTTGTAGGTTTGGGCTGGTGGACCTGTTTGTTATGGTGTAGCAAGCTGCATAATTGGGACGAGGGGAGAGGGAACAAGGAGGAAAAGATAAACATAAAAACCATCTACCTGTTGAAGGCACTGTGTGATGACAGATTATGATGTCTCTGGTTGCCCCG
Source organism: Sinocyclocheilus anophthalmus (assembly GCA_018155175.1). Classification (NCBI taxonomy): domain Eukaryota; kingdom Metazoa; phylum Chordata; class Actinopteri; order Cypriniformes; family Cyprinidae; genus Sinocyclocheilus; species Sinocyclocheilus anophthalmus. The sequence continues at coordinate 648,758 of JADLZN010003741.1, forward strand.
CGTGCTGCGCTCTTGATAATAAAGTAAATTAATGGCATTGTTTGGATAACTCCCTGATCTTTCAACATTTAGATATATGTAGATATAGTAGTCAGGGATTTAATGAAAAGATATTGCTGGCTTTTCCCGCAATGCGATCATGAATATATGCATGAAAATCTCTTTATGCATTCAGAGTAGATGCTGCAGTGTTTGGAATAATGAAGATAATGAAAAAGAAAAATTAGGTCACATATAATATGTAATTTTGATTAATGACACCCTCTTATTGTAAAATTTCTGGATTATTATCTATTCTTTTCCCACTTGCTTTTCTCGTGCTCATTTCTTTTTCTTCTCATTTTCTACTTCATCTTCACCTATTATCTATGATTCTTTCTTCTTTTTATTGTGTCAAACGAAAATATATTTAAAAAAAAAGTAAAAAATTCAATTGGTTTTAAGTCTGTGCTCTGACTAGGCCATGCAAGGACATTCACCTTTTTCTCCTTTAACCACTGTGTGCTCAGTTTTGCTGTGTGCTTTGGGTCATTGTCATGTTGGAAGGTAAACCTTCTTCCCATCGACAACTTTCTAGCAGAGGGCAGTAGATTTTCCTCAAGAATTTGATGGTATTTTGCCCCATCCATTTTTCCATCCTTATCCTTATCCTGACAAGTGCTTCAGTCCCTGCTGCAGAGAAACAACCCCATAACAAGATATTAGCACCTCCGTGCTTTACTGGAGGAATGCTGTTATTTGGATGGTGAGCTGTATTTGATTTCCGCCAGGCATATCGTTTGGTGTTGTGGCCTCAGAATGTTCAAGGTGCATTTTGGCAAAGCTCAGTCATGATTTCATGTGGCCTTTCTTGAGGAGAGGCTTTTTTCTTGCAACCCTCTCATACAATCCACATTTGTGGAGAATTTGTGATATTGTTGTCACATGCACACAGTGACCACTCTTTGTCATAAATTCCTGCAACTGCTTCAGAGTTGCTGTAGGCCTCTTGTTAGCCTCTCTGACCAGTTTCCTCCTGGCTCTTTCATCCAGTTTAGAGTGACATCCTGATCCAGCGAGGGTCTGTGTTGTACCAAATACCTTCCACTTCTTAAAAATAGACTTCACTGTGCTTCTAAGCATTGATAAAGCCTTTGAAAAAATGTTGTATCCATTTCCTGACTTGTGCTGGTTTTGCGATTCTGTTTTTTTTTCTTTCTTTTTCTTCTTTTTTCTGACATGTTGGTGTTAAATCTTTCGCTTGGATGTTATAAATTGCACTGAGTAAATACTACTGAATAAAACAAAAACTGTGTCCATGAAACAAAATGTTATAGATCATACAATGAAAGTCAGTGATGTCCAAGACAACATTGAACCCCACTTACATTCATTATAGGAATTAAAAAATATTTAGACATAATAACATGAGGGTTAAGTATTTTCATCTGTTGATGCAATAATAATCTATGAAAAAGTTCAAAACAAACAGGAGGGAGATGTCTGATGTTTTTACAATCATAATATCCTCATAATAATTACTGGATTACTACCAAATTTTGCTATAAGTTTGATAGCATCACATAATAATTGCTGTTAATAGTGTTCATCGTCTGTTTGATTACGTTTTTAATTTATTTTTTCATACATTTCTGCCATATATAGTATAGTGTACATTAACTGACAGTCACCACTGATAAGCTATACAAAATATATTGTAGAAACGTACATTTCTGTAAAGCTGCATTGCAACGATTTGTATCTTGAAAAGAGCTATACAAATAAACTTGAATTGACTTGAATTGAATTGAATATATGGATATTTGATTTGGCAATATAGCAGCTAATAGTACAGACTGGCTGCTAGAGAAGAGTTTTTTCTCTGCTTGGTCTATGGAGCTCGGGAGGGGAGGCAATAATGTTGATCTCACACGTAATGACCAGTAGCTGGTGGGATGAGTCCATCCATCTCTGTGAAGTAAACAGGTCCCAGCTGGGCTCCTGCATTCAGGATGGAAAAGGGAAGTGAGGCCGGCTTCACCCGCCTCCCCTAAATAAAACAGGCGACAGGATGCACCCGCACTCGAGAGGACTGACACACCATCCAGTCGCTACAGGGAAGGAGCAGCTTCCGCTGTCATGGGTGTCAAGTCCACTATTAGACTGCAGAGTGAATCCACATGGTGCCTGGAGTATAAATTGAGACTTCCCATGTGTTAGTGGGAGTGGAGATTCAGACAATAAATCTGTACTCCAATTCAACCTGTGAGCAATCTGTCCTGCGTATAGCCATCACAAGCCGCCTCCAGCATTAAGAGGGACGACATTTACTACTTTGTAATTTGTGTCGTTATATTAGACAAATTGTCCAACTGCATGAAAATGGATGCAATGGCTACATTTCCCTAAAGATTTTTTTAAAAAGAAAAGTTATAATACTAAAGTACACAGTGGCTACATTGACCTGAATATTTAATGATATAGCTTTGCCAAGTTATTGCACACAGATTGTAGTACATTACAAACAGCACTTATAATATACATCCACGTGCAGCAGGGAACTTCATTAGCATTGATTAGCTGTGATAATGATTTAATAACCTCATTAACCTCATTGTTCTTATATAATGAAAGATGCCTGAAAAGAGTCATAACATAGCCTTGTTTTGACTTCTTGAATTTGGTGTAGTGGCAAACAACCAGTTTAATAATTTGCCTTATTCACTTGCAGATGAATTTGACGAGGTTGGCATTAGTCAAATTATCCTTTCATTGCAAAAGCATTCTGTTTCTTTCTCGACTGTAAGACATATTATAATGATGGGCAATTTATCAAATAATCGTTCATACTATGTTTTGACAGACACATTATCCAGTAAAACAAGTCATTAGCATGGGAGACACAACAAGTTAATGGATGTTCCGTCCTTCAGCACCTCAGCAACTGATCTGGACATTTATTAACTGGTGCTTGGTCATCATTCCCCTTCTGAACACCAAACTAATTCTTCCAGCAAACATGTCTCACCTTAAAAATTTAGAAGAGGCCATGCTTTCGCTTGCACACTTCCTTGAGAAGCCATCTTAGCTTCATACCATAATTTAAATCATATCAATATGAATGGAAAATAGAAACCATATTTGGAGAATGAAAGCTTTTTGTTGCTTGCTTATTTTAGATGTATTTAAAAGTTTTATGGCGTATTGTACAGTTTTCCCCGTGGTAAATAAAACGTGTGCTTGTTCTCTTATTTCCTTTTTAACAATACAGGCCAAAAAATGCCCGGTCCATTCCCCTTTAACATAATGCATTAAGAAGTTCATCCATCTATTCCAGAGGTTAAAGACAGTGAACCTAACATTCTGTCCTCCAAAAGTAAAGGCCCATTTCCCTTATTACAAAACTGAGAACTGTAATTCTATAGCAGTAGGCCTACAAATGTTAGTGAGGATCAAATATCCAATTAACATTTACTTAATAGCTTTACCTAAACCTAATAGCTGTACCTTTAGATACAAAAAGTCAAGATTATAAGGGCTGCGTGAGATACTTTTGACATCAATGAGCATTAATTCTGGTTACCACTCTTTAGAGGTATCACCTTTCACAAACCTGTCTCAAAAATGAACTCCAAAATATACAGGAAGATTAAATGTCCGTCTCTATAATATATTAATTCAGATGGACAGTGAGCTAAATCAAAAATCTGATGCTGTTCATTTCTGTTTTCATTTTTAGAATAATGCTATAGTTGTGAATATATCAGAGCTACGTGCAAACGTACAGAGCAGGGCTAAATTCTTGTCTTGATGAGAGTGCTGCCTCAGTGTAGATGTACTTGAAGCTGTCAGCAGCATGGCTGTGCGCTCTCGACTGCGCTCAGAGATGCGGCTGATGGAAGTGGCGCCAGTGAGCGCCGATGGATCACATGTCAAGTAACCTACTACACAGGTACACTAATGCACAGACAGTTTAAGTAGCCTACTAGTAAATCGGTGCCTTACTAAAGTTAGTCAAAGGAAAGTTTGTTTATTTATTTATTTAAATATAATCCATTTTGAAGTAATAATTTCTCAAATTTAGACAGCACATTGCTCGACGCTTTCTATTTTTTACTGTAGACTACAATTTTGGGGGAAACCACAGAATAACAAAATTGACATACATTTAGATATCATCAGTGCATAATCATACAAAGAAATAATGCTTTGTTTAATGCGCAAAAAATCAAATCACGCACATGAAATTAAATTGAAATTAAACGACAAATGTATTTTTCATTTAAATAATTCTAAAAATAGAAGGAAAATGTGCAGACGGTTTTGTTGTTAAATTCTACGCAAATCAAAATATTTCAATTTAATTTCAAATTCACATTTCAAATTAAAACATTAATTTGCATTAGCGGAATGAAGTGTATCAATAGCCGCGCAATAAATGACACTTTTCAAGTGGACCTTTGTGGGTTGATAATACTAATCAATCATAAATTGATCGTTCCAATTGAATCCAGCACTTAACATTCTACGGGCTTCGTCTTTTTCGTTTAAATTTAGTCCCACCAATTGCAGTGCAGATTAATAATAAGGTATTTTAATATTCAGCACATGCACATCTTAAAAGCTATAATTAAGTCTACTGAAACAAAAATGGTCAGTTTTAGCGAAAATATACACTATTGTACTTTTGTATAAACTTTAATGTTGCAGGATTAATCTGGAGCCCCATCAAATATTAATACGTTAATGCATTTTACGTTAACTAATCACCACCTACTTTCTTCCAGAAGGAAATCGATAACATGAAACTGTTTGCTTTTCGTCTAATATTGCATATTTATGTTGTTACCGTCTCATTTAGAAAGATTAATGCATACAAAATAAAATGAATAATTAATACAAAAGTTAACACATGAACACTGCAACAGATAGAAGTATCTTACCAAATGAATTTGAATTATAAATTAATTCTGTCGTGACTCACAATAGTTAAAATAAATCATTTAAAATTGGGAAAGACATTTCATACAGAATTTCCTTCATATTTCCCCACCTTGTTGTGATCAATAAGCATCTCTTTTTGATGAAGAATACAATTATTCCGATAAGAATGACTGGTTTATTCAGATTTAATTGGACAATGAAATGTAATATCGTTGACAGTATGGTTGTGTGTGTGATTGATCTTTCTCACCATAAAATACTGACAAACCACTGTAATTCATTTGAGTTCATGGTCGCAAAATATTGATCTGTTGTAGCCTAACAAGAGTGAAAAATACTTAACCTTGAAATCACTGCCTCATTTTCGCATGGTCAAAATATCCAAAGAGAAAATATCTCAACAACAGAGACTGCATAGCCAAGTTAATTATGTAATTGAATTTTTTGTTGTTGTTGTTGTTGTTTTGAAAAATCGTTGGTGTTTGGTTTAATAAATCACTTTGAGCTGCCCTGTGCTGAGAAGGGAATTCCAATGCGTTTCATTGAACAGACTCGTCGTGGTTTCTTTAGCCAATTGGGTCTCTCACCCCAGAATTGGAGGCTTAATTTTACCCAGCCTCTTTGGCATTTTGATTGATGTTCCCGTGGCTCCATCCGGCAGGCTATAGCTATAAGGGTAAAGGGAGGCAGTAAAAAAGACAATCGTCTGTAGTTCAGTCCTTCTCACACATGCAGTCAATGCTATTAGATAACAACAAGTCTGGACTAAACTGCGTTTTAGTTGCTGTATGATAACTAGGGGGACGTGGAGGATCCTGTAGGCTCGCAGGAGCGCGCGCGCTTCTCCACACCATGGATCATATGGGAGCGCATCTCCACCAGACGCACGCAGACACCATCAGTTTTGGGATCGATCAGATTCTTCACAATGCAGACCAGGGAAGCTGTATGATCTCCAACCCCAGAATGCAGGATCTGGACTACGGGTTAGGCTGCATAGTCAGCACAGCCTATAATACCATGACTGGCAACTACAATGTCAATAACTCGGCTGGATACAATGGAAACTCGTGCAGCGTTGGCTCCCTCAACGGCTCGTACAATATGAACTTGGGCACGAATGCTAATGGGAATTGCATTAATTCGGGAGTGATCCGGGTTCCAGCGCACCGGCCGCTGAGCAGCGTTCACTCGTCCATTCCCACCAGCGCTGCCACGGTGCCAAGTATGGGAAGCATGGGCACCATTAACAATCTCACGGGATTATCGTTTCCATGGATGGAGAGTAACAGGAGATATACCAAAGACAGATTTACAGGTAATAAGCTTTGCAGTGGTATTTCTATGCTTTATTTGAATCCGTTCTTATTCGAGATTGCATTGTAAAAATGTTTTCATCGTGTTTAATCATATCAGTAATTCAACCTATATAAAGCGGTCGAAAAACTAAAATTACTTATTTTAGGTTGTAACTTTGTCACACCTTTGATTTTTCATTTTTTTAGGCATTGAACTTTTTACATTTTAATTCATTTTTAATTTGGTTGAATTTCTATGTAGACTCGCAAATCCATGAATTAAAATAACTCAAAAGGGCTTTACTGTTAAAGCCACTCCATTAAATAGTTTAATTTGGTTTCTGACAACTTTATAAAAACAACTTAAAATGTAAACGTTGCTGGTCTCGCGAATTAATAGCATAAACGAACGTTTCTATACACATTAACAGTTGCAATGCATCGATAGGCCAAAGAAAATGATCTTACAAATTTATATCCATACACTTAAATAGAACTTAAATGTTGATTGATCCTGTCTGTAAATGTTCCACATGGTCATCACAGTTTTAGCAAAAATGTGAAAGTTAAAGTAAAAATGTGCTGCTGTTACCTTAATGAGCTATTGATTTAACCCTTAAAAATGCCTTCACTGATGTAACCTCATGTAATCAGGTTGATAAAATTCAGTCAAAATAAATAATATTTTCGACTCGAATAAAATCACTTAATTTAGATGTTACAATATGAGGCATATATCTTGTTACCTGACAAAACATTTTACAGTGATCGATCGATCGATTGATTGACTTTTAATTTACATTTCACACTGTCGTCGTAATAGACCTAAGAAAATGCAAGAAAAGAAAAAAGTTCTTGTTCAGTGGTGTGGGCACCACTGTTCCTGTCTGTTTGCTTGCTTGGCGGAACTTATTCGCTATATTTCGTAATTGTTGCATGTTTTTCAAAAGACAAAGGTAATATTTCATCTCTGGAAGTCTCATTTGCTTCTCACTGCTTGGCTCTGTCGTTTTGCTGATTTCTTCCGCTTGCTTTCACTCTGTCTCTCAATCTAGTGGCCCTCTCACCGTTCACTGTAACACGCCGTATAGGTCACCCGTACCAGAACCGAACGCCTCCGAAGAAGAAGAAGCCCCGGACGTCGTTCACGCGTCTCCAGATCTGCGAGCTGGAGAAACGCTTCCACCGTCAGAAGTATCTGGCGTCAGCTGAGAGGGCAGCCTTAGCGAAAGCACTTAAAATGACTGATGCGCAGGTCAAAACATGGTTCCAGAACAGAAGAACGAAATGGAGGTGAGCTTTTGTGATCTAATCACGCTTTTACACTCACACGTAATGCATTCTTTTTCGTCTCACCACTAAACCCAGTTGAGTATCTTGTTTTTAAAGACCTCTATGAGGTCAGTTGGGTCAGTTCCATAATGCATTCCATATTGTGCTTTTGGAAGGCCTGTTCATGTAATTCACTCAGTAGGCCTATATGTTAATTCAACCAATACATCAATATGTTGAATTGACTCCATTTATTTTGCAATGACCAATATTTGTTGACTGTGGCCTTTTTCTTGGCGGTGTAAACAGGTTATATTCTTAATGATGGACTTCTGCCCATGTCTTTTTTACTCCAGCTTTTACTATTTTATTACACATTCTGCTAGGCCTGGAACTTAATAGGAGCAGACCTAAAGTCATTTTATGATCGAGTTTTTAGACGACGACAGAAATTATGCCGTTATACTGCAACAATGTTTCCCTAAAGTCTTAGTTGTGTTAGAAGTTTAATTACCTTCTGTTCAAGCAGGATAATTGATGTGATGGTGTTTGTGCTGATTATTATATAACTAATTATTATTATTATTTATTATCACAACAATTGAAGTGCACAGACATTTATGATTGTGTTGATTGTGATTTGACTACATCACTGATCTGAGAACCTGAAATGTAATTTATATTGAATTAAATGTAGTATAATTGATCTGTAGGCAAATATAGCCTCTCTCTCTCTCTCTCTATATATATATATATAAAATCTGCATTTTCAAACAAGATTTCCATGTACTTCATAAACCTAATGACAAAAGGTATTCTTTGTATTAGGATCACCGCTTTGTGTTTTTGATTAAATTTAGCCAACCACTAAAACGGCTTTGAGAAACCATGTCTGAAATCACCGACTAAATGACTGACTCCTATCCAAATCCATGCAGGCGGCAGACGGCAGAGGAGAGAGAAGCCGAGCGACAACAAGCGAACCGAATCCTTATGCAACTCCAGCAAGAAGCTTTTCAAAAGACTATAAACCAACCTGTTACTCCGGACCCAGTCTGCCTACACAACAGCTCTCTATTCGCACTTCAGAACCTTCAGCCCTGGACTGAGAACACGGCGAAAATCAGTAGCGTTCCCAACACTGATTAAGAGACTTTTATGGACGTGCGATGTGCAGAGGAATATTTCAACATCAGATTACTTTCTTCTTTTTAACGTAAAATCAGTCTTTCATTTGTAGGTAATATGCAGCTTGTAAAAAAACAGCTAAAAGAATATTAGCTGCTCTCCGTTACAGTCGTGCAGAATATTTTTTATTGATTTTATCATTTCAATTTCAACAAAATGTAAACATAAAATGCTGTCGTATTCCGCTTGCATCTCAAACATTAATTTTATTTGGTATACTTCCAATAGCCTGACGTTTGTGGAAACACTTTATAATAGCCTAAATTTCATTAATAAGTCACAAAATAGCCTATTACAACTAAATATTAACAAACAAAAAATAATATATAATATATATACGAATATAATTACGAATATACGGATATAATTACGAGTTGTTACCACTGCGTTATTTGTGAATAGCTATCTACACGCCACCTCTCTGTTGTGCATGGAAATACTGTGAGCTTCGTTATAATTAATATCCTTGTCATTCTCCGGATTAGACACATGCAGGGTGAAAAGAGAGGCTACCGCCTCACACTCTTCAAGCACACCCCGAGAAGCTTGCACCTCTTTAACCCACAAACGAGTGAAAACGAAATGCTTGAGGATCTGCTTGCCAAAATAACGGTGATTAAACTCACAGACCATCTGACCGTTTACAGCCGCGGGTCCCTCAGTGAGTGTAGGCACTAGTGTTGGGCAAACGTAGGCTACTTAAAACACTGGCACAATTGCAGTTAGGCTATTTATGTGGGTACTTGGAAGACAAAGGAGTTTAAATTTAAATATCTAATTTTAAAGTAAAAAGTAGGCTATTTTAATAGTTTTAAATAGGCGATTCTGGGTAAAAAGCTATAGCCTATAACTGATGAACAGGCGGATATCATTATAGACGAATAAATAGGCTAACCCAGTGGTTCCCAACCCTGGTCCTTGAGGCACCCCAACACTGCACATTTTGCGTGTCTCCTTTCTCTGACACACCATTTTCAGGTCTTGGAGTCTCTACTAATGAGATGATGACCTGAATCAGGTGTGTTTGATTAAGGAGACATGCAAAACATGCAGTGTTGGGGTGCCTCCAGGACCAGGGTTGGGAACCACTGGGCTAACCTATATGCTGCATCACTCTATTGCTAATCAGAGCTTTATTCGAACTAATTTACTCTTTTAACTGCATCCAACTAATACGCTGATGAGCATTACATATTGTTATAATTACGAACACATTTTTTTATAAAGTGTTACCAATTTATTTTTCGATAGGCCTATCTTTTTATTTGTATTTTTATATTCGTATGTAGGCTTAGGCTACTTGGAGGGATTGTATTTTGCACGTTTGCTAATTAGCATATCACTTGCAGCAAAAAATAGTCCTGAGAATTAAAATATATTCTACAGGAAAAATGGGCCTATGGCTACATGAACGACTTTAATTCTTCATGCTTGTGTTTAGACTGTCTTTTTTATTCGGAGGCGTAAATTACTACAGCACTTGTTATATGCAGAAATATGTTGTTGCGACGTTCCAGAAAGATTGTTTGTTAGCAAATATGTTCTTCATTTTACATTATTTGTCAATTTGAACTTTTCTGTATTAAATCAGAAAGCAGTTACCCCCACCCCCCCCCCCCCCAACCCCCCCCCCCCCCCCCCCCCCGCCCCCTCCCCCCCCCCCCCCCCCACCCCCCCCCCCCCCCACCCCCCCCACCCACTTTTCCAACTCTTCTTTGAAATTAAAGAGACAAAGACGAAATATCAATGCAATGCCCAATAACACCTGTACTAAAGTCTATACTTTTAGGCTATTGTCTGAATTTACATTTTACACAAGCAACAGTTTATCAAAAGGCAAATCAACTTGGTAGCACTGATATGTTACAAGATTTTTTTTTATTTGTCCTTCACTTTCTTCGGAGATGTCGGCGTGTATAGAATAATATTTTATTATAGCTTGATACGAATGATTAAATATCTGTGGTCATGTTTCAGACTTTCAGATGTTCAGACGTTTTTCAGACTGGGTCATTCTAACGGTTCGATTTGTTTAGCGCTTTTTGTTGAGTATAACTATAGCCTATAGCAACACCACGCAGGTTTTGTCATTGTGGATAGATCCCAGATAGCATTGCATATCTGTGATGAATCTCTAGTGAATGACAGTTTTGGTTGCGTGATAAATGGAGGGCTTTTTTTTCTTTTCTACTGGAGAGTGCAAAAGTGTGTTTATGATAATGTGCAGATGTGATGGTGTTCCTGAAAATAACCAGAAGCTTATAAGCTATCCAATATCGGAAGGTGGTTTAAGTTTAATCATCTCTTCCGAAATCGCATAATGTGTTACATAAGTGTCATTTAAAACGTTCCAGAATGTTAAGAGATGGAAGTCATTTAGGTCAGTACTAGGCCTTCGCTATACGAACGCAGTCGCGAACCCTTGGCCAGAATATAAAAGTGGGTAAAATAGGGCCATATACTTCATAGGACGTAATGGGCCCCAAATAATGACAGGCGAAGTCTGATTTTACGAAGGCCTACTTTCCTATAAAATTATTTTTTATTTTTTATAACATTAGGGCGCGTTTAGATTAACGCATATTATTTTCATATTGTATTTTACACATTTTATAATGTCTGACATATGTCTTACATGCAACATGACAGGCTGATTGGCCTGCGCCCTCCCCCCTCTACAGCCCTTTTTCTGGCCACACCTTAAAGGAGGACTGCCTTATATGGTGAAAGGTAGAAAACGCTTCGACATAAGATTTTCATTTCTAAATTAATAAGGTTGCTCACTAAATGGAAACAAATATTATTGGGACAGTTCCTGCTTTGTTTGTTACTAGAGTTAACAGGGAATAAAATGCAGAGAATACAGTTTTCTTGTAAGGTGTTTACATATTGCTGGCCCACTTTGGCTGAATTCAATTCAATTCAAATTTATTTGTATAGCGCTTTTCACAATACACATTGTTTCACATTGAATGTGTTAGATAAAGTGGGCCAGTGGGATTCAGGTAAATTGGGCCGACCTTTAACCTTCAGTTATTATACTCAAATTCATTAAATATTATTTTATAGTTGACTTGTATAATTTAATTGTTTAGAAAACAGAAATGACACTGCAGTCAGGAAATTCAAGTCAGAGATGGAAGAAAGGAAAGAAAGAATAGAAAGGAAGTCGAGGCATGAAGTTCAATCTGTGGAGTGAAGAAAGGATGAGAGGAGCAAAATGTAGATGCAGAACATAAAGCTTAAAATATGAACATAATTAAAGTTTTTTTATATTTACCATTTTAAATGTTCCTCTTATTAATTTTTTTAGCCTATTTGTTGTTGCTTGTGTTATAGTCACATTTTTAATATACTGTAGAGTTAATTTTTGGCAATATTCCGATTCTGAATATTCTGATATTCAGATTTCATCAAATTCAATGTCAACACAACACCTTCTTTCAGTTATCTGGAATTTCACACATGAATTGAGACAAGGATTTACACATGATTTATTTTACTCATAACCTATAGGTTATATAATTTTGGGTTGGTTAAATATGTTTGTCTGATAATATGTGTTAATATATATCATGTGTTTTTAAGATGCAGAATAATTTTTTAATAAATAAGGAATGGCCCACTTTATCTGAAAATAATTTTGTCTGGAGTGCATCTCAAAATGTTTACTGGTATATTATAGCCTGCAAATAACACTTTATATAAACTGTATTCAAGTTGAAATATTATAGCTGGACCTTAAAGTTAACAAAAGTAAAAAGAAGAGAAAAGAAAAGAAAAAACATCTAGGTGGCCCACTTTACCTGAATCCATATGTCTATCAAAACAGACTTATTCATAGTACTGCATGATGAAGTGTGCTTTTGATTTCTTTTTTGTATTTCAGTGCAATTAAGAAAAATCAGGTCACATATTCCATCAAATTAATTTACTTTACTTCATTAATTCATCAAATGTCCCTTTATAGTTGTGTTTCGGGCATAATAGGCTATATCATAGTTTTTCAGCTCGTTATTTTTTATAGCATTGGCATGGTACCATCAAAAACAGTATTTTTGTAATTTTCTGAGTTCTGTAAAATTATATATATATATTTTTTTTACATTTAGATCATCACAGGGAAGCTAAGTATTATTTTGTAGTATTTTATAACTGATTTTCATAGAGTTCCTCATCTGTTCTTCGCTTTGAAAAGATGCATGCAAAGCAGATGTAAATATGCGTAACATTCGACTCTGCACTTCTGTAGCGCCGCCGCGATCCTCTCGAGTGTATCTTGTGTCCCTAAATGATGACGCGGGCATCGTCATTTTCAATCGTCAAAACATCCTTGAGTTGTGTAATTTTCTGCTGCGACACGACACGGGAAAAGCTCACAACAGACTAGTACAGCACCCACGCAAAATGTCTCTTTTGCATGTTTGCTGTACTACAGTTAGAGGTTTAGTAAAGAAAGGATTATTTTTAGAGTCGACTTATACTGGTGAGTGCAACCTGAATACCTTTGATTGGGTTTTAACTGTTCATTGACATGCTTGCACAACAGGCATCGATTTGTACAAATGTCATATTGATATGCATCATTTCTAAACTTCCTTTATATTTATTACTGAGAATCGTGTTCGAGTATACATGTCAGTTTGCGACAGATTTGTCAAAGTGTCTCGCTGCTCTTATTCCTATGTATCTGCAGCATGTCTTAGGACAGCAGGATATGCATCTGGTGGTGTGGCCAAAGATAAAGAACCGGTAAAGAAAGCGAAAACGCCCCAAGGACGCTTTGACATGGACGAAACCGAGTCAAAATCTAAAGATGTTTCTGAACGTAAGAACACGCGTCATTTCTGTTATACAGTTATATTATTATTGTACAATAATTTACATATAAGGTATCTATCGAAAGGATAGGCTATACACATGAACTATAGCTCTTTCTTTTTAAATAAATGACTAATTAAATGTATTTTAAGTGTATACAATTAATGACATAAAATGGAACAATATTTAATTTCCCCTTTAACAGGATTTCCAGATGATGTGCATCCAGAAACTAAGGAGAAAGGTGGTCCCAGAGGTCCTGAACCTACACGATATGGCGATTGGGAGAGGAAGGGACGTTGTATTGATTTTTAATTTGCCCTGTTAAAAATATCCAAATGTATTTATTTTAACATTTGAATGCGAGTAATAATTCTGTATACAGATACAAAAAGAGAATGTCTGGGATGTTTGTCTTTGCCGATTGTATGGGCCTACTATGTAGGGTGAATATTTTGTGTAAAAGTAGCTTGAACTACTTGGAACGGTTCTGTTCAGCCTTTAATTGACATTTTGAAAAGAATCTGCTATTAGAAATCCAATGTTTTTATTCTCTTTGAAAGTGGGTAACAAAGTCTGCAAGGCCTGAAAGATCTCTTCAAATAATAAACATTCAACATATATATTTTTTTGTCAGATTTCATACATTCATAGAAAGTTTTGTCACAAGGACATCATGTAAATTATAATATCATGTAAATTATTCCGTTTTATTTCGTGGGGAAAAAAAGTTATTACTGCAAAAGTTTTCCTATGTATCTGCACATGGATTGTTACAGATAAGCAGTACCATATCAGCATTTAAGGAGAGGCTAAATGCATTATCAGGGCACAACAGCAAGGCTGGGAGAGAAAGCCCGATCAGCATTTACCATGATGGTGGTGGTATTACTATAATAACTCTGCAAAGATCACACAACTGAACAAACGATGGAAAATTGGCTGATATCTTGCAGAGTATGATGAATATATTAAGCAAATTCAATAAATAAGGTATACATTGCTGAACAGTGTCGTTTTTCTCATAGTATTTTGTATTTGATATATTTTCTCTAAATAATTTAGATGTTTATTTATAATAAGTGGCTAAAACTTTGCATGGTTAAAGTTGAATAAGTTGTAATAATTTCATTATTATTTATTAAAACGTATAATGTCCCCTAGTTTGTAATATAGCTTTTGCCAAAGTAAATTAGTCTATTTACCAGGATTTAAATATTTGGCCAGTGACAACATTCTAAGTAACGTTAATGTAAGATATGATTTAAACATATTTCGCATAAAAAACCATCTGTCCAGCCTACCAACACATACATACAAGAGTCACAGTGCTCTCTTATATTTGGATTTCACAAGCATTAGTCAGACTTTTAATTCGGCAAAAAAAATAATATAACGCTTAGATTTGATTAAACGTTCTCCCAGCTCCCAATTCACCGTATTTCTTAATTCTATTTTAATCGGCTCGCCGTACCTTCCTCGTCTCCGTTTCCGCTTCCGCTCAGTTCCTCCAATCGGCCATATTCCGCCGATCTGTCTCAACCCAGCCGCCGCGCCGTCGCCGTGAGCCCACCACAGTTTCATTTCACAGGGGATGGTCTAACATCTATAACGATACAATTGAACAGAGTGAATCGGGGGCAAGACAGGTGATTTTATCCAGAAACGCTGACAGAAAACGGGCCGAGATGACGACGCGATCGGAGAGGGAAAAGGCTCAGAAACTGAACGAGCAGCATCAGGCCATTCTGTCCAAAATGCTGAGAGAGGATGATAACAAATACTGCGCCGACTGCGAAGCCAAAGGTGAGATGATCTCAAATCTCCCCCGCTAGGCTTGAAAACTCGCGTTTGATGTTTTGATCACCTGTAACTTACGCGGCATGAGTCTCGTTACACACTAGGGCTGTTCAGGTTTCTCACGGCTCACGGTTCTGAGTCACCCGGGAGGAAACCCGTAGCGGGGTGTCAGAGCCCACTGAGCCGTCTAGTTAGACTTGAATGATGCTCAGACTCTGTTTAGGTTGACAGCTGACTGGGATTTGATATTCGGCGAATCACTATTCAGCCATGTGTCCTTGAGCAAAACCATTACTAATGCATGAATGGAAAACCAGTCTGGAGTTGAACTGATCAGCAGGTCTGAGACTCTCACCGCAGTGTTTCATTACTGTGGAAGAGTTATACAGGAGAGAATAACCGGTATATGTGTACTTGCTTTAATGATGCTATAGATGAACACTGCTTTCTTCCACATATCCACCTGTTTCATAATGGTTCATCCTAGAACAGAGTATATAATACCCTGCTTTGTGTCCACAGGGACTATGCAGCGAGAAGTGATACTCTACCATTAAGCAAGTGAAAGCAGTTTTAGTTTCTATCAATATCTTTTCTTCAGATTGTAACCAGGTGACTGTAGCCATAATAGCTGCTCAAGTGGGTGGTCTCTCTGTTTGGTTCGGGGGGTGTTCACTTGAAATAATATAGTGTAGTGTTTTGGTGCTCACAGGGAAGGATACGTTTTGTAATAATATGAGAGTTTAATGTGTAAAGAATGTTGAGGAGGACTAAAAATATATATATTTTCTAAATGCATGTTATAGAGCTTATTGTGAACAGTTAAACTCTCCATGCATGCTTCATTATTTGAAAATGCTTTGACCTCTTAATGTTCAATCAGAATGTCATAACTCAATCTTCCAGTGAATCAACAAGTGATGCATAGAACCAAGAGCCACCCTATATATATTTTTTTTGTTTCGTTAATCCATTACACTCGGATGTACGCCACAATACAGAAGAAACGATTTGTCACTCCTTCCGTTTTATCGTAACTTTAATGTCGTTGTTGTAAACATTGCAAGCAGGTCCTACACTGTCTCTTTGGTGTAGTTGTGTGCAGTCGTATTTGAGCTGAACATTGAAAGCAAAATGCGTTCTCATTTCCTCTCGGTTGCATGGTGCATGTTTTCTTTTTTTTTTAATTGAGTGACATTGCTATGTTTGCCAGCTACAGTCTTACCAACAGATCCTGATGCAAGCTCATAGGTGGCCTGTTACAGACTCAGATATTTTCTTCAGATGTTTGCTTTAAATTCTGTTATACGGTAATCCTTATTCTGTCTTCCCATCAAAGTCCATTTTCTCCATAGAGAGCATGTGAGAATGTAAAGGCAGTCATCAGCTCTGTGGTGATGTCGCAGGCCAGCACCTTCTCAAGCTCCCCTCTCAGCTTTCGTCTTAACCAGACCAGTTTCATCCACTCTGAGCTCTCCGGTGTCTTAAGTGCAGCCACACCTCACTGCTCATATTGCCTGGCCTCTTTCTGCCTCTGTCTCTCTCTTACATAATAATGCCGATGGGAGGAGTTTTGTAGCTTCATTAGCTTATGAATGTGACAGCCTTGCGAGAATGTTAGTCAACACCCTTTACACACAAAAATGAAAAGTCTGTCATTCTTTACTCACTCTCATGTTGTTCCAAACCTGTGTTTCTTTTCATTCAAAAATATGTTTTTGAAGAATGTTGGTAACCAAGAGAGTTGGTGACCTTTGACTTCCATTATATGATCCTAATGACGCACTGTACACTATATGAACAATGTACTCTATCTAGTGTATGAATTTTATATTAAGTACATCATCTGGGTATTTAGCTCTTTGAAAATTTGAGTGCATTACTCACAATCATAGGGTAGTGCATGCATAAGCACACAAATTGGGACAGACCTTGAGACATTTCTCAAAAAACATATTTTATTTTCAACAGAAAAAGTCATACTAGTTTCATTTGTTGGTGAACTATCCCTGTAATACAGTTTCTAGGTGTTACTGTGCACTAATGCATCAGCACACATAATTCAAGGGGGGGGAATTTTGTCTCTGTGAACGTTTTCATCAAAATGTAATAACTTGTTTCTCCTGCTGGCATCGCCTAGGCTGTGCAGGCTGTTGGGTTTTGCATTGTGTCTGTGGAATTCCCTATTTTAAACATCCTAACTGCTAATGGGTAAAATCAACTTTCAAGTCATTTTTTGCCTTGTTAAATATTAATTTTTATTCAGAAATAAGGCACATTATGAGCGTAAAATGGGTTGCAAGTGTCGTTTCATGATGGTTTCACTAAACCGAGGCCAACTTAAAGGGATAGTTTACCTAAAAATGAATATGGCTACACACACACTGTCCGTGTTTGGGATTGGTGACCGTATTTACTTTTAGGAGTGAGTTTCAAAATGTCCTGTTCACACTGCAGCTTACAATAGAGGCCCGAGTACTGTCTGTATGAATGTGCAGCTGAAGTCAAGCCTGTGTTCTGTTTGTGATTATCGCCTGTAACCATTGCACATGGCATGTCCAAAGTACATATCAAAGATGGCAACATACAAAGACTTATCACACTTGACATGACAAAAGTTAAACTGAGGCACAGTTTCATCCATCAAATCTTAGTTAACCGACCTCAGCTTTTATACCTCTGTAATGAGCAGTGTTTTAGTCACACTCAGACCCCAAAACTGGATCAAATCTTCAGATGCCACACAGCTCTTATCTGCGTCCTGGGCCACCCTAAGCTGAGGGTCCCCCACGTTTGTGATCGCGTGACAGAAAACTAGTTGACCAGTCCGGTTCTGTTCACACGGTAGGGATGTAACGGTATGAAAATGTCTTATCACGATTATAGTGACCAAAGTTATCATGGTGATCGGTATTATCATGGTATTGTTAAAATGTGCTGGAGATGTTCAAAAGTACCGACACATAAATCACTTCAAGTTTTATATTTAAAAATCAACAAACAACAAATAAAATGACTTTTTGTTTCCATAATCACTAAAACAATAACATTGCCAATGATGTTCGGATAAATGACAACTTGACTGACAACAGTTTAATAGCATGTTGAAATATCTAATGTAAATGTTCAAATAAAGCTTTGAAAAAGTTTCATAAAAAGGTAAACCTCACATTTCAGCCTTTAAATAAAGAAAAGATATGTCAAAATGATAATTGATTAATAAATGATTATATGTATTTTATCTGCTCCATAAATAATTCTAGATAACTTATGATTGTTTAAATGTGTAGAATCCACATAAGCTTGTTTTTCATCAACCGGTCAAAATTTACTGCAGGGCATGCAAATTCGGTCCATTTTTGGGCCAGACAGAAACTGTACACAGACTGAATGTAAATATAAGTCTCTGTAAATCCACTCACTGACAGCAGATGGCGCTTATGGAAAAGCAGAATTAGAGCTGTTTCCCGTAACCTCTGTGGACAAAGCAGTATTGTGATTAAGAACACTTCCTTTAAGTATTACATGGAGCGAAGATGAAAACAAAATGCCATTGAACCGTTTCTGAAGACAGTTAGAACCTTCAGAGGTACATTCATATAATTAATTCATTCATAGGCCTATATTAATTTGTATAATTCTTTTAAAACCTCCCAGCTTTTCCGCCCTGTTTTCACTCAAAACGAAACTACTCTGCATGCTGTGCGCATGTGAGACTTAAACTTTAAAGACTTTAAAGTTGACTTAAAACTGTGCTTTATGCTGGACACTGGACAGTATTTATTTATCGTGAGTTGTTCCAATCGCGGTAATCTAATACGGTTTTAATGATAATTAAAAGATGAAACGGTAATACTAACCGTGGTTGGTCATGATTTATCGTCAAGCCGGTAATCGTTGCATCCCTATCACACAGCAGAGCTTCGCCGAACAAATGATTGTAAGTCCTGAAAATTTGTGGGTGTGAGTTTGGTTATAATAGAATGCAGTTGTCACTCCCGTAAATAACCAATGTGTGTGAATGCAAGCATATTAATGACTCGAACACAGGACTGACAACCCTATTTTGCTGTTTTGTGAATGTGAACTCTTTTGTCATTTACCTTCATTTCATTTCATACATAACTTTCGGTCTTCTGTGAAACCCAACAGAAGATATTTCGAATGCACGTTGAAAACCAATTTAGATGTTTTTCAAAAGGTCTTCTTTTGTAAGGTTGAGTAAATTGCTGTGGCTTTTTCACAGATGTTTGTGCTATCGGTGAAACTTTGATTCCACTTGGCTGTAGCACTGAGAGACTGCCATGAACTTCTGCTCTGCCAAGTAGTATAGTAGAAGAGGAAAAATATGGAGTGCGTTAGGGCAAGTGTGGCACCGCAGGACCTGCTGGTTCTAGCCGCTGGATGTGATTAGATGTGACACAATAGTAGGGATCGGTCAGACATGGCTGAGCACAGCGTGACCTGAGGTTTTTATTTACTTTGTGCGGCGCTGCTCTCTCACTGCCTGATTCCACTTTGCTCGCTGTCACCTACATGCAGAACATCACTGGCGAATGAAGCCAGCCTACGTTTAAGGTCGTATTTGCTTTGTGTGTGCAGATTTTGTGTTAGCCTGATTATACATGCACTTCCAGTCTCTGTGTTTTTTGCGTACTTGTGTTTGCTTATTTGCACTGGGTGAAAGTGGTTTGGCGCTGCTTCAGAGCATTAGATATCCCCCTCTTTGGAGTTCTTGGGCACTTGTGAGTCACACACACAGACTGTGACATGCCTGTTGTTTGGTGATAAGAACACACTCTCTTTTTTTCGTCAGGTCACCTACTTTAGTGTGGGACGAGGGCTGTTGTCAGTGAGGTCATGCAATATAAACCTTATTGGCTGCTCATTTTGTTTGAAGGTATATTTTTATATATTTTAGGGATGCATGATACTAGATTTCTCCACCAATACTGATTA
Organism: Sinocyclocheilus anophthalmus; assembly: GCA_018155175.1. Taxonomy (NCBI): domain Eukaryota; kingdom Metazoa; phylum Chordata; class Actinopteri; order Cypriniformes; family Cyprinidae; genus Sinocyclocheilus; species Sinocyclocheilus anophthalmus. Next base: position 669,019 of record JADLZN010003741.1, read on the forward strand.
TTCAGAAAGATATCTGCCAATATCTGTACGATAGTTTGGTTTTCTTAAGAAAAAAACTAATGCTGTAAGTAGGGATGCACCGATACCACTTTTTCCAATACTCGCCCGATACGATACTTTTATTTTTGGTACTTCCGATACGGAGTACCGATACCGATACCAATATTTTTATTGCATTTGTAAATTTTCTAAATATTGGGTACAGAAACCAAAAGGGTATGTATAATGTTAGTTGGTTAACTTCATTTATCAAATAGATAGTCAAACCAAAATTTATTCAGACACCTTCAACATTTCTCACATTATGACCACAGTTTATTCGCTATAGTTTAGAAAATGGTAATAAAATATGACAAGAACTCGGAGTTAAACTGTGTCAGAACAAATTCATCTTGATAATGTTAGATCATTTTGATAGAAAGGTACATAATAGATTACAATCAACCAAAAATATATTCAGACAGCTGTTAGTATGACAGTAATTTCCTAACTATTAATACTTATTCGGCGACCTTTAGCCTTACTGACAGCCTGTGGTCCTCCTGGTCATGCTGTCATCCAGTCTTCTGCAACCTGACTTCAATTTTTTCCCAGACTCGCCTGAATAATTTTTGGTCTTAAATTTATATCAATTTTACTGGTAGTCCACTGTATGAAATTTTTTGGGTATGATTTTTCACAGTTTACTTTATTTTGCTATCCTCACTTACATAAATGAACTATAGTGTCCTGCACCCACTAGTAAAAAAAATTATATCTGGTCTCTGAATAATTTTTGGTTTGACTGTATATCCTTCGGTTATTTTCACACTTAATTATGCCCATTAAAATGTATTTTACAAGTTTTTGTTACTTTCACTGTTCATTTTTTTTGCTCTATGTTACATCATCTTTAATTTAATAGCATTAAAGCTGCTCCATTGCAGCTGCTTAGTACTGTAATCACACACTTTGCTGTAATAATGCAGGCAACCACTCATAATAAATCTCCTAACTGTGATATTTTCAAAAATAGAAGTCGCGTTTTTTCATCTGAAAACGTGCTGCGATTTATTTTCCAAAGCCACTCATATAATGCAGAAACACTCAAGCAAGCAAAACACGCGCAACGCGTGCACGTATTTGTACTGATGCAGAATAGTACAGCCTAGCGCATTTCACACAGGCTGCTAGATTCACTTTCGCCAGAAAGTCGTGTATGCCTAAGGTTGAAAATAAATGATGTTTATAATGAATACCCCTATAAATGGTCTTATTTTTACGATTTAGTTTTAATCCAATGATGCGTGTGCTAAGTGAGCGAAAATCAATAAAGATCACACAACAGAAGTACGCGCTCTCTCTCTCTCTCTCTCTCAATCGCTCTCTCTCTCTCTCTCTCTCTCTCTCTCTCTCCTCCTCTCTCCCGATCTTCCTCTCTCTCCTCTCTCTCTCCTCCTCTCTCGTTCTCTCATCGTTTTGCTCGGGGGTGCTCGGGGGTCCCTACCGTTAAGTAACTTGTGCATTGTTTTACTTACTTGTTTTTGACATATCTGACCGAACTACAAACTTTCCAGTGATGTCTGTGAGAAAGATATATTCACTCGACAAGCTTGCGCATCTGCGCCGCCGCGCGCTCAATCCACTCAGCGTGCTTTGTTTATCAGCTCGCGCACATCAGCTATACAGGCGTTAATACTGAATGTTTAACATTATATTCATTGCATACATATACTTCATAGACATCCTTAACTCCTTTCTGCTGCCTGTTGTTCTGTTGTCGGTGTTTCTTACTCTGGATACGGCACTGTTCACACACTGTGTGGTATCGGTTTTGGTATCGGAGCATTTTAATGAGTACAAGTACAGGAGACCAGTATCGGGCCCGATACCGATACCAGTATCGGTGCATCCCTAGCTGTAAGCTATACAGGGAACCCTCTCAGTTGGTACATTACTATAATATTAAAGGTTAAAATTAACAACAAAGCCCAAACTTATATTCAACTGCCCTTTTTTTTAAGTGAGATTGCATTAATGCATTATTATAGCATTAACTTTGACAGCCCTAAATTCTACACACATAAACATTTTCTTCTCATACAAGTTGCAGTCTGACATGTTTTTCTGCCTCCTTTTAAGGCAGGTTAAAGCAGTCGGAATGGTTGAACTGAGGAATTTTACCCTGGTTTGGGATTAATAACTAGCCCATTAAAGTATGAGCAGAACAAGACAACCTAAAATTATGATTCACAATTTGTAGTGTGAAAAGAAGATGCCTTTTGTTTCTATTTCTATCCAGTCATTGCGTCTTACACCGGTAGTTAAGCTGATGTAGTGGGTGGTGTGATTAGTAGGTGTCCAGATCAGTGTCGTGTTTTAGCTACCTCACAATTGGCGATCAACTGTACTGTTAATGATGGCTAGCATTCATTATCGGTCAGATTTTGTGGTTAGATGCATCAAATCCCACAGATCGCCATGGTCAAATCAGCCAATGGAAAAGCAATGTATACACATGATATCTACTTAGCTGCAGCCATTAATCAGTCAGAAGTGAGTCTTCTCACTTGAACTGTTTGGGAATCTCTGTGGGCACAGATTCTGGGAATGCCTCTGGGCACTTCTAGTAATGAGTAATGATTCAATCATAACTGCAAACCTCAAGACAGAATACAGCAGAGAGTACTATAGTGTGTGTGTGTCTTTCCTGCTTTAACTGCTGACAGAGGTGTGCGTGTGCTGTTTTTATTTTGCATTGTGTCTGGCAACTGGAGAGTGTTGAGAGAGGTATCTATTTGATAGGCTCCCCATCCTTTACTTCTTGCTCACTCACACACTACAAGGACAGGGAGGAAATGTGCTTTGGTACTTCCTCCTGTGTGCTCTCTTTCACACTGTCACTCACACAGATAAGAGCTGCTGAAAGTCTACGTCAGTATCTTTGTGTGCGTTTTGGTAATTATATCCTCCTGAAGTTGTTATGATTAGCAGAGAGCGTACGTTTGAAAAGCCGGAGAGTAAAAATATTATGGCTGTTATATTAACATGATTAATTTATGTGCAACTAATCATCCCCATGACTTGTACATACATTCCATAGTGAGGGATTTTCTTACCATCTTACCATCTTACCATCTACCTTCATGTTTATTCCAAATGAGTGAGTCCCAGCCGCTACTGCAGGTAACGCGGCTTGCCAAACCACATTTACTGAGATCAGTAGCACAGAATGAGTAAGGAGCCATTTACACTGCATGTATTCTTGCTTTCAAAAACATCTAGAGAATGCAATGGAATGAAACCAAATACAGGGGTCTTGAGAGGCGGCCAAAAACGTCATTCAGCCTCTAATCTACCTCAGACAGATTAAACTTGATTGGAAAATGGATTGCTGTGGACTGTAGGCCAGTGATAGGCTTATATTTATTGATATGTCATCTGCTAGAGTAATACTTAATTCTGGCTTTTTCAGTAAAAACTGATATGCAGTTTTTTAATTGGAATATCATGTAATTTGATACATTTTTAATTGATATGCATAATCTCAAACTGTATTATGTAATATGTTGATTACATACACACTACTGTTTGGGAACCGTTTTTGAAATAATTATAATTTTTATTCAGCAAAGATGCATTAAATCGATAAACATGATAGTAAAGACATTTTACAAAAGATTTCAAGTAAGTAAAATTAATGGAAGAAAAGAGTACTTTTATTATTTTCTTGAGCACCAAAACAGCATATAAAAATTAGGGGTGTAAATCGGGTGATTTGTCATGATACGATACGATACGATATCGATTCTCATACCCAGCGATACGATATTTGCCGATACCTCAAATTCTACGATACGATTCAATTCGATACAGGAGTATATCGATCGATATATCGATATTATATATCTATTTTAAACAACCATCTAAATTATTAACTCACAAGTGCAACCAAAATATATAACATGAACATTTATCTGAAAACATTTATCCTGTACCTCAATTGGGACATTCACAACAAAAAAAATAGGCCTACACTTTTTTTTTTTTAATAATAAAGAAAATAAACAATTGGAAAAACAATTCTGGCTGCTACCATGGACTCAGTGCTAAAAATCTTTTCTACAGATAACCAAATTACAAGCAATAGCACAATAAACGGTGCTTTTCAGGTTTTTCAGCTCAGTCTAAAATAAATTTTCAGGTATGCTACAGAAATGTAATAATCAAATGCAAAAAAACTGCATAGTCTTCGCTGTGTAAATTAAAATATAGATTAATCATTTTTGATGCTACAAAGGTTACCATATTGGCCCGAATATAAGACGACCTTGATTATAAGACGACCCCCCTTTTTCCAGATGTACCTTTTGGAAAAAGGCTTTTTAAAAACCAAATCTTGTTTTTTCTCAGTAAAACACATTTTGTCTTCAATTATTTTCATATTGCATATTTTTCCTATTTTAATTTTTGTTTTGAAAGTATGGTAAAAACTGGTAAACTGTACCAACAATCACATTTAAGAAATATACACTTTTTGATATACCATTGAAAAATAAAATAAAACGGGTAGCCCATCTGAATTAGGATATTTAGGCAATACATCTAATAGTAGCCTACCAAAATCTTATTAACAGTAGAAGTTAAATCTTACTGTAGTCTTCAAATCTGGGTACTGTCTTATGTTTTAAAATCACAAAGGGAGTTTACGTGATACGTGAGTTTGAACGAGAATGCACGCGTTGGCGTTAATGCATAGACGGACATTATGTGAAAATGTGGACAGTGCCAAAATAAAGGTGTCTATTTATACTACAGATATCAATATTTTACATGTGGTATCGATGCATCGTATCGTCAGACATCGTATCGATGTAGCGATCCATATCGATGAATCGTTACACCCCTAATAAAAATGTATACAAGACTTCACAGTATATCTTTTTTAATGAAATAAATGCAGCCTTTTTGAGCACAAGAGACTTTTTATAAAAACTTACACCCAAACTTTTGAATGGTAGTGCATTTAAAGACTTTTTGTAATGTATATTCAATGATTTCTTATTCTTTATGCTAATATACTTTATTTTATCTTCATTTGTCTGTATTATCATAAATAGCAGCATTTCTGGTTAGTTTTGATTAGTTTTTAATTGATTCATAGTTCTAATATCAGTGTATGTTATGTTGTTTAGATAGTAACTCTTCATTCCAGGCAATATCGGACCTCACCGTAACGTCCATCAGAAGGATTTCCCCTGCTACGTGGAACAATACGGAGTCTTTCCTCTTTGTGTCAGGAATGATGTGCATGATCACTATCTCTGTGGGTGAATTCTAGAAATGCCTGCTATAGCAGCAACTTCCTTTCCTTTGTGCTGAATTCTCAACTTCTGACGAACACGCAGAGGAGTTGGTCCTGCTCAGGCTCTGTCTAAACATGCTAACCTTCACAAAAGAGATGATGTAATTCCCTTAGGAATTATGGCTTTAGTAATTACAGGCAGACAAAAGCATGATGTGCCTTGCTGACTTGTTCTTTAGGGTTTTATGTAGGGCCTGGAATGTGCACAAATTTACAGGTTTTTTAAAAAGCCGATTATGGAAGGAAATCTGTGGAATTCCAGCAAATGGATTAAAATAAAGGGAAAATTTGTGTTGGTAGCTGAACAAATGATCAAATTAGACAAAATATAAAAAAACCCTCCCATTTAAATGTTCGTTTTTAAAAAAAAAGTTTTGTCTTATTTGCTAATGTGTACAATTTAGGAGTGATCTGTGGACATTGATTCTTTGCAGGCCTAATAGTAATTCTGTTAAATGTACTGAATGTGTCATTATATTTAGCAAAGAAACTTTTTATTTTTATTTCTAGTTTCAAAAGTCTGCTTCATTGTGTTATTTCTAATCGAGAGTCGTTTAAAGAATAATTCAATAAAAGCTACAAGCAATTTAGCGACACACATGTGTCTCATCCAGTGCTTCATTTTGCACAAATATAAGCCTGCCTTTTTCAAGGACCGCTTTACCAGCTGGACTGGTTTTGGTTAGAGCTTTGTGTTCACGCTCATGTTGTTTGTTTGGTGGTGACCACATGTGTCAGGGTCAATTCAATTCCGTCTTTCATGGCGTAGAAGTGAGCCAGTCTTGGTAAACTTTCAGTCTAAGCTGCAGTTATTGAGAGAGTCTCTTCATTCAGATACAGAGGTTTTAGGTTACTCAGCATAGGGTGCTATTAAATTATGAATAGATGAATAGATTAAAGTCTTTTCCTCTCTCAAGTCGATGTGTCACAACTCAAGCGTGTTAAAGTTCTTTCCTTTAGTTTTCCAGCAGGTGGGGAAAGAGAGACATTACTTTGTTTGCCCTACGCAGTGGTTCTCACCCTCTCCATGAATACCCCCCACACCTGCAACATTTTTGTAGTCTCCCTATATCTGACACCTCCCACTTTCAGTCTTGCAGTCTCCACTCTGATCTGATGAGTTGAATCAGGTGTGATAGATGAGGGAGACATACAAAATGTGCAGGGCTGGGGGTACTCCAGGACAGGTTTGAGAACCACAGCCCTACAGCATAAGTATGTGGTTATATTGTTGACTAGATTTATGCTCTGTGGATGAAACTCTGTTGCTACAGTCTTTGCTGAATAAAGACTGCAGTGATTTAAAGGATTAGTTCACTTCCAGAATAAAAATTTCCTGATAATTTACTCACCCCCATGTCATCCCAGATGTTCATGTCTTTCTGTCTTCAGTTGCAAAGAAATTGAGGTTTTTGAGGAAAACATTCCAGGATCTATCCCTCCGTGTAGAGAAAGATGTACTTCAGTGGTGGCCAAAGCGCTGAAGGTTCAAATTGCAGTTTTAGTGCAGCTTAAAGGGCTCTACACGATCCCAACCGAGGAATAAGGGTCTATTATCTAGCCAAACAATCGGTCATTAAAAAAAAAGTTTATATACTTTTTTTATCCACAAATGCATGTCTTGCACTAGCTCCGCGATGCGAGTCCGCAAAATCACGCATTATGTAATCTCGTTGGAAAAGTCACGCACGGTTAGCTCTTCGTCTGTGTACTCCCATTCAAAAGGGTAACTGTCATCCGACATCCTTGTTTTACCTCTTTTTGTAAAGGCCATTTCACTTTCTTTCTGTGTGAAATCTCTGTTTTTTTGGGTGGATTTTGTTGGTAATGATAATTAGACTATTAATTAGACATTAGTTTGGTGAATGTGTTTGTGCTGGTGACTGTTGGGGACAGCTGACTCCTGAAGCTTTTTATATTCTTCATAATCTGTGATGGTTAGTTCACAGCAGTGATAGAAATTAACTTTTCCATTAAGGGGCAATTTTTGCCCCCTGGAATTGATTTCCAGGGGCATTTTTACCTTTTATTTAGGCAATTTTGTCTAACCTTTTAGATGTATGCATCATCTTGTCAAATTCTTAAATCTGTAATTTCAGTTAATAATCAGACATGATACTAATCAAATAAGTATAAATAATTCATTTTTGCATTGTAGTGGCACATATGTATACGTTTGGGGTATGTTTAAAAAAAAATAAAAAAATTTATTCAGCAAGGATGCATTAAATTGAGTAAATATGTTACAGAAGATTAATATTTCAAGTAAAGCTGTTCTTTTGAATGTTCTATTCATCAAAGAATCCTGAAAAAAAGTATCACAATTTTACAAAAAAACAAAAACAAAAAAAACCATGATCATTCCAACCCTAAACTTTGGAACGGTAGTGTATGTACTTATGGATGATGTGTATGAACTAGTATAAAAATGGTTGAATACATCGTTGTGAACATACTGACATAAGCGCAAAAGTTTCCATAGCTTTTTAACATGCATTTTCCCAATTTTCCCCATATTGTACTGATCAGACATTGAAAGTTATATCAATCTCATGGCCTCTCACCAGCAGGGGACAGCAAAGCACCACTCAAAGCCAAAGTGCACCAGCGCATCTATCCTTTCTGTTCTGTTTAAACTTAAATGACTCCGGCTTCTTGGCTGCAGGTCACATTCTCTAAAATTAGCTTTTAACACCATATTATGAGACCAGTGGGTACGATTAAGGTTGTTCACAGAGGTCACAGCGAGTTGGCCTTTCTCGTGTTCACCTGCAGTCGTTCCTCTCTTTTTCACCTGACAGAACAGCCACTGTGCTGAGACCTTTACTCCACACCCAAATGCACTGCCTTTCCTTCCCTCACCTGTCACAGATAGCAGACGCGCACACCTTTTCTCTCAGTCTCTGTCAGACGTCTGTCTCCTGCTAGACTGGAATAGAGGGCTCTAATTTCATGCTCTACTAGTCTTCCCTCTGTGAGGCCGAACTCGACTGTCACTCAGTTGGACTCAAAACACTGCCAGTTTTGAGATGCCGTGTGTATATGTGTGTGTTCTCGTGCCTCAGAAGACCGGCAGAACGGAGCTTTCCTTTGAACAGGGTCTCTTTTTTTTCCTCTAATGAAGAATTTAGTTCTCTCAGGATCTCTGTGACTGGCTTTAATCTTTAATTGAAGTCTTAATTTATTTGGGGGGCTTTGTAGAGTGTGTCGTCACATGGTGTCTGCTGTTTTGAGCTTGTGTCTGAAGATGAAGGTCTTGGCAAATTTTGTGTGTTTGCGTCTGCTTTGGTTTCAGGTCTGAAAAAATCAAAGAGCTTTTACTGCTTCTCAAAGATTGCTTCATTTCATCTCTTGTTTTTGTCTTTGGCTGCTGTTTTATGTAAATTAAGTATGTCAGTCATCGTAAATGATAGTGTGTACTGCTGACTGTGGCGCAATGATATTGTGGTTTTTCTGTGGCTGCCTGGGACCTTTTGACAGGTCTAGGAGCAGTAAAGAAGTACATGTGGAGTGGCACAGCAGGTCTGCAAAGCTCCTACTGTTCTCAGTGTGACTCACTTTCCCCCCACAATGCTTTGCAGCATTGTTGGAAGCCTGTTGTAACGACAGCCAATCAATATGGGGGAAATAGAACTGTGGCTTTGTTTAGATGTACACCAATAGTCTTAATTGTTGGGAATAATTAAAGTAAAGAATTAAGATGTTTGCATGGGAAAATCATCTACATACTAGGCGTTTTGACCAAGAAATCTGGTTGATTTTACCTCGTATACGTTGCCAGATTTTTGATTAAGGGGCGGTCGTACTGGGACGCGGCTCGTTCAATTTTGTTTTACTTTAGTTTCCATCAGGCTTAAGCGTTGGTTCCGCATGCTACATGACCAAAGTCTCAAAAAACGAGTTGGACGTATGATGGAGTATTTCTGTTCCAAATACACTCCTTCAGGGTTCATATAAGTTTCGGAAAGTTTTTTTTTCCGAGTATTGCCCTGTATGAAGGGTGGAATTCCTTGAATGGGCACTTCTCCCGGAAGAGCGCGCACACACGTCAACCAGAGTGAGAGCAAGAGCAGCCCATCAACATGCTTCATTCGGGTTATTTTTTATATATATAAATTAATTATATTATTAGAAATTAAATTCATAATTTACAATCACCATCAGTAAAATAAAAATAAGTAGTCTGTACTCTCAAACTGGCCACATTTCAGCCAATTAATTGATGATTTTCACTCCTGTTTCATATCCTAAGGGATATTTTACCCAAAAATGAAATGCATTAAATTTCTTCAAATGACACCGTAATTTCTTCAAAAGGTGATAAAGGACACCAAGAATGACCTAAAATGAGATAAAAAGCAAGTGAAAGCTGACTAATTGGTTGGAGTAGATCAAATCAAGATCTTCAAGGGATTGTTCACCCCAAAAAAAGAAAGTTCTGTCATCATTTACTCGCATCATTGCAAACCTGTATCACTGTCTTTCTTCTGTGGAACATAAAAGAACATATTTTGAAGACTTTTGGAACCAGTTTTGGTGTCCATTTACTTCCATTTATATTGAAAAAAAAATGGAGGCATTTCTCAAAATATCATGTCATGTTCCACAGAAAAAAAGAAATCTATACAGGTTTGGAATAACATGAGGGTGAGTAAATGATGACGGAACTTTAATTTTTGGGGTCATGATTTGATCTACTCCAACCAATTAGTTGCTCTTAACATGCTTTCTATCTCACTTTATGCTGCCTTGTGTCATGACCCTTTGAAAAAATTCTTATGTTAGTCATCACCCTATCGTTATTTGCCTCCAGGAGGCGCTGTGAGAATGTAGTATATTTAAAGCAGTGCAATGAAGTCCTCACCTCCTTTTTTCCAGGGTGTGCTTACCATCTTTATAGTTCTTTAAATTCACATCCATCTGAATGAAAGCTATGAGTTCAGCTCAGAAATGACCTGATCCTCAATCACCTTTCCCGTCTCCCCTGCTCTTTCTCTTTCATTTCTGACCCCTTTCTGTTTTTGACTGCCTTAAAGGGTTAGTTCACCCAAAAATGGTCATTTATTACTCACCCTCATGTCGTTTCAAACCCGTAAGACCTTTTTCATCTTTGGAACACAAATAAAGATATTTTTGATGAAATCTGCAGAGCGGTCTGACCCTGCATAGACAGCAACGCAACTGAAATGTTCCCAAGTCCAGAAACGTAGCAAGGAGATCTGTAAAATAATCCATGTGATATCAGGGGTTCAACCGTAATTATACAAAGCTACGAGAATACTTTTTGTGCGCAAAAGAAAAAAAACCCTACTTTATTCAATAATTTGTCTCCTCCGCATCACCCTGGTGCCATTTTGGAGAGTGTCCACTGAACGCAAACAGTGTATGCTTTTCTGTGTCAGCTGCGCCACGCGGAGACGCTGTTTCCGTTCAGATCAAATCACAACAACGTAGGAAACAGATCCCAATCGCAGCTGACACAGAACAGCATACGCAATTTACGTTCAGTAGATACTCTCCAAAATGGCACCAGGGTGATGCAGAGGAGACGAATTGTTAAATAAAGTCATTATTATTTTTGTTTTCTTTGCACACAAAAAATATTCTTGTAGCTTCATAATTACTAACAGCTCTCAGATTCCATCAAAAATATCTTAATTTGTGTTCCGAAGATAAACGAAGGTCTTACGGGTTTGAAACGACATGAGGGTGAGTAATTAATGACAGAATTTTCATTTTTGGAAGACAGTTTTTTTTATTTTTATGGATGGGTGCTTTTTATTTAACTTCTTTTGGACTGATGCACTGCAACACCCACTGACTGCAATGATAGAGCTTGGAATAGCCAGGACAATTTTTAATATAACTCCGACTGGATTCGTCTGAAAGAAGAAAGTCATACACACCTAGGATGCCTCTGGGGTGAGTAAAACACAGCCTACCTTTTCATTTGTTGGGGAAAAAAAAAAAAAAAAAGAAAGACAACTAACCCTTTAAGTATCTTTAGCATCACAGGGACGGACTGATCAATCTCCTTGGTGCGTTTTTTGGAATCACCAGCTGAGAATCTGACAGGTGGTAATTTGGTGAAACCCTGTGTTCACGGGTACATTTATTACTTTCAGTCTATTTCAGGATTTTACTCTCTCGTCCTCTCATGTAGTTCAGAGAAAAGCTATTCTATATGTATTCAGTGTCAGCGTTTCATCTCACGGTTAGTTTTCAGATAAATCCTCTTGCCTCTGCGGGTCGCTGCCTATCTGTTACGGTTGGTATTTAGATACGCTTACCGTGTGCTTCTGTTTCACACTTGGTTTTTTAGTTTATTTCCTTGTGTGTGTGGGTGGGTGTTTTTTTAGGGGTTGATCAGGGGGTAGGAATGATCTGAAAATACTCCCAGGCGCAGCAAACCGTAATCTTACAGTTCCAGTACATTTCTTGACTCCCACCAACACCAATTAGTTGTGTTACCGTACTGTGCTGTGGAAGATGGGTGGTTTAAGTTCAGGATAATGCATGATGCTAGGATGGCCCATTTTGGATGCTTCTGTCCCATTTATAGGCCCTTTTGCACTATTTGCGACTGTTCAGCACCAACAACAGTTTGAAAAGAAACAATGTATATGTCTGAAGCTATTCAGACCAGGGATGAACACAACAACAAACAGGTTTTATTGTTTGCAGCTCATGAACTCTTTGAACTACAGGCATAACCTGTAATTAGCAAGTTTAAAATGTATAAAATATTCAGCAAACATTCACACTTTTGTTTTTTTGTGTGAGACAGTTTATTCGTATCAATACCATATACTGTATATATTTTACTCGCACTACTGTTCAGAATTTGCGGGCTTTTTTAAAATCTTTTAAAAGATCTTTTAAAATAACTATTTTCTGTTAATAATATATTTGAAAATGTAATTTATTCCTGTGATGGCAGAGCTGAATTTTCAGCAGTCATTACTCCAGTCTTAAGTGCCAAATGGTCCTTCAGTAGTTATTCTAATATGCTGATTTGCTGCTCAAGAAGCATTTATTATGATTATCAATGTTGAAAGAAAGAAGAAAAAGTGGTACTTTTTAAAGGATTATTTGATGACTAAAGTTCAAAAGGACAGCATTTGAAGTTGATTTCTTTTGGTAACATTTCTTAAATTGTCTTTTAAAAAAAGGTAGTGTGTTTATATGTGTGTTATTTCTTTTTGTATTCTGTGTATTGGCTGATATTTGATATTTAATTGTACATGCACATTTCCCCTTTTTTATATTTCGATGACCTTTGTAGTCATCTAATGCTCACTTAATCTTTAAAAACAAATTTATTAACACTTAGTTAAATGTTATCTTTAGCAAATCTCATTTTATGTATTGTACATAATATTGATGTGATGCCTAAATTTGCTTGTATCATTTATTCATTTTTTTAATGTTTGACTAATTGTTGAACTTGCCTTATTGTTGAATTTGCTTTTCCTGCATCCTGTGCTTCTAATAAACTAGCTAAGGGGTGCGTTATGGCATCTGTTGTACCACCGTGAATGTGCTTTTCGTTCAGCCCTATATTTGTTTCACTTCTGGTGTGAATGAACCATACGTCTGCTTCGTTTAGCTTTTTCGTATCTTATTTGGTGTGAAAAGTTTGGTGTAAAGGGCCTATAGACTGCATCAAGTGTGTTCACTATGGCAAACAGCTGGGGGTCCATACAGCTTGAGCACACACTAATGGGCACGGCTGTGATGGACAGGGCAGAGCTGCATATTTCCCCCCCATCCGCTCTGCCATTACATAATCAGACACATTTTCTCCTCCAGTTATGGATAACAAATACACACGCACATTTGGTGTTGAAAAGGTGCAGGTTGAGATGAATGTGTGCGGTGTTCTCTGTGTGATGTTGTTGTTTTCTGCCATCACCTTTTTTAATGAAAGAAAAATGGAGGCTTTTGAGAAAATGGCAGCAGCACTTCTAAAAGGCTCAATGGGTGACCTTATGCAGTCCAAAAGTGTGTGTAGGTGCCCACGTTAAGATGTGCGCTTGACAGACTGCTGTGCAGAATCACTCTTTAGACCTGAAGACGAGGCTGAGTGCTCCTTCCACCTCACTTCCTGTTTTTTACTATCCCACCGTTACATTCCCAGCATGCTTTGTGCAGTGACCTATTCTCAGCAGTCACCACTTGCAGTGACTTGCACTTGCAGTCAGAGATGCGCACAGATGCACTGTACAAGTGTGACTTGCCCTTACAGACCCAACGAGGCATGAACACACACACAAACACATGCGCAGAGTCTATTATATAAACATCATCAGAGCTGTCATGCACTGTTAAAGAAAGCAGTACGAGTTATTTTTATAAAACACATTATCTAGTGGAACTGCACTTGGAGTGTGTGTGGCCAGCATTGCTGCAGTGGATTCTGGGTTACCTGCACACACACATTGATGGACCTTAGGCAGGGTTGATGCCATATTCAGTTTGACTCGAATAAAAACATGACTGTGAGGGGCTTCCTGTTGGTGTCAGTTTATTCAGTAGTGAAAATGTCTGACCAAAAAATGACAAAAACTGGAAAATGTGGAGTTGTAAAATTAGATGTGAGCTACAGCTTTAAGAGTTGTTCAGTTCAGTTTACTTTATAATGAACATTGTGGAATATTGTCTCTGGCTTCACCATACAACACATCACAGACAATATAAAACACTAATTTAAAAAGACTATACACAGACTAACTCAATGGGAAAAAAAACAATTATCCCTCAGATCCTCATTTACATTGACTTTTAAATATGACATTTATCCTCTCCTTGTATGTTTATAAGAATTTATTGCCATCTTGGAGTTTCAGCTATAATTATAATACCTATATATTTTCCAGCTTTTTATTGGCGATTTCTTGACTGCAAAAAAAAAAATATATATATATTAGGGCTGCCACTAATAACTATTTTTATTTCGATTAATCTATCGACTAATTTATCGATTAATCTAAACAATTAATTTCCCACAAAAAAAATCAACAATTTTACTTAAGAATATTTTGTTAAACTACTTAAGGCAAATGAAATCCAAATTTCTATGAAATCCTTTTTTTAAAGCAAAAGTAAAGTGCAACATAGAGTGCAAGAAGCAAGTGTCTATCTCCTAGTCCAAATCACTGAAATCAAAGTTCAGTATTATAGTGTAAGAATGACAACATATCCACGTGTTCTAGTCTACTACTAATACAATTATAATCAAAAAACACTTTTTAAAGGAGTATTTACCAGAAATGTTATTTACCACAATTTATTTAGGAGAAAAATGCAAATGTGCAGTATTTCTGAGAAAAAAAAACAAAAAACCTTTTAATCTAAATAAAATCAATTAATTGGAGATGCGTTTGATTAATAAAAGGTATGGTCATTAAAATGGAATCCAGAAAATAATGGACACAAATTGGTAAAGATAAAACTGTAAAACTCAATAATTATACAGCTTGATGATTAATAACATTTAATTTACCATTAAACGGATTTTAGAAAAATTTAAAGGGGAAAAACACAAAAGGGAATAATGGATCTCATAGGGCCCTATAATTATAATAATTTTTTTTTTGTGGTAATAAAAATAGATGTACAATAGCCTTTAAACTTACTTAAAATACATATATAATAGCAATGAGGCAATAGTAATTAGTTCAAATAAAATATCAAAAGCAAGAAATCATATGGTTTTATTGAACAAAATGGTTAAAATACATAATGTATTATAAACAATAGAGCTAATGTACATTACGCATTACAACAAAGGCTGCAGGGGGCGCCAACGGCTTGACGATTGTTTTTACACATTGCTGTGCTACTTGTTTAATATTGACCAAGCACCATTTCATTCAAATGTCCTCTTAATCTTTACTATTTGGCCATTTCTTTAGGACAGAAATGCTATAGCCTCTGTAATTAAAAGAATATGTGGACATCAAAACGTGTAAACTGAGTGAAAACAATGAGCTTTTATTTTGAAACCGCGATGTATTCTCCTGAGTTTGCGTAGATTTATAAATGATTTACCTTACAAATCTGATGAAATGGCGCAAGTTGCGTTTCCAGATGAACGGTATTATAAACCCTAACTCACAACAACATGCAGAGATGGAGTTTGAAACGCTCCACTCATGTAAATGATAATAGTTCCTGTGGAACTACTGTGGTGTGCCGCATGTACTTAAAACTACACCAGTAATAATAAGCTCATGTACTTATTAAACTGCATCGCATATAATTATTTATTAAAACTCGTAGATTTGTGAATTCACATTACTTAATTATTCGATTATTTAAAAATTAAATTAACTTATTTTTAAATGGGTTTCATATTCCGCCGCAGGCTGGTGAAAACAACTAATAAATGTGGTTTTATGGATTCTCGTCGTCCGTGAAATGCGCCCTATCCGTATTTGCCGTTAGGCGGGTCGACGCAGAGAAAAAAAAAAAAAAATATAATATATATATAACGTCGTTTATTTTAATATATTTTAAAATGCAGAAATCATTTTACTATCTGATTTCTGCTTAAGCAATCAGTATATTAGAGTAATGTCACATGATCCTTCAGGAATCAAAGACTGGAGTAATGGCTGCTGAATATAGCCATCACAGGAATAGATTACATTTTTAAATATAATGAAATAAAAAAAGCAGTTTTCACACAATATTACTGTTTTTACTGTATTTTAGATCAAATAAATGCAGTCTTGGTGAGAATAAGACATTTCTTTCAAAAGCATAAAAAAAACTAGCTATTCCCCTTACTTGCCAATTAAATCCCAGACAGACTCACCGTACCCTACTGGAATACCTCTCTTGTACACACAGCTATGTGTAGTTTTTTTTTTTTTTAATTTACAGTTTTTGCCTATTCAGCTGTTAAAAGCATGTCAGGTGGAGTGGAGGGCAGCAATGCGGGGTCTGAAACACAACAACTGGCCCCTGTCCCTGGACCAGATGGGTATAATCAGCACCAGTCTTTTGAAGTGTTACCCGAGCATAGCTGGAGGGTCCTCAAGTTCTTTGAGGTTTCTGGGTGAAGTACAGTGCCGCTCTCTTCTCCTGTTTTTTCTTCTTCACCCTTTCTTTCTCCCTCTGTCCTCTCTCTCGTTCTCCTCCCTCTTTGGCAGAGCTGATGGAAGGGATTAGGAAGGAAGTAAAAAGAGAGAGAGGGGTTCTCGTCGCCACGGTTACCCACTCCCCCAGAACTGAAAGATAGAGGGCAGAAGGGACTATTGTTTATTTTGACAAATGCTCTCTTGTAGCCTTGAGGTGACTTTGACGAAATTATGTGGCCAGTCAATTTTCATCGAGACAGGTGCTACAAAGGCACGAATGACGTGTGTGTATGTGTTTGGCACATCTTATATCGGCCGTGTCCCATTGCTTATGTGAATTCAATGCAGGCAAATGAGCTACAGGCTTATAAATCTAGGGTGACTCCTCAATGAAGTAGGTAGAGACCTGGGGACCACAGAGGCAACTGTAAATCTCCCGCTGTACCTACATGCACAAAGTCCCAGCGAGCCCTGCAATGGATGTTTAGACACTGAATAATTTATTTAGACTGCCTTTTAATTGAGTTTTCAGCGGAGGGCTGCCTGGCGCACCCAGGGTGCTCTGTGTTTGTAGGCTTTCCCAAAAATGTTATCTCACTACCCAGCTGCTGAAAGCATCCTTTGCTTGGTCTCCTCAGGTCTAAATATAGTGTGCCTCAGCCTTTCCCAGGAAATTTTATACAGCGCTTTCTCCTTCGCATCCTTCTACCAAGGACTTGTTTACAGCATCCAGTTGCAGTTTCATAGAGGTGAATGGTGAATTATTAGCCAGTGTACGGTGACTGAGGGACTCTCTCGCATCGCTCTACATCTGCTGCGACCAGCTGTGGAGATAATGAATGGACTGGGGAAGAGGAAAATGAGAGGAAGTAGAAGGATCACGATGACATGTCACATATGAGAATCTGAAATGGCCCCTTTTGGACGCTAGAGGCCATCATCCATCCTCGCAGGACGGAATAGCTTAGACGGGGTCATAGGTCATGACCTGTCTTGCTTGGAACCTCTGCCAGTTCCCTTCCATCGCAGCACTTCCTGCTTATGTAGACATGTCTGTCTGCAGGGCTGCGAGAAAGACAGTGGTTAGTTGTCTGACCTCTACTCTTGGCTGGTTATCAGAGACCTTGTTTATACCTGGCGTTAACATCCACCTCAGTAGTGCTGCGCGGCTTGACTGTAGACTGTATACCATGGATGGTAGAAATGTGTCAGCTTACTAATGCTGTTTATGCTAAAGCTACAATCTATGCTGCAAATGTCACAGACAGGAGCTTCCAGCTTTCTTGATTATAATGAGAGCAATTTCGTTTTGACACATCATGTACTTGCTTGTGATGTAGAGACAGTATATCGGTAGGTTGTTTATGGTCGGCCAGCAGTGTAGCAAATCAACTGAAGTGCTGTCACAGGTGTACGTATGTATATTGGCTATTTTATGATATGGTTCATCCAATAATATAATTTATAATGTACTGTAGTACAGTTAGAAATCTTTTAACTTAAATGCTACACAGTGTCAGGCAGCTGTTGGTGCCAGATGTTTTTCGTTCATTAGTTATTTTGAATCTTCCAAAGAGATATTTAATTAGTAAAATGTTTAATTACTTAAATTAAATGTGCTTTTGAATTAAATTGTTATTACTTATATATGATTTTTTTTTTTAAAGTATGACTATGTAATATTTTTGTATTATTTAATTTTACCGTGATATAAAATTGCTAACATTTTGTTTATGCTACCCACTCCTATGTCTCAGATAAGCCAATCACAAGTCAGTGTAAAACTTAATTTTAAATTTGATTTAATTTAATGTATTTTATTTTATTTTAACATTCAAATTCATCTTATTCAATTAATAGTGTAAATATTTCAATATGAAATTCATATTCAAATTAAATGTTAAATTATTTCATTTATAATAAAGTATTGTAATTATTATAATTATATTTAATATTACCATGATATAAAATTAAGCATTGTGATATGTTATTTATGTTGCCCACTCCTAGTCCTACATCTCAGATAAGTCAATCACAAGTTGGCAACCGAGACAGATACGGTGGTGGGGGTGGGAGGTTAGGGTTATCTGATTTTGTGTCGACTTATGACAGTGTATTGCAGGCATATCGAAAATATTCTGTGAAGTTTTGCATGTATGCGTGCGCTTCCAAATATTTTGATTTGGACCGTTTCTTTTGAAACTGATCTCAGGGTTTTCACAGTAATGGAACACCAGGACAATCAGGGTACTTCAAAGGATACTTCTCCAGGGTCTGGGAAATTCATAGAAATTAATAAAATCTTAAAAGGCATGGATGTTTCTATAGTTATTATAATTTGTCTTTGATAATCTTCATTCTTTAGTGCAAAATATTCTTAGTGAGTGAGTTTTCTATTCAAGTATTTGAAAGAATCCTTAAAGTCATAGACAAATTATGGAAATGTATTTGTCAGAAGGTGTGGGAACCCTGAAATAAGCATATCCAGTCCACACTGCAGCGTTTCAGTCCAGCAGGGAGGGTGTGGATAGAGTTCTTCCAGCACTTCCCCTCTGCAGGGGCCCCGCACTCTTCACTGCAGCGGGCTCCACTCAATGACAAATTAACCCTCTTTAATTGTGGGTGAGTTATGCAGCTCCTGGTGCAGCGGTGTGAGACACAATCTTGCAGCCTTTTATTGGGCTAATAAATCTGGGAGGGTGGCAGACGGAGCCTGTGCAGTGTGCAGCCAGCCGGATGGTAGTTTGGGGTGGGTGAGAGATAAGAGATTGGAAACCCACTCTCTCATTACCGCAGTTTTCGCCAGAGTTTTTCCAGTGCGTTGGGGGAATCTTATCAGCCTGTTCACACGTCGCCCATCCTCTTTTGTCATCTGAGCACAGAACAGAAGCAAGATAGCCATTAATATCCTGAGCAATCATGCAAGATAAATTATGAACATGCTTAAAAGTGAAGAAACAGTGCGGTATTGTTTGTTATGCTAATGGCTGTACTTGTAGTGTATGTGCGTTTGTGTGCGCAATTTTTCTATTCAGGAGCTGTGTGGGTGGCGCTACCAGGGTCAGTGGTTTACTCTACTGTTGCCTGATGAGCATGCATTGCAAACCCATGCCAGGCGTCCTGCAGGCAGAATACAGATCCCACCCCCCCCCTCGCAACCACGGATATGGCTCCGTGCTGCGAGAGAGTGTGAGATGGAGGAAGCGAATTGGACGTGTCCGAAGATGGCTGACAGGTGTAGATAAAGCCAAAGAGGGCGGGTGAACCACAGAAATCCATTTCCCAGCACACCCTGTGATTTATAGCCCGTCAGGAGCAGTGCTCTCACCAACGCCAACCGACCAGCCGAGAGCTGTCAGGGCCGCTCCAGTGCGCCCACACCCCCCAGTCCATCCACTTCCACGCACAACTTTTCACCCGAAAGCTATCGACTTCTTGCGCTTCTTCTTGCGCTTCTTCTTGCGCAACTTCTTCTTTTCTCAAACAAAAATGAAAGATACACAACCTCCATCTTTGCCCTTGTTAGTGTCTACAGTCCGAGCACTATCGTCCGCCCTCGTGCTATTACAGTCACTTCTGAGAGCTGAATATAGCACACCGGGCTTAAGATAATTACACGCAGTCTGTATTGTAGCACAATTCACATTTTTCTTCTCCCTTTTTTTCTGTGGTTGATGAGATCAGGAGTCTCACAATGTAGTTTCACTGTTTTATTCAGGTACCTGCGGCTATTGACTGTTGATTCAGGTGGGCTACCTGCTGCATTCATCTGGCGCTTGGATCGAATTTTATTGTCACGATGGCAAAATTCCATGGCTTAGATATTGGTTTTCAGCATCACAGCACAATTTGGTTTATTCGATGCCATGGCAATGCAGAATTACGAGACTGAGCTTGAGGCGGCACCGCTGTTCTGTCACTGCCTGTTATGATTGCGTTATCTGTTTCAGATAATGGGAAGTGCTTTACTGCAGGTCTAATATCTGTCTTTTTTTCTCTCTCTTTCCCCGCAGGACCTCGATGGGCCTCTTGGAATCTTGGTGTGTTTATTTGTATCCGCTGTGCTGGAATACACCGGAACCTGGGAGTGCATATATCACGCGTCAAATCAGTCAACCTGGACCAATGGACCCCCGAGCAGATGCAAGTATGTGTGTTTTTGTGTAACACTTCACTATGTTCGTTGCCTTTTTCTTTCTTATGGGGCTCAACAGGATGTTTGGGGTCTGTTGATGTCCCAACTTTCATTCAACAGATTAAGGCAGTACTGCTCTTTCATAGTGTCTCACATTTGTTGATCATATGCGCTACTGTTCAAAAAGTTGGTAAGAATGTCTTAATGTTTTTGAAAGAACTTACCAAAGCTGCTTTTATTTGATCAATAAAATATAGTAAAACTGTAATATTGTAAACTGTTATTACAATCTTAAATAAGTGTTTTCTATTTTAATCTATTTTAAAATGTAATTTATTTTTATGAAAGCTGAATTTTTAGCAGTCATTACTCCAGGTTTCAGTGTCACATGACCCTTCAGAAATCATTCTAATATGCTGATTTGCTGCTCAGGAAACATTCCTGATTATTATCAATTTTGAAAACTAATTTATTTAGTTATTTGCCATTTTTTTAAGGCAGAAACCAGGATTTTTTTTTTGGATGGATAATACAAAATGTATTTGAAATAGAAATCTTTTGTACACAGATATAAATTAACTTTACTATGGACCACTAATTGTTGTCAATTAATTAAACTTAATATAATGTGTCATTGTTGAATAAAATAATGAATTTATTTGGAGAAAAAAATGACCCCAAACTTTGAATGGTAGTGGAATTTAGTTTTGTCTTTCAATTAATTCTGTGATATTTCTAAATACCTGGTCGAGACCATATACTTTTACAGAAATGATGATATTATAAATCTATAATACGAATAGGAAATTTAAAACACCGCTAAAACGAAAATAATATTGTAAAAGTGAGTTTATTAACACATTATACATTTTAGTGCGATATAATATATTATATTATATCATATTATTTAATTTTATTACCATTATTTAAATATTATGTTTCCATTCCAAATAACATAATATAAAAAAGTAAAGATTAAAGTGCTGATATCTCTTTGCATGTTTTTGCCAAATTAATGTTATCTAGTTGGCTAACATGTGAGTTTTTATCCAAATTGCAAACCCTTGAAGTATCAGATAGAATAGTTTGAAAAGTATGTTTGTCATTAGGACATGTGTTTATCTAGTGTAGTGTGAGTGATGGCTCCATAACACACTGCTTCATGTAGTCCAGATAACCTTCATTTATATTACAGGTATACAGTTAATATGTAACTGTATTTGTGTGTCTCTGTGTTGTGTGTAAAGAGCAGTGTGGCCTGAAAGATTTATGAGTTTTTAAGCAACCAAAAGGGAGTCTTGGATCTCCACTTTCCATATTAATTGACGTCTGAAATGGATAATTAATTCTTGATGGGTAATTACTTCTTGTATCTTCTCTTCCTTCAGTCTGATCCATCCTCATATTAATTTGTCTCTGACAGACTTTGATGCACGTGACATTGAACTGATAATGCAAATGCGCGTTAATTTGTATGTTCGAATTCGAAATAGCCTCGATTACACATTTAATCAAGAATCAAGGCCATAAACTCGCACAGACAACTGAGCCTGTAACCAGTTTATTTATTTATTTATTATTATTTTTTAATCTTTTTCAGGTTAAAGGTTCATGCATTTTACCACTAGCTTTATTAGGAAGTTAGGAACTGTGATGTGTGGCATGAATCACAGTACAGATATTTTGCACCATCACTCCTGTTGCCCCAGTGATTGTGCACACAGCAACCAATCAAATTCCACCACCTTAAAGAATGAATGCAGTCACTCTTTATTCAGAGGTCATTGCAGTACTTTGACATTGAGAGAGAAAGAGAGATCAATATAACTCTTTTTAGGGGTCCATAATGAATACGTAGCAGCATAATATATACATTAAAATTTTCCCTAAGGTCATCATTTATGCATTTTAAATTATGTGAAGGGAAACACTGTACAGAGATGCATCGTTTTTCAGAGTTTATACTTATTTAGATGACCTGCTTCTACATTAATTGAACTTGATGAATTTGTTTATAGATCGTGCACAGATTTTGTGCTGTATGTTTTGAATTTCTGTAATTTTAATAATGGACTAGTATACTAGTTGAGTTTGGGACCAGTTGACAAAACTGTGAAAGTGTGTTTGTGAATTAATTGTCAGTTTCCAGCTGAAATAAAACATTTGCAATATTTTTGTAAAGAAAACGGTTTCATTTATAATAGGAAATATATCAAAATATTTGTTTCTAACATTTAATATGTGGCTTAAAATAAAATGTGTGATTGGGTTCTTGAGCTCTGATGTGTGTTAGATTTCTAAAATAATTGTATTTATTTACTTATTTAGGTTCTTGCTTTTTCTCCTTTTGGATGGACTTTGGGATAAATGGATGGTTTGTGTTGTTCTTCTTTTTCACCCGTTATCTCTCTCTCTTTTTTTGTCTGTTTTTCTCTGTTTAGAGTGTGCAGAGCATGGGCAACACCAAGGCAAGACAGCTGTATGAAGCTCATCTCCCAGAAAACTTCAGACGGCCGCAAACTGACCAGTATCCTTGAGTCTACCTGTGTTTTCGTTTGTAATTGTCATTACATTATACTTTGATGGCCGTTGCTAGTTATTCGTTAGAAGTCATCAACTTTCTTCTCAGAGACTGAGGTTAGTGTGTGGTACAGATTCATTCTTGGTCGTCTGCAGAGGATTGGCATGATTAAAGTGAAAAATCCTTTTCTTGGCGCTAGAAAAGACAAATTGTGGATTTGTAATATGGAAATAACTGGGTATTTGTGAGTTTATGCTGTTGCGTCCTACTCTTTTCTTGCTGCTGCCAAATTCACACAAACAAAGATTCCGTAGCCAACACAACTTCTCTCTTGTAAGCAACAGAAAAAGGTTTAGAGTATGTATGTAGCAGTGCAGTCTATCGCTTTAAAGATCTGCATGTTCTACCTGTTGGGTTGTCTTGTACGCGGATAAATTAAGATATTCATTATTTGGTTGCCAAATACAGGGATTCACAGCACTTTTTGTCAAGATTTGTAGATACTATTTTGATGGAGTATTTCTAGAAATATATGGCAAGATATTGCTCACAGTCCTTAAGCTTGCAATCAAAGTGATGTCAATTTGCATTTAAATTTGTAGTGGCTGGTAGAACACATATTTAGGCTTGCAATTGAGATTGCAAAGGATGTGTGCCATTTCCCATAATTCTATAAATCGTTCTTGTCTAACCCAATTCTATGAGCAGTGGATGACAATGCAGGGGCACACCAGTGATTTTTTTAATATTTCTAAAACTATGGCTTGAAGGCAGTTCTTATTTTTCAGAGAAATAGAAGAAAACCATATATAAAAAAGACATTCTGTACATTTTTGTTCCTTGAGATATTTAGTTCTAGGTGATGAACTTTTACAGTGCAGGGTCATGATATTGTTCAGGCTTGAAAAATGAGGGAAAGGAGAACTGTACTTTACTAAAAGACATGCTTTTTGACATGCATGAAATTGTAAGTACGCTAAAAAAAGTGCCGTCATTGAGCTCCACTGATTGTTTGTGCTTATTACCATGATTTTTGCACATGTGCTACCTTTCAAAAGTTTGGGGTCAGTAAGATTTTTTTTATCAGATTTATTCAGCAATTGAAAGCGACAGTAAAGACATTTATAATGTTACAAAAAAGATTCTATTAAATAAATGCTGTTCTTTTTTACTTTATTCATCAAAGAATCCTGAAAAAAATGTATCACTGGCATGTCATTTCCACAATACATTGAGGAATGAATTAAGCAGCACAACTCTTTTCAGCATTGATAATAAGAAATGTTTCTAGAGCAGCAAATCATCATATTAGAATGACACTGAAGACTGGAGTAATGACTTCTTTGTCACTGCAGGAATAAATTAAATTTTAAAATATATCAAAATATAAAACAGTTATTTTTAATTGTAATAATATTACACAGTATTACTGCTTTTACTGTATTTTTTATCAAATAAATGCAGCTTTGGATAGCATAAATAACTTATTTCCCAAAAAAGTGATCGGTAGTGTTTTTAAAAATTGCGCAATACTTTGAGGAAGATAAAAATAAATTAGTGATGCATCTTGATTTATACATTTCATTTGTCAGTTCTGTCACAACAACTCAAACTGTTGTTCCTGTAGTTCCATCATGAGCTTTATATATACAAAATAAAAATGCAGTCGGGAATTCCTGGTGCAATGTTGGTGAATGTGGCAGACAGAAGCCTATGTGACTTCACACCTCTGGCTGCAGAGATTTAGAGAAAACAGCTGCTGTTTTCAGCACCTTCACACACAGCAGAGCTGAACAGGAACTACCTCACCGTCACCGCTGAGGCCTAACAGGAAGTCTCTTCATGTCTTTCAACCCTCCGCCTCATCCCTCTTGCCTCGGGTATCCTCCTCCGTCCCATTTCACACATCAGTCTAATTGGGTGTGTGTGGCGGCCGGGATAATTCCATATTCTCCTCATTGGCACCTTCAGAAACCTAATTGAATTTCCCTGGCATCCGCAGCCTGTTATCAGCACTCCTGCGTTTGGTGTGGATATGGAAATGGCTTCATTTGTATGCTGACCGATGAGGTACAATATTCTTAACCGTCAAAATGGATTAATCTGGACAGCAGAGGTGAGCTTCCTCCACAAACCAGCTTTGAGGGAATTTGTTTTATCACAGGTGTGGTTTCTTCAGATGGAAATGTGGCTCTTTTGTGCACCAGGGTCTTTCACTCTCTCTCACTTCCCACTTATCACCGCTTCCCTCTCGTGATCTCTCTAATGGAAAAGTTGGCCGTGTTAATATAAACGTCAAATCGGCAGAGAGGAAATTTGAAGTTCTCTCTCTTCTGTTGCTCATTGTGAATAGCATAGGTACCTTTTATTTGGTGTGCTTGTGGTTTTTTTTCTCTGTGTTTTCTCATATTTTTGAGTCTGTTTTTTTAATGTATAACTCATTTATCTTTCTCCTATTGATGCCAGTGCTATTTTTTAATGCATGATCTTTCTTCCCAGCTCCTCTCTGTAACTTTTGCATCACGTCCTAACTCGGCGTGATGCAACAAAGCAACTTTACCATTTTAAGTTTAGGAATGTGCAAAACTCCACATTTTCAAAATCGACTTGTCTAGGTGCCTGAAGCTCTACTGAACTGATCGTCTTAAAGAAGCCCTGCATAATTAAGTGTTCCTGAGGAATTTTTATTAGCTGGTTCAGGTGTGTTTGATTAGGGTTTGAGTTGAACTTTGCAAGAAGGTATATCTCCAGGAACAAGATTGGCCTGATTTACATATGTTTTTGCATTCAAAAACAGTAGACTGAGCACAGCAGAACAGAAAACTCTCAAGTGTCTTGCAGTCGCAACACATTTTGGAAAGTAGGTGATTTAAAGGGTATGAATGTAAAGATGCTTGGAACTTTTCCAAAAGGGTTTTTTGGTACAACTGGTTAGCATCTAAAGCACAGCAAGCTGTCTGTACAGTATACTCATTAAAGCAACACAGCTAAAATTATATTAAAACAAACACACGTATATAATGTTTAGTCATTAAGGCATTTTGATAGATGCTTTGTTTTTGTTTTGTTGTTGTTTTTTTCTTGCTTTGTTGACACTAACAGCAAAATATAATTTATTCCTCTCAAAAAATATGGGTTTATTAATCAAATGGCTAATTCAGTGTTGGTGCTTTTGATAATTAGAATTACACTACTGTTAAAAGTTTGAAGTCAGTAAGTTTTTTTTAAAAGAAATGAATACTTTTATTCGGCAAGGATATATTAAATGGATCAGAAGTACCAGTAAAGACAAATCTTTTGTAATGTCATAAAATCCAAATAAATGGTTTTGAACTTTAAATAATCAAAAGAATCCTAAAAAAAAAAAAAAAAAATCAGCGTATTAGAATGATTTCTAAAGGATCAGTGACTACGTTTACATGGACATCAGTAATCTAATTATTTACCTTATTCTAAATAAGCCAAGATTATGATTATGGTGTTTACATGAGTTGCTTTTAGAATATTCCTTTCATGTTCCCGTTTTACATGTTACAGTACATAGTTTGATTAATGGCACACATCATTACGTCCCCACGTGACGCCATCCGACATCCCCTCCGGAATTTCACGTATAAACTTCTTCTTCGTGAGGATGCCATGTACAGTTTTGGTTGTTTCATTTTTAATTTTATGAAAGCTTCAAGTGCAGTCAAATATTTGTACGTGCATACAGACGATGGCGGTGTTGAAGCTCTTTTATTTGCCGTCAAACGGTTGACCACTGCTGTGTGTGTATCCTGTTGCAAAATGCGGCGAAAAGTCCTACACGACGGTAATAATGTGATTAAGGTGTTTACATGTCTATACGGCACTTCAGTAATGCAACTAAAATAGAAATACTCCACATGTCTTAATTCGATTAATGTTTACTTCTAATATGACTTTAGCCGGATTAAGGTAATCAAAAATCTCTGTTTACATGGTAGAGTATTGTCTTAATCGTGTTAAAATTGGAGTATTGTTGTCCATGTAAACATACTCAATAGTGAAGTACTGGAAAAAATCAGCTTTCTGCCATCACCGGAAAAAGATGTTTTAAAATCTATTATTTTTAACTAAATTAGGTAAAGTGTAAATAATATTTTACAGTATTACCGTTTTTATCAAATAAATGCAGCTTTGGTGCCATGCTTCTTTCAAAAACATAAAAAAATTATACCAACCCCAAACTTTTGAAAGGTAGTGTATTTTATTTAGTTGTGTTGTGTTAAAAATTGGTCCTCCATGGATCACTTGAACCAGACCACCAGTTTGAGAACCGCTGATCTTTTGTACTGAGGATGCTACAGGGGTTTTGTCGCTCACCCCAGTCTTTTCTCTTTCTCTTTCTCGCATTCTTTCTCTTCCTGACAGCTGCTTCTTCACCCTGATCCATATTTCATCAGATGCATTATTGTATTGTGATCAGGGATTCATGAGTGTAAATCTAATAAAGCTGCGTGAACCCGTCCTCTTAGCATTTTACTGTCGCTGTATAAATTCGCTTTGTAAACGGGGAGTGAGATTCAGAGAGTGTGTTTTGATTTGTCTTTGGTCCCACTCTGTGCATGTGTGTTTGCTGTTAAAAGAAGAAAAAACAGGCTTGGGAGGATTTGGTCCATCTTTGTGTGATCCTGATTTTTTCTTTTCTTTCTTTCAAGATGCAGAATGCTAAGTTGTATTCAGTTCATGGTCCAGGTGGGGTGTTGGTGCTCTACTGTCTTTAATGGTGAGGAGAGAAAACAGCCAGGCTGAGAGGGCTGGCCTCTTTAATTGTAGCTGAGCAAGATGCCAGTTAAATCTTCCTAGACAATATGAGATTTGACAAAAAACAAAAACAAGGTTTCAAACTAGGCCTTGGATCAACATTAAAACACTAAGACTGAGCTTTAAAGACACCTATAAAAAAACAAGTTTTGTGGCTTTCAGTCTGTGTGCTTACTTTGATGTCACGTATATGCGGTATAATGAGAGGTATATGCTATCAAAACTTGTTGCAATAGCACAAGAAAGTCAAGCCATTTCATGGGTTTTAAAAATGCTAGTTAGCAGTCAGCATCAAGCTTCTCCATGTCTCTTACAACCTCTCAGGTTAATTAGTGAATGCATGCCTTGCTTGTTTAAATGCTGTGACGTTTAATATGACTTGTATTATAATGATTTGCCATCAATATTAAAATTTTCCTGAGCAATGTTTCAGAGCTGTGGAGTTCTTCATCAGGGACAAGTACGAGAGGAAGAAGTACTACAATAAAAACGCTGTCAATGGAACAATTGTGAGTATCAGCATGCACTCATCCACTGTTGCTATCAAACATTATTTTGTTTGTGTGTATATGTGTGTGTGGCACAGCAATATTTCCCAGGTTTGTGATCACAGTATCTATAAATTCTCAGCAAAGTTACATTACTTCTAAACTGGTGTGTGTACTAAGTCTGTGCCAATACAATCATATATATAAAATATATAGTGTGATTCTTTTTCAGAAAACGCATTAATATATAGATCTCTCTATCAATATTTCTTTATTTATTCATATTTGAATTCATATCACATCCTATAGTTTTTTAAGTACCTGCTTAGCAATCTATTTATATATATATATATATACAGTGGGAAAAAAAGTATTTAGTCAGCCACCAATTGTGCAAGTTCTCCCACTTACAAATATGAGAGAGGCCTGTAATTTTCATCATAGGTTTACCTCAATTATGAGAGACAAAATGAAAAAAAAAAAAATCCAGAAAATCACATTGTAGGATTTTTAAAGAATTTATTTGCAAATTATGGTGGAAAATAAGTATTTGGTCAATAACAAAATTTCATCTCAATACTTTGTTATATACCCTTTGTTTGCAATGACAGAGGTCAAACGTTTTCTTAAGTCTTCACAATGTTTTCACACACTGTTGCTGGTATTTGGGCCCATTCCTCCATGCAGATCTCCTCTATAGCAGTAATGTTTTGGGGCTGTCGCTGGGTCACACGGATTTTCAACTCCCTCCAAAGATTTTCTATGGGGTTGAGATCTGGAGACTGCTAGGCCACTCCAGGACCTTGAAATGCCTCTTACGAAGCCACTCCTTCGTTGCCCGGGCGGTGTGTTTGGGATCATTGTCATGATGAAAGACCCAGCCACGTTTCATCTTCAATGCCCTTGAGGTTTTCACTCAAAATCTCACGATTCTTCCCATTCATTCTTTCGTTTACACGGAGCAGTCGTCCTGGTCCCTTTGCAGAAAAACAGCCCCAAGCATGATGTTTCCACCCCCATGCTTCACAGTAGGTATGGTGTTAACTCAGCATTCTTTCTCCTCCAAACCCGACAAGTTGAGTTTTTACCAAAAAGTTTATTTTGGTTTCATCTGACCATATGACATTCTCACAGTCCTCTTCTGGATCATCCAAATGCTCTTTAGCAAACTTCAGATGGGCCTGGACATTTACTGGCTTAAGCAGGGGGACACGTCTGCACTGCAGGATTTGAGTCCCTGGCGGCGCAGTGTGGTACTGATGGTAGCCTTTGTTACTTTGGTCCCAGCTCTGCAGGTCATTCACTAGGTCCCCCCGTGTGGTTCTGGATTTTTGCTCACAGTTCTTGTGATAATTTTGTCCCCACGGGGTGAGATCTTGTGTGGATCCCCAGATCGAGGGAGATTATCAGTGTTCTTGTATGTCTTCCATTTTCTAATACTTGCTCCCACAGTTGATTTCTTCACAACAAGCTGCTAACCTATTGCAGATTCAGTCTTCCCAGCCTGGTGCAGTTCTACAATTTTGTTTCTGGTGTCCTTTTACAGCTCTTTTGTCTTGGCCATGGTGGAGTTTGGAGTTTGACTGTTTGAGGTTGTGGACAGATGCCTTTTATACTGATAACGAGTTCAAACAAATGCCATTAATACAGGTAACCAGTGGAGGACAGAGGATCCTCTTAAAGAAGAAGTTACAGGTCTTTGAGGGCCAGAAATCTTGCTTGTTTGTATGTGACCAAATACTTATTTTACCGAGGAATTACCAATTAATTCTTTAAAAATCCTACATTGTGATTTTCTGGATTTTTTTTCTCTTTTGTCTCTCATAGTTGAAGGTATACCTATGATGAAAATTACAGGCCTCTCTCATCTTTTTAAGTGTGATAACTTGCACAATTGGTGGCTGACTAATACTTTTTTTCCCCACTGTATATAATATATATATAGACATATATTGTGTGTGTGTGTGTGTGTATATTTGAATCTTTTTTTGTCTTATTTAATTTTATCTTAAGTGTCAATTTTTTTTAATTGAGATTTATACATCCTATGAAAGCTGAATAAATAAGCTTTCAATTGATATATGGTTTGTTAGGATAGGAAAATATTTGGCTGAGATACAACTATTTGAATATTTGGAATCTGAGGGTGCAAAAAAACTAAATATTGAGAAAATCACCTTTAAAGTTATCAAATGATCCTTAGCATGCATATTACTAATCAAAAATTAAGTTTTGATAATATTTACGTTAGGGGATGCAACACGATATTGTTTTTTGCCGATATTCGATATGCCGATATTTTTCAACTCATTTGGGCTGATGCTGATACCGATATATTTCCTTTTGTTTGGGAACACCAAATCTCTCCTGTGTGGAAATTATAAGCAAATTATTTTTTACTTTTGGTTAGTTTTTAACAATAACTTATTTGTTAGAATGAAATAAACAATATTAAGTTATTTTATAATGACAGTACATTGAAGTTTTGAAAATAACTATAAATAAACTATATATAAATTTTTTTTCAGAAAGATGCAGTGGTAAACTTAACATTTTATTTTAAGATTTAACATTTTTTAATGGTCTAAAGCAGTGGTGGCGAACTCCGTTCCTGGAGAGCCGCAGCCCTGCAGAATTCAGCTCCAACCCTAATCAAACACACATGAACAGGCTAATCAATGTCTTCAGGATTACTAAGCTATAGGCATTTGAGGATTTTTTTTTTTTTTCAGGGTTGGAGCTGAACACTGCAGGACTGCGGCTCTCTAGAACTGAACTTGCCTACCCCTGGTCTAGACAATGAGTTGTAAAAATTCAGAAAGCTTTTAGAGCTCATATTTGTTAAAATAAACATATTACATAGTTTAAGAATAAATCAGTATAATAAATATTATTTACAATTCACGTTTTTTGTGATAAAAAAATAACAATTTCATGTAAGCCATAGCTTCTGACCTTTAAATCAAAACATACTCATTTTTTATGACATCAATTACTGCTTTATTTAATCAGAAAAACAGTCTAAATGTTATTTGTGTATTTTACTTACATTCTATTAGATGTAGGCCAACAGCTGCCCCTACGGAATTAAAACAACTTAATGGCGGGCATTAGGACCCGGGGGAGGCTGCCGCTGCGTCACTGTCACCTTCAGGCAAAACTTTGCTTCAAGAATGAGCCACACTGCTGACCTGATCTAATCGCTAGCACACCCTGAGCACATGTGACTAAACGTATTCCTCCTATCGGCAATACATATTGGCATAATTTTTCATATCGGGCCAATGCCGATATGAACATTTAAAGCCATTATTGGCTGATTCCGATATCGGTCTGATAATATTGTGCATTTCTAATTTACGGTAGCAAATTTACAAAATATGTTCATGGAACATGATCTTTACTTGATATCCTAATATTTTTGGCAGACGAAATCGATCATTTTGACCCATACGATGTATTTTTGGGTATTGCTACAAACACACCTGTGAAACTTAAGACTGGTTTTGTGGTCCAGGGTCACGTTTAGTTATTCATGTGTGAATTCTCTTCCTACAGTTTAAGGAATGAAGCAGCAGGTAATCTAAATAAGCTAACTCTCTGAAAGTGGCATTTCTCTGAGGCATTGTACTGGACTGAAGTGAACAAGATTGAAACTAATCTTGCAGATTTGGTTGCAGATCATGCATTTAGTTTGATTTTGTGATGCATTGCAGCATATTGAATCATAACGCTGTACCGTGAGCCAGTTGGAAATACCAAGTTCTAGTGTTTACTTTAGTTTACGGTCTATTTTATGTGTGGAAGGCCTGATTTGGTGGCCAGTTGTTCTGATCATTGAGGCCTCAAATTCACATTACACAGCCTGGTGAGTTGCAGCTGTGCTTTACGTGTTGGAAATTGATTGACAGGAGCCAGCAGCCAATTAATACACTCTTATTTATGTTAAATAACTTTCTGTGACTTCCTCTCTGTTTAATGTTTATGTTGACCAAATCTTTAGGAATGCCACAAGGAGTAGTAATTGACCATCCTTAGAGTGCTGTGCAAGTCTTAGCCTCATGAGAATGCTTGGGGATCTTAAGCAATCTAAACAAACAGCCTCCTTTTGGCCTTTTCTGATTGCTTTGGATCAGTAGTGACTGAAACATGGTTGCACCGTGAAAGGTTTTCGATCAAACTCTGCAAAGCTGCCCTGTCCAATTACATTTCTCTCTCTACTTAAGCCTACCCTAGCAGAGCTCTGCCTTTCTCTAACAGGCCTGCCTGAGCCAGCCAATAAAAGCCCCTGCCTGCAGAAAAGACAGCCAATCAGATTTCGGCAGAGGTCAATGCGATGGTGGTCAGCGGTTGACTGAAGAGTGACAAACTAGACAAATATACAAGCATCATTGGTCTGTGTCAGAGAAAGGGTGAAAAAAAAGTTAATTGAATTAAAATGCAAAATAGTGGTGTGTTGTGTGCTGCACTGTAACATTGAGGCACTGCCTGAAGAAAGACTATGATTCCAGGTCGTCCTCATCCACCCACTTTGCCAACGGCTTTTATATGCAAATAAATGATTAAAAACAACCCCTTATCAGTTTAAGGCATTTTGCTTAGTTTGTGGAGGGGGTCTGTTAACTGTAAAGCACATACAAATGACTAAAACTTAAACTAAAATAAAAAAAAAAACTGAAAATTAATCCAAAATATGAGTAGGTACTATTGTACTACATACATAAAACTAAAATAACTAAAATGCTGTGACCGTATAAAAACAGACCTGTGACACATTTTTGGCTCCTGAGCCACCAATTGATAGCCACCGTTTTAAACTAAACACATGAATGAATTGTAACCCTCCTCTTAGTGTTTCCAGATAATGTACGTCAACTTGATTTAATTACCTCCTGTTAGGCATTAGGGTTGTGACGGTGAGGAAATTTTCCCACCGGTTAATCAATGTGTGACAACACCGGTAATACCGGTATCACCGTGGGGTCGTTCCCTCTTTTCCTCGCTTTCCTTCGCTTTTAAAAAGCTTGTAAAAGCGGCGTGCGCATTTTACTTTCACTTTCAAATAGTGGCAATTCAGAGTAAAGCAATTGTTTGTTTTTAGTTAGTTTGAATATCCCTCTTTTCCTCGCTTTCCTTCGCTTTTAAATTGCTTAAAAATGCCGTGCGCATTTTACTTTCACTTTAGAATTAGCGTCAATTGCTTGAATGCAACAACAAAATACAACATCAAATTCACTTTAGCATATATATAAAACATAGAACTTTTATTAACAAAAAAATAAATAAAAAACACACCATGCTATAGGGCAGCCTATGCCTAATAAAAAATAACAAATACTTGCATAAAGTTTAAATGTACAAAACTGGAAATAAGTAAACATGTATAATAGGCTATATAACCAAATAAATAAGAAACGTAGAACGTTTATAGCAAAACGAGTAAGAAAGCTTGGAGGCACAGCATACACCTTGATGTCAAATAAAATAAATAAATTACGCAGTTTACATAAAGTAAAAATCAGCAAACAATGTGGAACCAATTAAATTAGAAACGAATGTTTAAAAAAACTTCCAAATCACCTTAGATAAACGGCAAAAGTCAACAGGTTTTCAAAATCCAAAATATTGCCAAACTGGTGCTTTTGCATTTAGTTTCGAAACGAAATCATCCGCGATCGTCTTGTCTGTCTCACCTCACTCTTCTTGTCAGTCAGCTCGACTCACTCTCCTCACTGGAGAAATTAAATCTGATCTGTGTGATGCAACTGTCGTTCAACTGCATTGAGCAGCCGTGTTCAGTTTTTAATTTTAGTGTCTGTTTTTTTACTGAACTAAATGATTTTTATTACTTTAAAAAATCAAAACGACGGTGGGGGCGGTGCCGCAGTGGGCATGTGATGTAACCGGTGTTGCAGCTTAACAACGGTATCACCGTAAGCACCGTCTATCGCGGCAAGCCTATAGGCATCTGTGTTTGTCCTTGTTAATGCAGAATATCCTTATTTGAATACAAGAATGGTTTTCACACAGAAAAGCAGTTATTCCAGGCCTGTAGTGGAGAACAGCTTATGTTAACAGTGCACTAATATAAATATACCTCATCAGCATCCTGGCTTAAAAGAACAAGTTCCTGCTTTGACAAGAGGGTGTAACTGAAGCCATTCTGAGTTGTGCATATTATTCACCTCTTACCATTATTCTGCTGACTGGAACATAAACAGTTAAGCAACACTGACAAAGCTTAAAGGTGACATATCATGAAAATATTTTCCAGGTTTTAAGTGCTATAATAATCAGGTCCCCGGTGCGTGGCAAAGGGATCTCATTATGAATATTACCGCCCCTTAATCTGTAAACTTCCACTCAAGGCACCGTCATTTTGATTTCACAGGCGACACGCGTACCATTTTCTAATGCCATGGCGAAAGTTTGAGCAAAAGAGCTAACTTTTCTGTCTTTGGCTTGCCAGACAGCACAGACCACTAGTTGAGTCCAGCTCATAGTAGAAAGAGAGAGTGGATTTATTGGTTTATTTAGAGCTAACTGTATATTGCTGATGCCCCCACCAGATCTCAAATAACACCTGGTGTTTATATTTCCCAGTGTTTCCTTCACAGACTAACCGACGTTTTTTGTAACTCATGTTTTACGTAAACTTGTGTGTGAATGAGAACTTAGTTTAGTACTTGCATGCGTTGACAGCTGCTTTCTGTCCGTGTGCTTCAGATGTGTGCGCTCAGAAAACCCTACTTATATCTGAAGTTTAAACTAATATGGTTTAAAATGCATGATTTCAGCGCGATAAACATGATAATCAGAACCAAAACAGATGTTTTTAGCAGATACGAGCTGTAATGGCGCAGCTCTATTCTGGAAAATGGGGCGGGGAGCAGCAGCTCATTTGCATTTAAAGACACAGGCCTGAAAAACAGCTGGTTTCTGCTTCCACTCAAAATAGGCATTTTCAAATTGATATAATAAATGATCTGTGGAGTAATTTGAGCTGAAACTTCACAGACACATTCTGGTGACACCAGAGACTTATATTACATATTGTAAAAAGGGGCCTAATATGTCTCCTTTAAATAATTCTGTCATTACTTCACCTTCGTTTCCATTCCAAACCCAAAGTTATTTTTTTTCCTTTTGTGAATACAATAGAAGATATTAACAGTTGTCATGCTGTATTCTTCCAAATCATTTACATTAAGCCTTTAATGCTATCAGAAGTTGTTATGCTAGTTAATTTAATCACGTACACTACTGTTCAAAAGTGTGGGGTCAGTAAATTTTATAAAATGTTATTTATTCTTGTGATGCAAAG
This sequence comes from Sinocyclocheilus anophthalmus, assembly GCA_018155175.1. Classification (NCBI taxonomy): domain Eukaryota; kingdom Metazoa; phylum Chordata; class Actinopteri; order Cypriniformes; family Cyprinidae; genus Sinocyclocheilus; species Sinocyclocheilus anophthalmus. The sequence continues at coordinate 704,706 of JADLZN010003741.1, forward strand.
CTGAAATTTCAGCAGTCATTATTTCAGTCTTCAGTTGTCGCGTGATCTTCTAATCATTCTAATATGATATAAGAAAATAATATATAAGACTATAATAACAAAAAATATATATATGTGTATATATAATTTTTTTTACAGGATTCTTTGAATAGTAAGTTCAAAATAACTTTTTATTTGAAATGGAAATCTTTTGTAACATTGTCGGTACGGTCACTAATGATCTAATGCCTCCTTGAATTTTGCTGACCTCAAACTTTGTGGTAGTATATGTTCTCCGCTATGTTACCAGGTTTTTGATCACTTCCTGGTGACACAACTTGCCACAGTGATGCTGAACTCTAATAATTTGACATTGACTCTAAGCCTAGAATGGAGGCATCTGATGGGCAGCTGGGCCAAAAAAAAAGAGAGAAAAGAAATCAATAGTTGCCTGCTTCCAGCCCAGATGAAGAGACGTGCAATATTGCAGCCTTTCCTTGCTTCAATTACTAAAACAAGCTCAAGAGAGTCTAACGGACCCTCCCTCTCTTTCCTGCTCCATGTCTTCCTGTCTCGTGGCAGTAATGAAAGTTCTGTGTGTTCTTCTGTGGCAGTAGATGGGGAATAAATGTGTCTTATTGAAAGCCTTATCGCCGGTCAGCGTGCTGAAGTCATGTTTCCTCCCTGCTGATTCGCACCATTTAAATGATTGTGTATGTGAAGCCAACAGCGAAGCGGAACCTCAGAAAATAAATGTCCCAGGATATTAAGCGTCCTGCACTTCCTTGTTTTGTTTTGATGTTTTCAAAACATGGTTTTCCCCAGTGCAAAATGAAGGATCTCAGCAGACCGTTTTTAATATCAAGAATGGAATATATAAAAGACGAAGGGAACATGAACATCACAGGCTCAGCTCTGCTATGGTGTATGTAACTTGATTTTTTTTTTTTTTTTTTTTTTTTTAGCAAACTGTGCCACAGAACTGTCTGTATGAGTGTGAATGAGATATCGGAGCGTAACTAATTATAGCTTCAGCCTTCCACAGCCAGCGATTTGCCAATTCTCACTGTCTCTTTTCACACTGCAGTCATCTAAGCCTCATTCAGCCCAAAGTGACCTGGCCCGCTTGGCCGTTTGCACTGCATTATGGGGCATTTAGCTGTCCACTCCTTCTATTACTTCTCAGCTAGAAAGCTGGAGACCTTTGGACCTCACGCTGATGCTGTTTCTTCTTTGAGAGGATGGGAGTCTTCACGCCTTCGGCTGCATTAAGATGGAGATCAGTTCTCCCTTCACACTCCGGGCTGATTGCTGTCTCTGCTTATTGACCACCTCTCTTCATCTCCTCCTGCTTCCCTTTCTGGATTTATTTCCCCAGACAGGCATGGTGGTATTAAAGGCATTGGGGGGAAAGAGTAGAAGTAGTGCGTGGTATTATTTAATGGCTCTCTAATGAATATGGGCCCATGCTGCTGTGGAGCATAGTGCTGATGCTAACCCAATAAAAGCAGATTATGAGGGGGATCCATCAGCAGGTAATGAACAGGTCTGGACAGTTCTGTGCTAACTCAGGCTATAATGGACCTACTTGTTCAGCTTGAGCTCTGTGGACGCATGCTGCTGACAGAACTACTTCCATACTGGGACAAAAGGAAAGTAATCTGTCTTGTCCCTTCCTCTTCCTGAAAACTCCCTCACCACCGTCACCTGCTCCAAAGGAATATTCTGGGTTTAATACAAGTTAAGCTCAACCGACAGCATTTGTGGCTTGTGTTGAATACCAGAAAAATAAAAAACAAGGTTACTGTGAGGCACCTACAATGGAAGTTAATGTGGGCCAATTTTTTAGTTATCTTATGGCAGAAATGTGAAGCTTGTAGTTTTATTAAAGCATGATTTTTTCTGTTAAACGTGTTATTTGATCTGTAAAGCTGTTTAAATCATTATTTTTGCAGACGTCCTAGGGATTATGGCATGACATCGTCATGGCAAGTTCTGAAATTTGATATAACATTTCATAGACCATGACATCATATTGTTTACGTCAAGTTAGGTTTGTGCCGATAGACGATTCCATCGTCCATCACCAACGGCTGACAAACATCATGATGTTGAGCCGGCATCATGTTTGTCGTGAACTGAGCGCGGAAAGTGAAGAATGCCCAGGCCTTTAGTGCTCCGCTGCTACAGAGCATGGCAAAATCGAAATTGTTGATGAGATGAAGGCTAAAATATCTAATGGAAAATGAGAATGTTATGTTTTTAATGATATAATTGTTTTCAATGTTTTGGCAGATGGCCATCTAGTGACACACCACCCACCCGCCCCCCGATATCATCGTCCATCGTGATGTTTCACTGTAGACATCATCTGATGCCAGTTTGGTAGACATCGCCCAACCCTACATTGTGTGACTATACTTGAAAAACTGACAATTTTAACGTTTAAGGATTGGCCCCATTCAATGTCAGTGCCTCAATGTAACCCAGGATAGTATTTAGAATTATTAGAATGAATAAATTCCAAATGATATTATGTTTGTATTATTTCTGCTATATTTTTTAAAAACGGACAGACAGAGAGGAAATAAAACCATAAAACCTTAAAGTGAAGTAATAACAAATTTTAAAGACCTCATGAAATCAGAATTAGAGTTTTGTGGCCTGTAGTCCCTGTCTGTTAGCTGTTTCTATTTCTAATCTAGCAGTAAAACAATTTTTTATTTTTTTTTTTTTTTAAATCTAGTCAATTTAACTCTACAATTTTTTTTGAAGCTAATCTATCACTTATTCTTGATTAGGTGATTAATGCTTTGGTTAACTTAACAATAAATAATAACCGTAACTTCTGCCCATTACGTTTTTAATGTTTTATTTAAACAATTTCTCATAAAAATTCTTTACAAATAAAAAATTTCCAACATAGACAAGAAAGTGCCAAGGACAAGGAATGACAAGGTCAAGTCAAAATGAATTTTTGTAATTAACATTATGCCACAAATGCTGTTAGTTGAGCTTAACCCTGTATGATTTTACTCGCTCACCCATGCTGCTTTTTCTCTATTCCTCCATATCTTCCACTTCATAATCTTCCTCTCTGTCTGTCTATTTTTTTTCTCTCTCTCTCTGTATGGTAGGGATTGTGCTGTCACTTATGTGATGATGCAGAAATGGAGAAAGAACCTTGGCCCTAACACATCCATGGCCTCCCTTCCTCTCTCTCCTGCCCAAAGAGAAAGAGGCTTTGTGGGACTCTGTGGAGGCGCAGAAGCGTTTATCTGGCCCAAAGCCAATAATATTCTTGCTGAGAGCACATATGAAGTTTTTTTTCCTCAACCAATACAGTGTTATTTTTTGGTGTTTCACACAACATTAATCATAGGAAGGTATAATTAGAAGGAAGTGCATAATTAGAGAGGAACTGTGTTTTCAGCCTTTATCTTCAGCATTCTGTCTTCATGATTGCACACTGAAGCTGCTGTTGCAATCGATATAACACTAAAGTGGACTCAAAACATGACTTAATTATGAGTCAAAAGGCGTCACTTGTTAGCTTGCAGTTCTCACACACCTTGTTGAACATCGACTGCTATGCCTTTTTGTTCTTTTTGCTTTGATAACTAAACGGCAGCAATATGGGATTTTGAATGTGTTTCATATCCCTGTTCAAATCACAATAGCTTTTTTTTCATCACAATTGTGCAGTCCTTTATGCAAGCAGTAATTGAACCACTTGAGGTGTTTTGTCATATCACAAAAAATGTCCCTCTACCCCTGACAATACAATTGTTAATGAAACTAAAAATAGAAATCCACATTGTTGAATTTTGCTGAGCTTTTATATATGTGTATGTAAATATATACGAGCAAGCTTTTCAAACATCACCATCTGATTGATACAGTTATTTGCAGTATCTGCACTTGTGAGCTAATTCTATTGATTTGAGGCAGTCTTGGCTATGGAGAATGACAAACTCTGAGTACAGATTCGGCAGATGGTCTCACTTCTTACATTTGTGGAGTCTTCTGGAAAAGTCTGGGCTATTTTTACCCACCAAATGTGTCCTTGATGATAGATGTGACTGCTGATAGTGCAACTAAGGCCCAATCCCAATTCTGTTTTATACCCCTTCCCCTACCCCTCCGCCTACCACTTCCCCTTGTCTCTTGAAACAGAGTGTCAAGGGGTAGGGGTGAAAATATTCCCTTAAGAATTGGGACAGCACTACTATACGTCACACGTCATCATACGTCGTCTAGCTCCTATAATACACACACCTATACTGGTGTGCATCAGAGCCATACCGTTCTATATTAATGCGCTGCTTACATGACCACACACACACACATACACACACACACACAGCTATATAATATATATCTTAAAATATATTAATATCATAATATCGAGATCGCGCAGCCCACACATCCAGGGAAAAACAAGTCATGCTGCCCCAACGCTTTTATTAATAACAGTTTTAATACTGATCGATACCTTAAACAACAGTGATTTCATACCTCTCGTGCTGGAAAATATAAAGTAAACTCACCTAAAAAGAGAAACGCCCGACGCGCATACACGCACTTTCTCTCTCTCTCTCTCTCTCTCTCTCGAATTGGCAATATTTGAGAAAAGGGTTTATTGATTTCTAATTATTGGGGGGACTAGCCCCATGTCTATGGTGGTTATCGCCCTGATCAGACATGAAAATATGTTGTGGTTATCGCCCTGATCAGACATGAACAAATGTTGTGGCACTATCGTGCAGTCTACTCTATAACGTTAGTTAGCAAATATTAGCGATTTCTTTGAGTAACATGACCGTAACATGAACTCACGATTGAATGCAACATAAACAAATGATTACTTTCCGTAACAATTTTTATTAAAATGCCAAAAAAATTGCCCCCCCCCCCTTTTTTTTTTACATTATTTGTCTTTTTGTTCCTACTTCCGGGCAGCCATGTTGCCGCTGAAGCCGGTTTATGCTGAGATAATTCATACCCTTTCGTTTGAAGTGTGGTCCCAAAAAATCTTCGTTTGAAGGGCTGTCTGGCCCTTCCCCTACCCCTCCAACCAAAAGAAAATTGAGACACTCCTACCCCTTCACGTGAACGCGCGAATGGGGGAAGGGCTAAGGGGTAGAATTGGAATTGGGATTGAATAAACCAAGACACATGGGTCCTCTTCCTGATTTGTATATTTTTGCAACCAATTATTGTCTTGGTTTCCTGTTAAAATATTTAAGCATCCTTAAAACAGATATTTCCCTTGTAATTAAAACTAGTTAAGTTATTTCCTATATATATATATATATATATATATATATATATTATATATAACAGTGTTAAAAAAGTATTTAGTCAGCCAACCATTGTGCAAGTTCTCCCACTTAAAAAGATGACAGAGGCCTGTAATTTTCATCATAGGTTTACCTCAACTATGATAGAAAAAATGAGAAAAAAAAATCCAGAAATCACATTGTGGGATTTTTAAAGAATTTATTTGCAAATTATGGTGTATGGTGTATAAGTATTTGGTCAATAACAAAATTTCCTCTCAATACTTTGTTATATACCCTTTATTGGCAATGACAGAGGTCAAACTTTTTCTGTAAGTCTTCACAAGGTTTTCACACACTGTTGCTGGTATTTTGGCCCATTCCTCCATGCAGATCTCCTCTAGAGCAGTAATGTTTTGGGGCTGTCCCTGGGCAACACGGATTTTCAACTTACTCTAAAGATTTTCTATGGGGTTGAGATCTGAGACTGGCTAGGCCACTCCAGGACCTTGAAATGCTTCTTACGAAGCCACTCCTTTGTTGCCCGGGTGGTGTGTTTGGGATCTTTGTCATGCTGAAAGACCCAGCCACGGTTCATCTTCAATGCCCTTGCTCATGGAAGGAGGTTTTCACTCAAAATCTCATGATACATTGCCCCATTCATTCTTTCGTTTACACGGATCAGTGGTCCTGGTCCCTTTGCAGAAAACAGCCCCAAAGCATGATGTTTCCAACCCCCTGGCTTCACAGTAGGTATGGTGTTCTTTACATGCAACTCAGCATTCTTTCTCCTCCAAACACGCAAGTTGAGTTTTTACCAAAAATTTTTTTTGGTTTCATCTGACCATATGACATTCTTCTGGATCATCCAAATGCTCTCTTGCAAACTTCAGATGGGCCTGGACATGTACTGGCTTAAGCAGGGGGACACGTCTGTCACTGCAGGATTTGAGTACCTGGCGGCGCAGTGTTTTACTGATGGTAGCCTTTGTTACTTTTTGGTCCCAGCTCTCTGCAGGTCATTCACTAGGTCCCCCCGTGTGGTTCGGGGATTTTTGCTCACAGTTCTTGTGATCATTTTGACCCCATGGGGTGAGATTTTGCGTGGAGCCCCATATCGAGGGAGATTATCAGTGGTCTTGTATTTCTTCCATTTTCTAATAATTGCTCCCACAGTTTTTTTTTTTCACACCAAGCTGCTTACCTATTGCAGTTTCAGTCTTCCCAGCCTGGTGCAGGTTTACAATTTTGTTTCTGGTGTCCTTTGCAGCTCTTTGGTCTTGGCAATGGTTTGGGTTTGGAGTGTGACTGTTTGAGGTGTGGACAGGTGTCTTTTATACTGATAACGAATTCAAACAGATTCCATTAATACAGGTAACCAGTGGAGGACAGAGGAGCCTCGTAAAGAAGAAGTTACAGGTCTGTGAGGGCCAGAAATATTGCTTGTTTGTAGGTGACCATATACTTATTTTACCGAGGAATTTACCTATTAATTCTTTAAAAATCCTACAATGTGATTTTTTCTGGATTTTTTTTTTCTCATTTTGTCTCTCTTTGTTGAGGTATACCTATGATGAAAATTCAGGCCTCTCTCATCTTTTTAAGTGGTGAGAACTTGCACAATTGGTGGCTGACTAAAATTTTTGCCCCACTGTATATATATATAGATATATAATATCTCTTGAATTAGTTCTTACTCCTCTGGCAGAAAATGTTTTGCTTTTATGCATACAGTTTCTGAGTTTCACTGAAAAAATAATGCAATGGATACAAACCTACACTTAATTCTCCAAAGAATATAGTTCTCTGCAAACATCTTAATACAGTATCTTAAGCATTTTGCTTCACAAGTGAATTTGTTTTATTAATGTTATAGATGTTTTACTTAAAAACCGGCAGAAATACTGATTAATAAAGTTGTGTTTTTGCAGTGTTCAGATGTGTGAATGCATCAATATATAAATTTTGCTTTTCCCAGTTTCCCACAGGCTGAATAATTAGTCACTGTATAGTGATCGCTGCAGCCTATTAATTCTGATTTCTCTTCTTCGCTCTTTTTCTTTTCTTCTACTTTATCGCTCTCTCTCATTCTATTTCAATTGCTTTTCTTTTACCCTCAGTCGTCCTCTCTCTCCTCCTCTGGCCCCTGATGGAATTCCTCTGATGCTTCTTTGGCCTTCAATATCATCTCCTTCTTCCCACCGCTGAGAAAAGCATCCTTGGAGGTACTGTAGCAGTGTTCTTTTCTGTGCTGTGCTCATCTTGTGGTTCACTGATCTGTGCTGTGCAGTCTCGCGGATGCTCTCAATTTGCATACTTTCTATCCAATAGATCTAGCTTAGAAATGATGCATTTCAATGAATTATGTTAAAAAAAAATGCCAAACGGTGCCCAAATTGCGTACTATTGCGCTACATTTTGAGTATGCATCCATAAAATAATGTAAAGAAATACCCAAATTTTTAAGACTTAATGCAATCAAAATTGGGGTTCTGTGGCCTTTAGTCCCTGTCTGAAGCTATCTAAATGCAAGTGTACTTCTAATGTTTAGCTTTAAGCAGGAAGGAAACAAACCCCCCAAAATTTGATTTGATTAGCACATTTTTATTATTTTATTTTTTAAAGGTTAACCCCTTTAATAAAACCCCTTTTTTTTTTTTGAAGTGGTTGTTTATCACTAGTAGTCTTACTACATACACCAATGCGCTTTCACATCACTACCAAGTAGTATGCGAATTGGGACGACCTCTGTGGTGCTGTTAATCAATCACGCAATCAGTGTCCTATGGATATAATGTGTTATGTCAATCCACTGTCCCGGCACAATGTCCATCGCTTTTGCTGTGTCGTGCTAGACAAACATATTTTATGCTGGTCAAGTTGGCAACCTGCACATTTTGTCAAGTTGGTCGGGGTCAACCATTAACAAATAACAATTATTAATTATTATATTGTATAGTAGTAGTATTATAAATAATAATAATGAATAATTATAAATACTTTGTACTTGAATCTTACTTAAACTTGAGTAAAAAAAAAAATATATATAGATATAGATAATACAACAGAATAACGTCATCTACTTTAATTTGTAAAATGAAGTGTTACAGCGAATGTATTGCACCAACCAGATTAAAACGGCCCTGTAAGACTTTAATTTAAACCAACCAGCAAGGAGAGAGAACCTATAGAACTCGCCGGACGGGTTCCATTCATTGTTGAAAAGCCTGGGTTGTGTTTGAGTGTATGTGTGTGTTCTGTTGCCTCTGTCGCTCTGCTGTAGAAAGTTACTCGTAGCACAGTCTGTCCAGCATGCAGAGGGGAATTAGAATATCAATGTGCCCATAAAAGCTCCAAACGGCCTATCCGCACCTCTCCTCCTTTCCTGTCTCCATTCGTTCCTTCTGCTGTATCATAGTGCCAGTAAGCACACACCACGACTGCAGAAACCCACTCTGATCACTCCCATCCCACACCTGAACTGCGACACTCGGGGGGGCGCTCATTGTTTTTGGCAGTAAGCATTGATTCGCAAACAAAACTGATAGAATGAGAGCTGATTGTGTCAATATCAGGCCAAACCTTTATAAGGAATTGTGTTGACTTTTACCATAGTGATGGGAAATTTTAATGGTGCACTTTGTTAAAAGCTTGGCAAAACTGTAATGGTTTTTTCCCCCACATACCAATATGATATATTACGGGTACCTTTTATTACTCTTGCCGTCAACCTGCACCGTTACGCTTAATCTAAAAATAAAAAAACATCATAACAAAAAAATTCATTTTGGTGCCCATGGTGACTCTTCATATGTGCACCTCCACACACACCAAAACACGAGCCTGATGTAGAACAAACTACATTCAGTTGGCTGTAGTGGATGGTTCTAACAGAGGCAGTCAGGTTTATATTTTTTATCTGTTGGTATTTAATAGAATCAAAGATGCCATGCATCTAAACAAGATCCAGGACCTCCAGCAGAAATATAGGCCCACAACATTAAACATACAGCAGTATATTTAACCTTGGGCATGGGGTACTTTTTATCCCTGTTTGCACCAAACCCATCTTGAGTGTTTGCTGTTAAAAAGCTATTTTTAGTTTCATCTGACCATAGAAGTCAGTCCCATTTGAAGTTCCAGTCGTGTCTGTAACTGAATATGCTGGAGTTTGTTTTTTTGGATGAGCGAGGAGGATTTTTCTTGAAACTTTCCCAAACAACATGTGGTGATGTAGGGGCTGTTTGATATATACTTATATATTTAGGATTTCTGACCCCAAGACTCAACTAATCTTTGCAATTCTCCAGCTGTGATCATTAGGACAATACTGATACATGTCCTCTTCCAGGCATGTAACATCTTTAATCGATTTGAACTTCAAATCAATTAATTGTGCGTTTTAAGCTGTGGTAGCCATATTTAAGCTATCAAAATACAGGCCTCAACACAAAACTGTAAGTCTTGTGCCCTAAAGACACCTCAGACTTGTAGCTGACTCCACCCCCCCCCCCCTTTCTTTGTGTATGCGGGATGTGTTTGGTGTCTTGTGTGTGCAAACTCTAAATGTGGTTTTTTCAATAATTTCTTTCCTCATTCTGACACAGAAGGAATAGAGAGAAAAAAGGAGGGAAGAAGATTGAAGGACACAGATAACGGGAACAAGCCAGCAGGTTTTTAGAATGTAATCAACCTCATTACTTACCCCTTAGACTGGAGCCATTACTTTTTAATGAATCTGTTTTTATGATCGTTAAGATAGTGGTTAAACGGATCGTAGTTGATCCATGATCAACGGACGGACCAAGCCCCACGGTTCGGCACGCATGTGATCCGCGAATTAATTGCAAAATTTAACCATAAAAGAGTATAAGTTTATAATTTGTTCGTATTTAAGCAAGCGAATTTTAAACAATTCCAGAGAGAAAAGGCGAAAGGGAACTCGATTCGTTACTCGCGCGCTGTTCTCTACGCGCACAGCCGCACACACACACGAAGCATGCACACGCGTTTCAGATGGACGCGCAAACACCGAACTGAATCCTCTTCTGAATCCTCTGAACAGACACATACACATAAAATTATGACAAAATACCCATCTCGACAATCATTCAGGTAAACGCAGTCGTTTATGTTTTAAATTAATGTAAACAGCTGAGAAAGAAATCGGGTGTGATGTGTATCATTATATCAGATCCGTGCATCAGGTCTTAAAAGGGACAGCGGCATATAAATACTGCTGCTGTCATTAATGATCATCAAACAACAAAACAGCTGTGATAAAAATATATATTTAATTTATACAGTGAACACTATGCAGTGTTATTTTCCCTAATTATTACATTTCTGTATTTGAATACTACCAACCTTATTTTATTTGTAACATATTCTGTTGTATTTATCTATGCTTGTAATTTGTGTATTTGTTCTTATTTTTACTGGCTGTTCTCTTGCCTCTTTAATCATGTTTAAACTTTCTTAGTTAATATAGTAGTATTTGCTGTGGTATCAAAGAGGTATTTCGCTTTAAGTAATAAATGGAAAGCAAGTTAAATTGAAATATTTTTCTTTTCTTGCTGATCCGAAAAATGATCCGATCCGTGGGTCAAAAACCGTAATGTGATCCGAACCGTGAGATTTGTGATCCGTTGAACCACTAGTTGAAGACATTGTGTTTGGAATGCAGGTGCTCGATGCTGGACCATGAGGGAAATGCTTTACAAATATTTTTGCTGTATTTTTCTTGATTTTGAGTTCTTACGTTTTTTTCAACAAATCGGAGATTTTTGAGAATCAAACAAGCCAGTGTTCAGTGACCATAAGGAAGATCACAGTCCTGTCTCTCCTGTGTAATCAAATACCCTGAGCACTGGAGTTTAATTTGTCTTGCATAATCATATGTCTCTTTGCAGGAAAGTTCGTTTTAGTTAAAAACCTTGTGGGAGATTGTGTATTGATGGTGGTGAGAATGTCAGATAGTTGAGAAACGTTATGCAAATAAGGTGATACAGACAGATTCTGTGCTGAAATCACATTGACACATTACTATCATTACTATTACATAATTCAGATTTCTAATTGATTTTGCACATTTTGATTGTGGCTAGAATGTGGTCGAGTTGGGAAAAAATCTGTTAAGTGTTACATTGATACTGTATATCACATGGGTTTTTGAGTTTATTATAGTTTCATTCTGCTTTCAAAAATCAGAATTAATCATGATTTTATTCTTTCGACGGATTTTAACAGTAAGAATAGTTTTGAGTTTGTTTTTTTGTGGTTGGTCAGGTTAGTTGCATGTTTTTGAAAGAAGACTCCTATACTTACCAAGGCTGCATTTATTTGATCAAAATGCAGTAAAAACACTAATATTGTAAAAAATTAAGTTATTTAAAAGCTGTTTTGTTTTTTAATCTATTTAAAATGTAATTATTGATATGAGTCAAAGCTGTTCAGAAATTCTGATTATTATCAGTGTTGAAACTTAATATTAATATCATACGTTTTTTATTAATATAGAAATATAATATTAATTTTTTTGTGAAAAAATTGTGGTTACATTTTTTCAAGATTCTTTAAATGTAAACCTCAAAAGAATAGCATTTATTTGAAATAATTGTTTTTTCTTTACTGTCAAATTTGGGGGAAAAAATCTTTCACAAAACTGTATGTAGATTTGGTGATTTGACTTTATTTCTTACTGATAAAACAACACTTTCAGAAAACAATCAAACTTGTATTAGATTACAGCAATGAAGTTTGCATTATTCCAACTGTAATCTAGCGTGTATACGAAACGACTTTATTGAACATATTTTGAACGCAATCATAGTCCGCACGGAAACAGCCACACTGCTGTTCATTTTACCAACAAACCCCCAGAGCATCTGATCTCTAGCGCTTTGAGCGGTATCGAGCGGGTTTCTTCCGAGTCAGTGGACACTTAGGGTAACAGAAATTGCAGGCTTGACTTCATCTCTCTGTACTGCAGAGATGTTGAGCAAATAAGCAAACACTTAGATGTGCTGAAATAGCCACAGCAGCAATAATTAAAATTTTGCGCCTAGTCCACACAACTCTGCAGCACAAGAAAAAAAAAAACCCTGAACAGGCATCTTACATTTGTACTTGTGTAACAATCCGCTCAGTTCAGGCACCTTGTTTTCCTTTGGGCAACACTTCATAGCCACACACAGTCACACACCTTCCCCTCCCCTGAAGCACAGTTTGGGGTCATCTGGGATCGTAACGCAGAAAACAAACGCAGAGAAAAAGGCATTTGAAATTGCTGTGTGTCGTGTGTGAAAGAAAAGAAGACTGCGAGGCCATTGGGAATGTGTATTATTGTCATCCAGCTGTCAGAGAGCACAATGGAGGTATTTGATTGACAGGCGAGAGGATGAGGATGGCTGGCCCTGAGTGAGAGTGGAGAAGGAGTCACGGAGAGAGCAGAGTGCTTTGCTTTTTCTTCAGTGGTGTCTTGTGTTTTCTGTTATTTTCCTACTCTCTGCATGGCTTTTTATTCTACATGGTCTGTTCTGCCGGGTGGTTCTCAATTGGCTTTGCTTCAGGATTTCACATTGGACATACACTGGCAACTCACTAGCATATAAAATAGGAAAATGCAAAACTTGTTGATTGGTTGCCTGAATGATTAGTTAACTGGTTGTCTTAAATATGCTGGTTTCAGGTTGAACTTGTTTTAGGGGGCTAGAAGTAGCACAACGATGTAGAAGAGAATTCATGGGATCTCAAGATGTATTTTTAACAGTTTGTTAGACCATTTTAATTTGACATAAAATGCAACACTAATGGTAGGATGCTCAAAATGAAATGACCTATATTAGAGGCGCGTTGAAGGAAGAATTTAAGGACGCAAGTTTTCCAAAAGGGTGTGAAGTATGACTTGTAGAATTCAACAGTTCAGCAGTTGGGTTTCCTATGTGTCCCATTCATTTTCTCCATGGAGGAATTGAATTAATGATAAACCTTTTGAATACAAACCTATTGTGAGCAAGGCTGTTAATTGATGCTTATGGTGAAGCCATCAGCTTGCATTATTTTAACCTTTTTTTTTTTTTTTTTTCAATAATTGTGTTTAAAAAGTGGAATTCCTGATGGAAAAAAAAAACTCCACTAATCCAAGAATCACATTGAGCAAATCACACCAAAATAATTTTATTGCATCCACTGACTCGCATGAAAATATATTGTTTATAATCAAAATCTTTAAATGAGTAGTTTTATTTAAATTTTTGTAATTTGCAGTGCTTAATGGGTTCGTAGTTATTACTTCATTAGCTGTCTTGTACCTAAAAAGTGCACAGTCTAGTCTTGTTTTTTTTAAATCTCTTTAACAAAGAAAATCGTTTTTTTTTATGTCCTATGTGAAAAATACTTGAGGAACCAAAGCCACTGAAAAAGTGGGCAGCACTGTTGCACTCTATTGATTTATTAAAATGGCAGCAACAGTAGTATTACATATTCAAGAACCTATTCAATATATTATTAATAATAATATACAATATACCTGACTTCCATCAAGTAACAGTTTATTTCATTAACTGTAGGCGGTTTTATTGGTTGCCAAGAAACTTGTTGCATCTGTTCACTTTAATATAGAATGTGTGCACAGGTGTGCCGGTTTGTATTTTTATTTATTTATTTATTTTTTGGTTTGAATGAGACTTATCCAATCTAATATAGAGACAGAAATATTAGTGTTATAAAAGTGTCATCATTTGTAAACACAATAAGCAGAAGTGTGTTTTTCCCACCAGTCTACCACACAGAACAAAAATTAGGCAGTGTATTGTATTATTATTAGCCATATTACAGTGACAGATAAACTGCTCCAAAATACTGTAGAGTGTGGTTGGATGCACAGCCTTTGAAAGTCAACTATGAATATGACAAGCATTTTCTCTTCACTTTTAAAAAGTTGCCGTAATTCTTCACAATATCTTAGATAGGGGGGTCCATGTTTTATGAAACTTCTATTTTGAACCTCGAATGGCAAATTTATTCTTGAAGTGGAATGTAAGTCATGACCTCTTTAATCCATCTATTGTGTGTTGGAGGGTTAGCTTTTTTCCAATCTAAAAGAATTAAAAACCTTGCTAAAAGTGAAGTAAAGGCAATAACTGTGTACATATCTTTCCTAAGCTCTATACCCTCAGGTCTGGCACCAAAAATGGCTATTAAGGGGTCAGGATCTCAAAGATCTCCCTCCAAAAGTCTTCCAACTTGGGTTAGTGAAATGTATTCCAAGTCTGTGGAGTGTCTTAAATTGGACAAGACCATGTCTAGCACAGGGAGATGAAGAATGTACCTGGCTTAGAGCTTCATCCCATTCTCTCTCCGTAAAGTGTATGCCCAGTCACACTGCCAGGCTGTCCGAATACTGTCTAAATGTTGTGGATCTATAGAGGATATAATAGAATATATACATGATATGAGCTCCCTTGCTGTTTGGATTCAAATCAAGCAACCTTTCAACGGGCGAGGAAGGGGGTGTCTTATTTACCTTTAAATTTGCATCTTTACTGCTTTCAGAACAAGCTGCAACTCGTTTTTGGCTCACAACCCAATAGTCCACTGTTCTGTACTCTTGCCATTTCTGTCTCAACTATGTGTGGTTGTATAGTTTGAAGTTTGAAGTGTGGGTCACAGTGGAGAAGATTGAAAAATGCAGTGGCCTTTGGAAGTCCAGCTGCAATCTCTCCGTTTTCGCTCCACTGAGTCAAGAATATTCACGGTTTTTGTGACTCCTGGAAGACGACTAAGCTTTAAGGGAGACAGAGTTAGCACTGCATGGGCACCTTCTGTTCTAGCGCAGTCTCGCGCTGTTCCCAGAGAGACCGGGATAAGATGAAGAGAAAAGAGTGAAAAATGAAGGAATGGGTATGGGGTTGCATGAGTGTGTGTGGCATGGGCAGCTTACACATCTGGAAAGGCACCATCAATGCTGAAAGGTATATCCAAGTTCTAGAACAACATATGCTCCCATCCAGACGTCGTCTCTTTCAGGGAAGACCTTGCATTTTCCAACATGACACTGCCAGACCACATACTGCATCAATTACAACATCATGGCTGCGTAGAAGGATATGGGTACTGAAATGGCCAGCCTGCAGTTTAGATCTTTCACCCATAGAAAACATTTTGGCGCATCATAAAGAGGAAGATGGGACAAAGAAGACCTAAGACAGTTGAGAAACTAGAAGCCTGTATTAGACAAGAAAGGGACAACATTCCTATTCCTAAGAAACTGAGGCAACTGTCAACTCCTCGGTCCCCACCGTTTGCACGGACCAGTTATAAAGAAGCGTGGGAGGCCCACCACAGTGGCAAACAGGGCCTTGTCACTTTTTGAGCGTTGATGCCATGGAATGGAAAATCAACTTATTTTCCCTTAAAGTGATACATTTGCTAGTTTAAACATTTGAATTATGTATTATGTTGTATTTCTGAATAAATTTGAAATTTGAAACTTTCCACACATTGCATCTGTTTTTATTCACATTGGTACAGGGTCCAACTTTTTGGAATCGGGTTGAAATATATAATGTGAATACATGTAAAAGATTTTCAAAAGATGCGTATTTATATATATATACATAATAAAATATACACAGTACACACACACATTATTTAAACAAAAACTTTTATTTTGAATACGATTAATCAGGATAATCATTTACAGAAATAATATAATATTTGTGGTGTGTGTGTTGTGAATTTAATTGTCAATAAAATTATATTTTCTCACTCATTATGCTGGTAAAGACCAGTCAGCAATCTGAATGTAATCCATTTTAAGACAGCAATAGTTTTTAACATAAAAAAAAAATTTAAACAAAATGTAAAAAATTTTTTTTTATGAAAACAAGTTTATTTGTTTGTTGGGCTTTATTTATCCATTTACGAAAGCCAAAATAAGTTGCACCAAAGTTATAGTAACACTTAACTTATTCAGAATTTTATGTTGGACTCTATCTATAAATTAGTCTATGTAAATAAAATTATATGGTATATAACAGTAATCCCTTACAAAACATAAAAATGCCATTAAAAAATTTTTTTTTAAATTAAAACATAGCTGTTTCGAATGAACTTCTGGCTTTACAATTTGCACGTCTGTGGGGAAACCTGTTTGAAAACCTTTTTGAAAATCTGTAAATTTGATACAGCTAGTGGTGCAGAAATGACACACTGCACCTTTAAGAGTAAGACGAGTCTGCCTGCCCTGATTTTTCTCTTTTCCTGTGTTGAGTGCAAACATCATTCCACGGCTAGCTATCAATCCTTAATTTGGTCATCTCTGAATGGCTGAATGAGATGCCATACGCATCTCTTAAAGCACTCCTGGGAACGGGGGGTGCCCGCCTTGTGGCATCTGATGCATATTTTCCCCCTCGACAGCCTTCATTTGTCTGTCGTTGTGAGTTAATCTCCATACATATTTCCTTCGCCATCAAAGGCGCTTGCTGGCTTATGTTAAAATGAGCCAAGCGAGGACCTTACAATGATATTCATAGCCTCTCCTGAACCTCCTCAATTGTGTGTGTGTGAGACTGTGTTGCTTCTGTCATGCTCCAGCATGACCTCTGCTGATCCAAAGTCCGTGAGTCGCATGTTGAGATTGCCAGAGCTGTGTGTGTGTTTTGGGGAGTGTGAAAAAGGAAAAACCAGAGAGATAGCAGCGCTTATCCCAGGTCAATGTGTATGCTGATTAAAATGGCAGTCTGACTTCATGTCTGACACAACGGTGGGACACAAAAGCCGTCAGACAGCATCATGCCCATGTGAGAGAGAGGTGAACATCTTTTGCTATGTATGATGGTTTGTTTAGCTGCATAAAAACATTCAGAGGTTTGTGTGTTCGCCAGGCTGAGATGATGTAGAACTAAGTAAATTCACTTGGCTGTAGCGGAAGCTCCATCTGTCTGCTGCAGGATTGGATTGATACCAAGACTTTGGCCTCGGTACAGTACCAGCCTTTGGACCTTCAGTATCGATGGGCAAAACGTTCTAACCAGCCAGGGCGCGCGATTAAATGATTCAAAAGAAGGAAAATCTTTATATTATTTGGCTTTCTATTAAAGGGGTCATCGTTTGCCACATGCACTTTTACAAGTTGTTTGAACTGAAATGTGTGTTGGCAGTGTGGTTACACAACCACCCTATAATGATAAAAATCCACCCAGTGTTTTTTTTTTTTTTAAATCTACTAAAATATTTACCCCTTTCTCAGATCGAGCCGATCTCAGATGCCTTTCTGTGTGACGTCACAAAAACGGGCCCCTCTCACGATAGTTTGATTGACAGTAGCGTTTTAGCACAGACTGGACTGGCGTCTTACCTCAGACCTGCCGAGTCAGCTGTCATCAGTCTGCCATTGTTTCATCGCCGGAGCAGATGTAGACAAGAATGACTCCTAAGTAGAGATCGACCGATATATCGATTTCCCCATGTTTAAGCATTTTACAATAATTGGATATCGGTTTTGTAATATCGGATTCACCGATAAACGCCGCTGTCTTGTGGATGTTTTGAGAATTGCGCGCAGGATCAACATTGCAGTGCGTCTGAGGGGAAACAAGGCAACAACAACGGAGTGTTGTTGAACACAGGTACTTGATTTACTGTAGTTAATAAACTTTATTTAACATAACAGCCATTAATGCACAAATTAGATGTATTACATAAATGCCTGATATGCAGTTTATGCAGATTGGCTCGAAGAAATACAGACGAACTCACGGAGTCCTGTCCCAATAAAGACGTAACTTCGCATGAGTTAAATAATACAGCCATGAATAAGCGCATGTTGGAAATAAAACGGGCGGGATTTAAATTTGCTCTCGTGTCTATATGCTCTCGTCTCATGAAGTCGGGGAGCAGTAGGCTAAAGAATCTGTCAAGGTACCATGCTCCACAACATAAAGAGACGGTACCTTTGTCATTCACTTAAAGTAATACAGCCCATGACTGCGCGCGAATGTTGGAGAATAAAACGATAAATTTAATTATGTCTGTGCTCATCATAGTCTCGTTAAAGCCACGTTCATTTCGCTGTTCAAATCACCCGGGTTTGATGCTCAGGAAATGCTCCTAGCCGGTCAACAGCCAGTGTAACTTTTACAAGATCCCCTTGTGTAAAACCAGCCACTAAGTGTAGTACATTTTACTATAACCATTATTTCGTCATATAAGTTAAAGAAGCTACAACTCTATGGGTAAATTCATATTACTATCTACTTCCGACGAGCTGATCGCAGTTTGGATGTTCTGTGTAAAGGCAGTTTTACAAAACTGCGTGTGTCTGCGCAGGACATTTATTTTAGAAACGAGACATACAATTATTAGTAATGATATTAAACATGCCAGTTGAGAAATTGCATATAAAATACCAATGTTGTTTGTTAATTTAGATATCCAGAGACTTATTCAGTGAATAACATATCCAGTGAATATATTCTTCATCTTAGCCTATTAAACTCTCACATAAAGTGATATGACTCATTTCCGTTATTATTTTCCCATTTTGCACAACATTCGACGTTCCCTTTACTATTCTGCCGGTATGGTACTATTAGTGTTGCTGCTGAAGTGCCCAGATTACAGCCAACCGCGCGGTGGGGAGGAGATTAGAGAGCTGCGTTTTAACCTGTAGCGGCGAAAGGTTCAATTAGGAAGCTGCCTTCGCGGCCGTGCGGCCCGGCTACTGTATCCGAGACGCAGGAGGGACGTATGCAATTTAACATGAAAGACTGCTAATTTTAAAACTTTTTTTAAGATGCCTGAAAGGAGGAAAAACCAAAGTGAAGCATGGACTTACTTCACCCAGTCATTTATTTACTTTATAACAGTAAATTAAATATCGGTTCGCAATAAAAATCGTGTTATCGGGCACAAAAACATGCAAATAATTGGTCGGTCGGTTTTGTTTAAAATATCAATTACACGGTAGGTCACTCTCCAAGCGAATTCGAGGCTGTTCTGGTGTTGGCTGTCATACCTGACCCTTTGCAAGAGCTCGACGCGTCCGTAGCCTCGAGGAGGCCTTCTGAACTGAGCCCGTAACCGGACGCGCGCTACGCGGCCCACAGAAGTTTGTCTCGGTATTTAGTGAGCGGAATGGGGCCCCAAGTTACATAAATGCGTTCACTAATCTTGTCTGTCTACTTGCCGTGATCATCCGACGTATTCTCGACAGCTGAACACCTCGAGTACAGGAAGAGGCTAGATGTGCCAGTATGAAGGGATTTGATAGCGAATGGTGATCGTAAGTCTGAGGGAACTGACCGGTCTTTAGGAAACGTTTAGATGTATTTTTCTGGCTATATTTGACCGTGCATATTAACAGTTCAAAAGTGCGGGACTTGCTTTGTTCACGCGGGAAAAACGTAACTGGACAACGCCTTTAGCGCCACTGCTGGCAGAGTGAAAGATAAAATGGCTTGTTGTTTTGTTTTTTAACGTGACGTGACGTGCATGGTGGCAGTATGGTGACCCATACTCGGAATTTGCGCTGCATTTATCCAACTCCAACGGCTACACAACCAGCAGTGAGAACACACACACGTGAACCCACTGCCCGAGCAGTGGGCAGCCATTTTTTTCGTGCTGCGTGCGCCCGGATGAGACAAGTTGGGGGTTTGGATGCGCCTGCTACATGGGCAACTCTAGCTCGTGGTAATTGGAAGGGTGTGCCGGCTCCTCTTGGCGACCCTACTCGCTGACGTAAGCAAATTTGTCCCCACCTCCAATCCTGATAACAGGGTTATGAGACTCGCACACCGCCACCTGCGGGGTTACGATGTCCGGACTCTTTAACATTTAGGCATTAGTGGTAATATCAGACGTCTGCTCTTTTTCTGTCTCGTTCCCAAAAATGCAGTCAAACCCATTCTGCTTTGTTTCAAATGTCGCAACTTAAAATCCGTTTAGATTTACACCATGCTAGTTGCCGTCGCCGCCCTTTGTTAGATGGGACAAGTGATCGTCGGAATGAATGTACAGGGACGCGTTGCACCTCGCGCTGTAGACGCAATATACGACCCCCGTGCCACACAGGCACACGACGCCCAGACAAAAGGGTGTGTTATTTTTTTGGGGATATAGCAAGGAGAGATGGGGATTTCTTGTGACACAGTTGACGGGATTATTTGATTTGGTTGGCTTGTTTAGCAAAATTGTCCAGGATGAGTCCTTGTTATTAATTGCACATTAATTTTACATTTTGCGCATTTAGCAGATGCTTTTATCTAAAGTGAATTCCAGTTGAGGACAACAGCAAGCAATCACAAAGACCAACAGAGACAGAGCAGCGTAGTCATCTACAAAGTGCTAAAATTAGTATATGATTCTAGTTTTATAGTCGCAATTCCAAAGACACATGCAGGAACTTGTTGTTCACCAAGCACTAATAAAAGGACACTAGTTTATGATAATTGTCTTTAAATCGCCTAGGTTTGTAAGAAAAACCAAACGTGATTACATACAATGTGAATCGAATCGTGAGTTGAGTAAATCGTTACATCCCTACATATCTGGTATCATCTTATTGATTTGGTGCCACAGTTTTTTTTTAGTATGACGTACTGTGCAGCCTTAGTCTGCTTAGTGCTTTTTGCTTTCAGTTCCTCAGCAAATGAAAACGGTCTTTTCGTTTTTCGTCAATAACACAGATACACTTCACCAACTCGATCTCCTCAGCCCTGACTGGAAGTCTTTATGTATTATTAGAGTTGTCAGCCAAGACAAACATCACTGTTGATTTGAGATTCGAACAAACGCCTAACTCAAAGTATTAAACTTTTACAGCTCTCTCTGTACTGTTTGTGCTACAGTTATGTCCAGGATTACCGCTAAACATGAGAGGCTTGTTGAGGGTGAGGTGTGTTGATATGTTTTCTAAGTGATAGACTTAACCTGATGGGATGATCCCCCAAAGCCATACTACCAGAGGTCAATCGAACGACCAACTATGGTAGCGACTCAACATCCATCTCATTTCCTCAAAAATCTAAAAAGCATTACAAGCAAAAAATCTATAGTCAGCACCAACTCATATCCTTTTTTTAGAAGAAGTAATAAGGCGCTAGCTAGCGGCTGGGCGGTATGACCAGAAATGTATATCACGGTATTTTTCAAATTTATACCGGTTTCACGGTACATGAAGGTTTTTTTTTTTCATGCTCGCTCTAAACCGACGCGGGGCTTTTCTAATTGACGCGCGGTGTTAGACCATTTCTCTAGCACTGAGAGACCGGAATTACTGCAGTATCTTGACTTAGAGATGTCATATTTTACTGTCGAATGATGAGAGTGAAGCTAATTGTTCCAAAAATCTCCCAACACGGTAAAATAGTGAAGGCATAGAGTAAGACAGAACGACCGCTTTTAATACATGTTAACCAGGATTCACTCTCATTTATAATCGCGGCATCTTCTGATAAAATCAACGTGCATCTACACTAAAGAGCGGCTATGTTGTTGTTTTGGCTATATTACTTTTTGTGTCTCATGCAGCGCACTGCCGAGTAAGAGTAACATACTAAAAAAAAAAAAAAGACAAACAACAAAAAAAAAAAGCGCGCCCCACACCCTCCCCCGTAGACTACAACCCAAGACGAACTACGCTATATTTATAAAATTCAAAAAGGGGGCTAGGAAACACTGTTTTGTACTGATTTATTGACGAGTCGGCTGCGGTGCGGCCAATTGAATGCGCTGCTTCTCTGCCGCTCACTGCTCAGAACAGACGCCGAGAGAGGTGACATTTCTCCGGGAGAGTCAGACCTCGCGTTCGCGGGACAGTACTTGCGAAATCTTAGCTAAGGTTTATCCAAAACCTTAAATAGCTAAGGTTTATCCAAAAAATTCGCTAGGTTTGTCAGTATGAATATTCTATGGAAAAAAAAGCGCCTTTTAAAAGGGTTGAAGTGCTAAAGTCGCGCTCGTATGTGAGATGCGGGAGCTGATGGCAGGGGGCGGTGGATCTTTGTGGAGGTCAATGTGGATATTGTGGATGAGTTCTTGTGTCATCATGTTCTATTAGTTCTACAGCTTCAGTTTCGGAACTTTCACGATTAGTAACACATACAGCTGTTCCCTCACCACAGTGCAACAGTGAAAAGGGACTCTTTTCAAACAGTGTCACATTCCGAACGTTGTTTAAGTGACATACACCGGTATTGAGGTATTTTAAAAATTCATATCATAACAAAAATAAACACAGGTATTCGGTATGAACCGGTATACCGCCCAGCACTAAATCTAGTCATTATATATGAAAACAAAGTAGAATTTGAAGCTGTAATCAGCCATGCACTATTCTTATGATTTTTAGACATAATGGTCCCTTATATGGACTGCAGTCTACAGCTGATGGTCTGGAATAGAGCTAATGTAGGATCAATGTTTGATGGAGGCTTGTTATCATGGCGTGCCGCTCATGAATGAATGGATGTGAGTCTGTCTGGCTGTGGGACAAAGGTCGTTCCTTCACAGGTTTATGTCTTCGGTCTTTCACTGCTGTAGGAAAAGTACAAATCAATATGTACTGGCTTGTGGTGGACATTTGTGTTTAATATATGAATGCATATAAACTCTAGAGCTGTGCACACACTGAACATGCATTTTAAATGGATTCTAGAACAGTAGAAGAAGTGGAAAGCTGGCTAATCTTTGGAAAAATATGCAGTGTGCTGACAGTTGGTGTTGGAAGGAATGAAGGATAGAGACGAAAACGCTCAATCCTGTTAGACTGCTCACCTGAGCGCAACTCCGTTTTTACAAAAATTACCTTCATCATAGCCAGAAAAAACCCAGGAAGGAAAGACAAAATATAAAAGCAAGTAGAAGGGAGTATAAGGAATTGAGAATTGTTAGAAATCTAGGAATTTACAAATTACATTTGGTACTGTTAAGGTGCTGTGCTTATTACAGTTGGCCTAAGTAATACATTTTTTAATATATTTGTTGGTTACACTTTATTTTAGGGCCGCTTGGCAGAAGTGGTCTTAAGTATATTTAAGTACTGATTAATGTTAATTAAAAATAAACGTTATTAACAGGGTTAGGATTAGGGTTTTATTTTAATGTTAGTTCCATGCATAACTACGTGATGATACAGAAGTCCATGTACAAGGAACTCTAACAAGAAAGTGTACTTCTGTGTTATATCTACTTTTGTTTTATATTTTAATACATTTTATATGCTTTATTTTGCTTAGGTCTTGTTATTAAAGTTGTTTATTTTTATATTGATTTTAATTAAAATTGTCTAATATTGCGCAGATTTGCTTATATGTATTATAGGTGATCTAACTATGTTTTTATTTAGTGTTCTCTCCCGCCGACTCTTTTATGTCTGTCGAGTCAGTGGATGTTTTAGATGGTGGAGACAGACAAGTGGAGATCATGTTAGCTGAAGTGGATATCAAGCTGAGCTTATCACGCCGTTTCGTTGTCATAGAGGAGGACCCGACCTGTTAGCATAATCGTTGCTATGTCACAGGGGCAACAGGGGGGACAAGTGACGCTGCGGGCGATAAGCAACACAATCTCCGAGGGTATATACCCAGATCTCAAGTTGGTATCCCAGTCTTTTGTAGTGGCAGGTGTTTTGGAAGGGCACGAGTCGGCGTGTCTAATCGACGAACGTAGCCTCCGTGGAGAGACAGCACAGCGTCCCGGACAGAGCCGCGACACAGGCATAGTGTTTAGCCGAAGCTGCGGAGAGCGATGGGTGGAGTCTGTATTCCAGACCGTGCCGAGAGACAGTCAGCGACCTCTCCCGTGGATTGTTAGGTTTAGTTGTCGCCCGTTTAGAGAACCGCCACTACGAAAAACATTCTATAAAAAAATAAATGTTATTTACTGTCTCTTCACGCAGCAGTTTCCCGAATGTTGGGCACCTGGAGGGTCTGGACAACGCAGCAGTAGTTATTTTGTCTGTTTTTTTCACTTTTTAATACTCACAGCAAAGAGATTGCGAATTGTTTTTTCACAGTGACCCCGGTAGACAATTTCGGGAGGGCAGAGACGCAGAGTAACTTGTTCATGCCCGCCGTCTCTCATTCAAACTCAGAGATGTCATTAGGGTTAAGGGATGAATGAGTATGACCACCCAGATTTTCTCTCTGAGAATACTGAAGGCAGCTGCTGCCACAATTGTTTCATTTGCAAGCGACTCTCCCTGCATGCAATCCAGAAAACCCTGAACGGCCCCCTGCTAGCGCGCTCTTCTCTAGCTCCTTTTATCCCTGTGACTTGCAGCCAGCAGGCAAGGTAAATGCACCAAATTATCCTCGCTTTACACACCTCACTCTTTTCCCCTGTATGTCTAGAATTTGTAATGTTTGGAGATCAATAAAGAAACCATACACTACTGCTGAGAGTCATGATCATCTCTTCTTGCTATCAATTGGGTGTGTGGCTGGAGGACTAGCATATGCTCTTCTATCTGGAAGTAGAGCCCACACAAAACATCGTATGCTGGTGTGGAATCAATGTGGTGCAACAGCATCGTTCACTGTGGTGTTGTTTTGGATCTGTGGTTGCTGATCGGATCGCACTCTTTCAAACCCTCGTTTGCTTATGCCAACTCATCCTCATCTTTTCCTTGAAATTAAAAATTCAGGTTCGTTTCCCCCTCCCCTCTTGAGCGCAAGTGATTAAATTATCAAAGAAACAACAAGCAGTGTTTGCCGCACTGTGTTTTTGTTTGGTACACCAAACCCCCCTGGAATGTACGTGTCTCTGTGTGTGTGTGTGTGTGTGGTGTGTTGGTGTGGTCGGTGTGGGTCATTGTGTGTTGTGTGTGTGTGATTCTGGGGAGTGTGTCGGCAGTATTGTATGATTGGAACGAAAAGCCATGCTGTTCACCTGAGAATCCCGTTGTGCATTGTGAGACGGTGGGTAAGCGTGGGTACGGGAAAGCTCCACAGATTAAATCACACTGGGTTGGCCTTTCAAGTGCATGTTTGCATGCAATTTCTTGTCACAGTCTTTCCATCCCCTGCTGTTCTTGTGGACAGTCTGCGTCAGGGGACTGTGAGCAGAGGAGAGGAGGAACATTTCCATATTATTACGCGAAACATACACATCAGGTTTTCTTGATGTTACGTGGTAGAATAGAACGCCAATCAAGAGTGCGAGTCTCGGCTGCTGGGAGAGACAGAGGCTTTTCCAGCCTAACAGATGGGAGCAGTTTTTAGAGCCCCTGCTTCGAAAGTGGGCGCTCAAACCAGTGTTTAACATTTTTGACTCAAAGGCTCTGTTGTCCAAAAATATGAAAGGCAATCCAACCTCATATAGGTTAAAATTTCGGTATACATTAGAGTTGGGGCAAGTGTTACACATATGTAATATTAATTCTGTGGCTTATAGCATCTTGCGTTATATAGAAGTTTGGTAGGCTTATTAGATTCTTATAAAGACATGACTTGATGCCTTAGTCTGGCCTAGGAGGACCGATCTGTTAGCTCCAAACTTAATCTTCCCCATACCTACAATGTAACTATAATAAGCCAGGCAATAGGGAGATTATGTGTTATGCTGTTTAGCGAAACGTATTATATATAGAGCCATTTGGGTGTATGTGTGTCGCTAATCTGGCTTGCAGACTGGGCTGTGAAAACTATACAAGTGAGCTCATAAATGTCAGCAACATTAACCATTCAGAGACATCTGGTTCATTCTCATAGGTGTTCTTCTGTGGTAGTCTCTCCTCAATCTGTTTGTCGAATCCGCGTGTTCAAACATGTACGGATAACACGGTTATCTCGCTCTCTCTGTCCTGTTGTTCTACCGGAGTTTTTTGCTTTAGGTATGCCAAGCCCGAGAGATGTATAACACCCCGCACTGTTCTGAAGATGGGCGGGGGGGAGGGAATAGGCAGCCTCATTGCATTTAAAGTGTACACACAAAACAACTCTTTGTTTAGACCCCCCCAAATTATGTCCTTTCAACAGTCTAATAAATGATCTTGTTGTGGCAACAAAGACATTGAGGCTGAAACTTCCTCCAGACACCATTCGGGGGACACGTCCAGACCCATAGTCATCTTGTAAAAAGGGGCATAATAGTGCCCTTTAAAATGAATGGATCATTAGTTCATGATACCTTATGTATTATCAATGTTAACAAATTGAACCTTATTATTAGGAGTTTCCACTTTTCCACCTTTATCCTAATTTTAAGATCAAACCCAAATTGTATCATTTCCTGTCCGATTGAGTGCACCATAAAATGTTTATAATAACTAAGTATTTTTTAACTACAAGCCTGATACTGACACAAAGTTAAACATGAAAATGATTTGATCCCTGTCTAAACAGAATTTTATCTATTCATGCATTTTGCATTGATAAAAGCTAGATGGAGTGCAATGAAATCTAACAAAACAGATGTTACAAGATGCGCTTTTAAAAGTTTAATTGTATTTAAATCTTGTCTCGAAATGTGGAGCTCAGCATGAAATGCTGAAAACCATAAACAGTGAGATGCCACAGCTCTGACAGAATCCTGCAAAATTTAACAGTGTTTTTCAGGATGTTCTTTTAGGAATGGACATTTTTCAGGTTGAAATAAAGTGAGATGGATTGTCACTTCTGAAATCTATCTTCTGTCTTAAATCATACAAAAGTTTCTTTTCAAACTGTTTTTATAGTAGAAACAAATTGTAGAAACTCACTGACCGAATTAGTATAAAATGAAGGTTACTTGATATTAATTACATCTATTGAACTGTTGCACAAAAACAATATCACACTCGCAGTCATACTGTTGTAATGACTGCCTCCAGACAAATCGCAGCCGAACAGAGAACTAGAGTAAATGTTAATGTTCTCTTCATGAGTTTGGTATCGCCTGTGTTGCCTCATCAAAATGTTGAGTCATTGTCTAAAACTGCCTTGGCTCACCCTCACTTGTCTCTCTCCTCTCTCTTCATTTCCCACTCATAGTCTGTGTCGGAACCATAGATGCTGATTCACTCTCCAGCCTGAGGACACCAAATAATAAGAAAGTCAGTCACATGATAATGGCCGTTCCTCTCTGCACTTCCTGACTAATCTAGGCTAACAATGACCTTGGGCCGGTGCTTACATACACACACACACACAGATGGGTTTCTGGTTTGGGGATACAGAAAAGATTGAGAAGGGAGATGGAGAGAGAAATGAGGTTTGGAAAAGATGGAGATGGAGAGAGAGGAAGACAGAACAAAAGGAAAGGAAATGAGAGAAAGAGAGAGGGAGGGGGTATCGAGGGAGACGGGAGAGAGGTGTGGATGAAAGGAAGGGGAGACGGAGGAGAGGAAGAGGAGAGGAAGAGGAGAGAGTTAAAAGATGGAAAGCGGCTAAGTGCTGGGCTGGTGCCAGGTTAGGGAGGGAGGGAGATGAGGGGTTGTGTGTGTGTGGTGATGTGTGTGTGTGTGTGTGTGTGTGTGTGTGTGTGTGTGTGTGGTGTGTGTGGTGTGTGTGGTGTGTGTGTGGTGTGGTGTGTGTTGTGTGTGGGTGTGGTGTGAAGGCTGCTGTCGATTCTCACTGGGCGCTATGCAGGAATGGGTTTGAATCACTGGTTCACTCTGCCTTACAGGCCGGTGTGTGTAAAGAGAGATGAGAGAAAAAAAGTGTTCGTGTGCTGTTCTGGTGTATGTGCCAGCTATAAAATAGCTACAAAAAGATACTATGGTCGGTGACTTCACCATTAGGTTTTTATCAAGATGGGCACTGAGGAATTTCTGCTCACTAGGCCACATGCAACAAGCCTTTCAGTCAACATGAAATCTAAATAGACTTTTTTATACACATAATTTTTTTTAGGATGTTCTGTTTTCATCTACACATTCATTTGTGCATATTCTATAAAGACTTCAGCTTGGCGTCACCGAACAGAGCCCTAAAACACCTTAATCATAAAAGGCTCATTTCATGATCAATCAATCCCCAGTGGATATGGTACAGTCAATTTGTTCTTCATCAAACTCTCCTAATTAAGTTTGAAATAAGGATGCACCATATAGTTGCCATTTTTTTCATGATGGCAATTAATTTTTTTTATTAAATCAGTATCTAGACGATAATTGGTAGTGTTTATTACTAAAATAAAAATATTAACCAAAAGTAACATATTACCTATAGTATAGAGGTTATTTTAGTAGAAATGTGAGTATTTATGAAAAAATTATAATTATAGCTAATGAAATGGGGTGTTATAAAATAAATGGTTATTTTACAGTGCAACTTCAATTACATACTTATGAATTTATATTATAACACTATTTATGGCTGGTTAATGTTTTAAATTAAAGGAGCAAACTTTTGATTTTGTTGAAACTGCAGGAAGTTCTTGAGGTTCTTTGTTGACGCCAGCTGGCTTTATAAGCACTTTCATTCAAGTCTGGGAAGATGGTTGGGCATGTGTGTTCCAAATGCAGGTTATGAGCAACCAAATCAGAGCAGATGCAGAGATGAGTCTTGTGGGAAGCAGCAGTTACTGTGAACTGAGCTGACTTGAGACAATGAAAACACTGGATCTTGAGCTCCACATGTGAACACAGTGCCGCACTTCAAAGATGAAGCATATATAATTATTTAATTTAATCACAGACTTTGTGACATTGATAATCTCATATCACAGTGAAATTT
Source organism: Sinocyclocheilus anophthalmus (assembly GCA_018155175.1). NCBI lineage: Eukaryota > Metazoa > Chordata > Actinopteri > Cypriniformes > Cyprinidae > Sinocyclocheilus > Sinocyclocheilus anophthalmus. Next base: position 733,633 of record JADLZN010003741.1, read on the forward strand.
TATTTTTGAGACATGATTGTGAGACCTATCTCAATATTTTGGAAGATAGCTGGCAAGTCATGTCAACTTCCAGACTTTCCCTCTTGAGCTCGAGGTCTCTGACTCATAATAATGTTCAGTGTAAGGACACGCGGCACACACACACACCACCACACACACAGAGCTTCTGTTCCTCCCAGCCTCCTCCATACCTGTGCTGTGCCCACTGCTGCCCGTCTGTCGTCTGTTATTTATAGAGCATGACTGACCTCAAATCAAACTGACTAAGCTCAGATTGAGGTTTGTTCTCCCAAGATGAGCCTCCATTAGTCTAGTGTCTGTCTCCATCTCTGCTCCTTCTCATTCAGTGTCTCTCTTTTTCTCTTTCTTTCTCACACTGCAAAAAAATGCTTCTTTCAATCAGTATCAGTGTCTTGTTTAGCAGCAAAGTCATTTAAACATCACTCAAACAAGATATATGTACTCAATTGAATTTTTCTTATTCGATTTTTTTTCACAGGGTTCTAGTGTTTTCATAAACATCAAAATAGAAATGAAATCTAGTAAGTGAAATATCGGACTCTACTTGCAGTTTAGAGAATAGAGTGCAACAGTGCGGTCCTGAAGTTAAAAAAATCAGCTGTATTTACTCAGTGCAACTTATAACATCCGAGTGACAGATATAACACCAACATGTAAGAAAAAAAACTAAACAAAAACGGAACCACTGAGTTGGAAAAAGGATCACACCCTGTTCAGGTATTTGTTGATACCAACTTTTTGATGTAAGTACCAGCCTTAGTCGATTGGGATTAGTCTTATGAACGGTTGCACTTAACTTGCAAGATTTGCCCTTTCGTTGCAGAAATGCTCAAGTTCTGTTAATTGATGGTGAGAGTTTGTGGAAGATGTTGTTTTTTGTCTACCAGTCATTCAACCGAATGTTTAACATGGGGATTAAGTTGACTCTGACTAGCAATGCAAGGACTTCAATGTTTCTCCTTAACCACGGTTGCCGTCAGTTTTGCTGTGTGCTTTAGTTCATTGTCCTGTGGAGGAAACTAAAAAAAAGCCTAAAATGACTGCCTTAGGAGGAGGCATCCAAGGTAGGAATGCATCAATGCATGTGAATCAAAAGTTAGTTAACTTCGTCCATGAGAGACTTTCATCTGCATGATTTTTTTTATGTATCTTTTGCTGCCTTTGATATCCCACAATCCTTTGTGTTCCATTCCGTGATGGTTGAGCTAAAAATAAAGATGGCATCTGAAAGTTTTGGTGGTCAGTTTGTGTGTAAATGTACTTTTTTGAATTGAATGGATGTCATCCGAAGCCTGTCCGAAAAGCAGTTTCATGAGGGTCTCTGTGCAAAAAACGCTGCTGCAAAGTCAGCCCTGATAGGGCCGCAAGTCAGCTGCCCTAGCTTCAGACGCAGCCCTTTGTGTAGCCATCGACGAGGGATTAGCACCCTGATTGAGTTTACAAGTCATTTTAGGAAGGGGGTGATCCTTTTTCACATCAGTGATTGATTTTTATTATTTTTTTCAGACATGTTGTTGGTGTTATATCTTTCAATTGGATGTAATAAGTTGCACTGAGTAAATACAGCTGGATAAAACAAAAACTGTGTCCGTCTTCATTTCAGGCTACAAAGCAACAAAATGTGATTATTTTAAAGGGGGGTGATTCTTTTCTATACCCACTGTATACAAAATATAATATATAGAACCATTTTCTCGATATTTTTAAGTTGGTCCCCAATATGTCATTTGCAAGCTTAGGGTATTTGCCCATTAAAGCTGGTAAGCACACTGTCTTGTACTTGTTTTTTTTTGATTTTGAAATGTTTTGCCTCAAATCAGTGATCTCTGGGAAGCGGTGTGTATGTGAAGTATGTGTATTCTGAGGTCATCTTATTATGCATAATTGTGCTGCCTACCTTATAGAACAGGCTGATGACTAGGATTCAAAACGGCAGTCTGCGTTTATGACTGATTGTTTGTGAAAGGTTGTTTATGAGCAGTTAATGTTCTTCTCAGTTTGGAGATTGTGTGTTTGATCTAGACAGCTATGAGTTGTTTGATTTCCCCACACAGATGTATCATCTGAAGAATACATTCCAGATTTTATAAAGATGCGAGTGTGTTTGCGTGCACGAGACCTCGGCTAATCAGTGTGCACCGTTGGAGGGGAAGTTTCTGTGGTGATGGAGGCGTGCATCAGATGCTGGACTGTATCAGCAGCTTGCGGTTAATGAAGAGCGGTGGAGTCCCTGATGGGAGGTGGAATAATGTCCCCTGATTTGGACAGCCAATCGAGGGGAGGAGGAAGTGAGAGAAAGTCTTTATTTTAAATATATAAAGGAGATAGAAATGGCATCAGAAAGTAAACAGATTAGAAGAAAGATTTACAGAGGCACCGGAAATGAAGAGATGAATTTTATATAGAGTGAAATAAAGAACTGAGAAATGGAGGAGAGAGGTGGGGGGCCGTTTCAGTTGCCCTGCAGGAGGTGGAAAATGCAGTGATTTGCTTTGGTGCTGTAAGTTAGCACACTCTGGGCTGGCAGAGTAAGTGCTGCTTGTATTAAGATGGTTTTTCTGCAGTGTTAAAGCACAAAGAACGCACATATATATGCCATACCTGCATTAATGTACCATAACACCTTTAATTAGACCCTCACAGACCCTCTTTGCCCTTTAAATCAAGTCAACTTTATTTATATAGTGCTTTATACAATACAGATTCTGCCAAAGCAGCTTTACACCGTCATGTCAAACAGGAAAAAACAGTTTGTCAATACAAGAGGACATCAACAAACAGTCGATTTTTCAGTTAAAGTCAGTTAATTGATGAATCAGTGATGTCGTCATTCAGTTCAGCTCTCTTCCAATAGTCTATGTGCGATCAGTCAAGTGTCCCCAACTAAGCAAGCCAAAGGCAACAATAGCAAGGAACCAAAACTCAATCGGTACAGAAGAAATGAGACAAACCCTTAGGAGAAACCAGGCTCAGTCGGAGGGTCAGTTCTCTGTGGCTCAGAGAAAAAAACAGCATGGTGGGTTAATTCCAGCTGAACACAGGTCATTATTGTGCAGGGCCTTGTCTGGTTCATGTGGTTATGTGGCGATGGTCATCGAGGTGATGAAGTTTCGCACGGGATCTGTATTGGGGCCTCATCTAGTTGATATGGTCTTGCTGACATCAGGGTGTAGAGGTATACTCTAGGTGTGTTCCCCACTCTGGTCTGGAGTAGATGGATCGCGGGGCAATGTGACCTCCGCATAAGAATTTGAAACAGATAATATAACGTAGATGCCAGTCTCGTACAATGATAACGAGTACATAGGTTTTATGGTAGTGTTCCTGGTTCGGTTGACCTAAAAATGCAGCTACAATCCTTTACGGATTTGAATTAGAAATGGTGATAGTGTGTTTGGTGTGCAGGTTAAAGAGTGGGTCTTTAATCTGATTTCAATGACAGAGTACTGTGGTCGCCTCCTGAAAACGCTAGGTAGATTGTTCAGAGTTGTGCAACTATATAGGCAAAAAGATCTGCCGCCCCGCAGTTGATTGTGATATTTAGTATCAAATGGCCCCAAGTTTTGAATTGCAGCGGACGTGAGGACTATAAGCGATATAGCTCGCTTAAAAGTATTGAGGCGCTAAACCATTCAGGGCTTTATAATTAATTAGCAAGATTTTAAAATGTATACTATGCTCATTAGGGAGCCAGTGCAGAGTTGACAGAACAGGGCTAATAGGGCTTTATGCTTCTTGGTTATAGTAAGAACTGTAGCTGCTGCATTTTGAACCAGATGGAGTTTGTTTATTAAGCGCGCAGAGCAACCACCCAATAAAGATTTACAATAATCTAACCTTGAGGTCATGAACGCATTAATTAAAGCTTCTGCATTTGACACTGAGAGCATAGATCGTAATTTAGATATATTTTTAAGATAGAAAAATGCAGTTTTACAAATACTAGAAACATGGTTTTCAAAGGAAAGATTGCTGTCAAATAGCACACCTAGGTTCCTAACTGATGATGAAGAATTGACAGAGCAGCCATCAAGTGTTAGACAGTGTTTTAGGTTATTAAATGTGGAGGTTTTTGGTCCAATAATTAACACCTGTTTTTTTCAGAATTTACAGGTAAGAAATTACTCGTCATCCAGTTTTTAATATCAACTATGCATTCTGTTAGTTTTGCGAATTGGTATGTTTCGTCGGGCCGTGAATAAATACAGAGCTGAGTATCGTCAGCATAACAGTGAAAGCTAACATAATGTTTTCTGATGATATCTCCCAAGGGTAGCATGTAAAGCATGAAAAGCAACGGCCCTAGTACTGAGACTTGTGGTACTCCATACTGCACTTGTGAACGATATGATACCTCTTCATTCACTGCTATGAATTGATGACAGTCAGATAGGTAAGATTGGTCACACTTTATTTTAAGGTCCAATTCTCGCTATTAACAAACAATTAACTACAACTTTTGCCTCAAACTCATAATTTGCTGTATATTAATAGTTAGTAAGGTAGTTGTTACAGTAAGTTAAGCTATTGGGTAGGGTTAGGAATGTAAAATATGGTCATGCAGAATTTATATATACTAATAAAAGCCATTATGGTAATAATAGGCTATGGGAATAAGCAACTACTAATAGCTGCGAATTGGTCCCTATACTAAAGTGTTACCGTAAGATTTTAACCATGACAATGCAATTCCACTAATGTCAACATAATTTTGTAGTCTACTCAAAAGACTGTTGTGGTCGATAGTGTCAAATGCAACGCTAAGAGGAGAAATTACCAGATCGGATGATAGAGCAGGCATTTGGAATGAATCGGAGAGCCGTCTCAAGTACTATGATTTGACAGAAAACGGAGATGCTGTCTATAAGTAACTAATTCTCCAGGATCAAGTTGTGTTTTTTTTAGTGAGAGGCTTAATAACAGCCAGTTTGGTTTTTGGGACATATCCTAATGACATTGACGAATTAATAATATTCAGAAGAGGATCTATGACTTCTGTCGTGTCAGTTCCAAACTTGTATGACTTTTTTTCTTCTTTGGAACACAAAAGATGTCTTAATGTCTCTTTGTTTTTTTTATCCATACACTGAAAGTCAATGGGGTCCAATGTTGGTTTGACTTTGAAAATGTCTTATTCGTGTTCCACTGAAAAAAGAAGTCCATTGCAGCTTTTAGAACGAACAGAGGTCAAAGAGGGTGACTACCGAATTTTCATTGTTGGGTTAACTATCCTTTTAACTATCACATCGGCATTCCTGATGCACGGAGATGAACAATTGCCGTTGTGGCCACCCATTAACCACTAGCTGCTAAGTACAGCCTGTAATATAGTGTTAAATCAGCTCTTCTTTCCCCCAGCACCAGCTTCATCTCTGCCTCCACCTTTCAACAACACATCTGCCTCCAGCCCCCACCGCTGGCAGCCCTAATGCGACAAGAGCCACGTGTATGAGAGCGAGAGAATGAAGGGTGCCCTAAATGAGCAGTGTCCTCTGACAAACAACACTCCTTACCTTAACTAGATATCTCCCTCCCCCACCATCTGCTCAGTCACCCTGCAGGAACCCAGTTTAGTTTCACACCGAACGCAATTGCATGCACACGCACACCTGCAAACAGCCGATCGATAGCAGTGCCGCAGGGAGCCTGATCAATATTGGCTGAATTAGGAGTAGCGGGAGAGCGACAAACTAGCCGAGACCGTTTCCCGGCGTATATTGGCATCAAGGGAGGCTGCACAGCTTACTCTGTCTAAAATGTGTTTTTGTATGATGCGTTTGTGTGACATTCATTTGCATCTTAAACACACAAGAGCTCTCATGAAATCCACTTGCGTCCACTTACGCAGTCATCCTGTTCATTTAAGGTGTTGGATGCAGAACCGAAGCACAAAAACATTGTAAAGAACATTTTGTCCTGGTGGGTTTGAAGCCTTGTTTCTAAACCTGCTGCTGGAGGCAGAATATTAGCAAGGTTTCAGAGTAATGAAAGCATGAAGGCACTATGTGGGAATCATAATTAGATCTGCAACAGCTTTTAGGCGTTCGGTTGAGGAAATGAGGGCTAAGATTTCTCAAGCTTTGAGGAGTTTTTTATGATAAAGATAAGCGTTTATGAAAGTCTTAATTAAAACTTTATTGCCGATGGACGGGTGACGCGGCTGTTGCCTTTATGCATCTGTTTGTGTGAGGCAGGGGGAGCAAGATAAGATCTCAGAAACCTGACTAGGATGTTGCACAGCCATATTTGAATACTTCTGAACGCACACATAAAGGCATGTAGGTACAATTTCCGATTTGGTCGGAAAAGTCCCCCTTCTGAGCGACAGGAACCGAGGCCTGTGAAAACGTCAAATCCAATTACTTTATGCAAAGTGGGATTGGTTGTATTTTTATTAAGAACAAAATAAAACTTGCGTTCAAATCTATTAATGGCAACTCGTACGCAAATAGCAGATTGCTTTGATGTGGCAAGAGCAAATGAGTTTTGGAGAACGTGTCAGAGGCAACTCGACAGAAAGTGCATCAAAAAAGTGCATCTGAAAGTGCCTCCTCTGAAAGCCAGCGAAGAACTTCTAAGAGCCTTTTTTCTTTTAATTGTTTCACCGTCTCTCTGATCCCCTCCTACTGCTATCTCCCATAATTTATTTCTTTTAATAAGCCATCGTTTACAGAGTCTGACTGCATTCTCAAACATGTTTTGCATTTATCTCTGGGCCTGTGGCCTGCCTGTCTGCGTCACAGCAGACCCTAGTATAGGGTCATCTCCCATAACACTGGCTATGCCTAAATCTCTTCCCCTCCTGACCCACGGCCTGATGAGAAATTTGTGCCAAGAACCTTTAGTGTTTTTCATAAATTAAATCTAAAGTGTGTATATTTTTTTTTAATGAAATGCTTTCTCCTGTCCTTGGTCAGTGTGGAGAGAATGTCATTTGTATGTTGACTTCCCAAATTTTTGAGACATCTGACATGTCAACTTCTGGCAAAGGCTGGGAATCGATACACATTTCCCAATTTAATTTAGATTCAAATTCTGATTTCCAAGCTCTTTATTTGATTTAGATTCCATTTTATTTGATTTAGATTCACCACTGGAAACCAAGATAACTTGTTTTTGATTTAGTAACCACTCAAATTTGAGTTTATTCAATGAAGGATTCATTGGACAGATTCAATTTTTGAATGGTTCATTAGAAGGAACCAAACAAAAGAGTCATTTTTTGTGAGTTGGACTACATTGATTGTGCTTCCCTCACTAAAAAGAACCATTTCATGAGAGTCATTTGTTTGATGAATCGTCAGCCCAAGGGTCTGATTCACAATGGTGGCATAAGGTCATACAGATTAGCATACCATCTGAGTAGTTACTACATTTGATGAGAAGCAACCCTTTGTTAATGTTAATATTGAATATTGTATTCAGTATATGAATGTGTGTAGTATTAATGAAATATGGACATACTACATACTACTATGGTTAATGCTGACTTTGTCATGTGATCCATGCTAGTGTTGGGTGATATGGTCATTTTTCAAATCGTCATATCACCAGCCCGTGAGATTGCCGATACATGATATTATCGTGTGTGTGGGTGGGGGCAAGAGAGAGACTCTCTATACTTATCATAGGTTATTTCATAACTATGTGGTGTTTTAAACCACGCGGGTGGCACCAATAATCGAAATAATATACTTTCAAACATACTGATAAACTAACATGTTAAATATAAAAAAATATATTTAATACCGCTATTTCATATATATTCGGATAAAACAGTCATACATCGCTATTAGGACCGCAAGTCCTGTGACAAGTTTGCTGCATCAGAGCACGAAAGTTATCAGTCTAAAAGGTCTGCAGTCAACAGTGAAAATCAAAAGTAGATTTATTTTTAGTTTAACACTAAATATTGGACATAATGAACAGTTAAATAAAAAGTCTTAAAACTTTAAATACTGATCATATATGTATTTAAAGTTCATAGATTTGGAGTAAAGTTAAATGACAGATACATCAGTCTACAGCCGCAGGACCGTGTGCCCCATGACGAGCCACTCGCCGCCACAGAAACCAAAGAATGAAAATGCTTCTAACCTAACTGTGGCATTAAAACTCGTTGTGAGGCTCGGTTTAAAATATGCACATCTATAGCCGCAATGAGCCTAATATCATCTTGACTATCGACAAAGACATTGCTATCGTCAATATCTCTGACTATCGTCGATACTATCGTCTATGGGCACACCTTAATTCCTTGCATTATTTGCCATGGTTGACTGCGTTTCTGTGGCCTCAAGTGTCCCATCGATTGCACACTCGAAATCCATCTGTATATGTCACCATGTCATTTTCAACTCGAACCTACTTTTTATGAATACTAAAGTTGACCACCTACTCATTTCACTATGTTTTGAGAACAAGCATTTTGTGGCACTGGAATAGAATAAGGATAACTCGTTGCATTTTAAGAATCATTATCATGGTTGGTCAACTTTGCACTTAAAGATACTTTATTTTTTTACTATCTATTCTTCAGAAAATCTATATTTTTACCCATTCCACAGTTGGAAATGGACACAATTTGCAATTCCATTTGGTTCCTCTAGTGACACAGAAATCTCACAAAATTCACCTTAAGAATTGCTGTTAAACTCAGTTTATGCATTTCTCCCTGTTTATTTGGTCACCTCTACGATTTTGAGACTTCTCTGTGCGGTTGTGCGTGATGTGGCTATAGATCCAGGTTGTATATGAGACTGTAAAAGTGTAATTTGCTGCCTGGCGATTCACATTTCTTTTATTATTAATGAACTTGCTGAAAAGTTATGAATGCTTTGATTCTATCTGGCATTGTTTCATTGTGTGGGAGGGAAAAAAAACTGTGTTCAGAGCACCATACAGCTTTTTTCTCTCATCTGTGGCCGAAGGGTTGTTCTCCTCATCCCCCTCCTCCTCGTCTTCCCCATTTACACCATCAGACCCTGCGAGCTGAACATTGCATTTGACCTTTGCAAAAACAATTTGGAAAGTGGGAGGATCCAGTAGGCGTGAAAATGACTGTGTGGTTAGAAGCCTATAGTGGAGAGACTGGAACTCCCACACTGCGAGTGTGTGTGTGTGTGTGTGTGTGTGTGTGTGTGTGTGTGTGTGTGTGTTGTGTGTGTGTCGATATTGAGGCCTAAACCACCGTATTGGGCTTGAGGTGTGGAGTGAAGGGCTCTGGGGGTTCCAGACATCCCTCACTGGCTCAATATACTTTAGTGAGGGCATCATCATTAACCTCAACATCTCGCCCATCCCCTCAGAATTCACATAGCCGATATACAGGCCAGAGTGATGTCAAGATAAAAGGTGAGGGAGAGAGCGAGGACGTGGGGTTTTCTGGGAAGATGAGGGTGCAGGCAACCTTTAGAGAATGAGATCACACAGCAGGAGGGCCGTGATAACACACACACACACACCTGCAATTCAGAGGATGTGCCGCAAATAGATTTACGCTGAGTTGTAATGCTAGTCATTCACAAAATTCTACACATACCATTTTACCAACATAAAAATGGTTTTGTTTGTGTAGTTCTATATAATTTGTTTCTATTTTTCAGTGTTATTTTTATGTGATATTTTCCAGTCCTTTTTGTTTTTGTCAACTTAAAATTTAGAATTTAAATCTGATAATTATTGTTATGATGTGCCTTTTTCATCTTGTCTTTGTTGACAAACAAGTACCTTTGTCAGTGTTAAAGAAAACGAGACAAAAAATGTGCACCATGTCAACATTTTGTGATGAAAATACACTACTGTTGAAAGGTCAGTAAGAATTTTTTTTTATTTTTAATTTTTTATAAAGTGTTCTCTTATGCTCAACAAGGTTGTTTGTTTTATCGAAAATACAGTAAACGTGAAATATGATTACAATTTAGAATAACTGAAAATTTAAAAAAATTATTTTTACTACTAAAATGAACTTACAAAATTAAAAAAAACTTTGTTTAATATATTAATATTACTTATATTATTTCAAAAACATTATTACTGACCCCCAAATTTTTTGAGTGGCTGTGTAATGATGAAAAATAACAACCCGCAAGATATATTGCAGTATACTGACGTATTTAAAAATAAAATAAATATCTTGATTCAACTAATCCATCATATGCTGCTGTTTACTCTCTTGAGTGTCCTTTTAGTTTTCGTGTTCCCCACTTCAAATAATTGAAAGACAAAATTCTATTTAAAATTTAATTTTATATTGTGATATGATGCACAAACTAAAATACATTTTGGTTTAACTTACAAAAAAAAAAAATATTACAAATATTTATTTTACTATTTGTTTTGTGTGTGTGTGTGGTGGTGTATGTGTGTGTGTCAAAATTGACGTTGCTCTCAGCTCCAAATAAGAGTATATAGCTCAGATGTTTAAAACATGCAACCGTGTTCTGAAAAATCTATGCTGAAAAAGCAAAAAATGTCCCCAGGTTCAGTCTGGGCCTGACCATCAGTCTGTCATTCGTCCTGTATCTCAGAGTTTTCAAGCTTCAGCTGCATCGAGCTGCAGCGGTGCCCTTGTGCCGCAGGAAGTCCAGACTCAGAGAGAGCGTGTGGATTAACAGCTGATTAAAGTGGAATTTGAATAAAGTAATCCGTGATGTAAGTGCCTGTGCTGATTACGAGCCGAAGACTCCTCAGGCCACCCCAGTTTAGATCCCTGATAAGCACAATGATGAACTATAATTAATGATAAGCATATTAAATGATAACCGAGTCTTGTTTTCTCCCCCCATGGCACAGGCCTGAGTCTCTTCATTCTGTGCATCCGCTGGCAGATGTTGCCACGCTTCCATTAACTGCTGGCTGTGGTTACAGCTGCTTTAATTACTGGAAACTGAATGAGTTTGACGGCTTATCTTGTTCTGTAACAGGGGTTTAATTTATTACATCCACCTTTAGTTTTTGGTGACTAAAGCCCATAACGCTGCTCGGTCAGTCAGATTAGAAGTTTGGCACTAATTGTTGTAAAATATTAAATTGGTTTGCATTGTATAAGTAGGTAGCCTAATTATTAGTTATTGTGTGCAGCAATGGGAACTGGTCTAACAAGCATTCAAAGCACTTCTGGTAGTTTTCTCACCTGTCTTTCTGTTTCACGTTGTGGTTTCACTAATAATTAATACCCCTGCCCTGGGCTCTGTGGAGCGAGGGCTTTGTCCACTCATGAGCTCAAGAACACACTGTACTTTCAGCAGAGAGCTTCCTTCCACTATCATTATTTCTGTGCATCTCTTCAATTCCTCAAGATACCAGATACCCTTCTCTCCATATTTATTTTTTATTTGATCTTCTAATCATTCTTCTATTCTTCTGATGATGATCTTCAATCATATTGTAATCTAGAGTTACTTATTTTTTTTTTTCTTTTATATTTCACAGACAAGAAAACACTATGTAGGTATTTTGTTTCTTTATGGTGTTGTGCTGTATTGTTTTGTGTCTTGTCCATTTTGTTGAATCCCTTGCAATATTGTACCATTTAAGCCATTGTTTCTGTTCTTAGTTATTGATAATAACTAAGTCTATTAATAGGTAATAATTATAATTATTGTAAACTATAAATAAATTAATGAGGATTTCGTTTATTTTAAAGTGGTTTTCAGTAGTGGTTAATAAAATTTGTCCAGTTTTACTGTACATAGAATAATTACATGTTTTTTATGGTAGAACCTATGGTTATTGTAAAAAAAAAAAAATTTAAACCCAAGGCTGTCTTTCAATATTGTTTTTGATTTCTGGTGAAACATTATTTATTTTTTGTTTATTTGCCCCGGTTATTATTTCTTTAACCCAAAGTTTTTTGTTTTTTATTTTTTTGTGATGTTTACTTTATTTTATTCTATTTTTATATTTTTAATTGTAATTTATAATTTTAGTTTTATTTTTCTTTATTTGTATTATTTTACTTCACCTTATTTAAGTATTTTTCCTCGCTTTGCTCTTTATTCACTTTTTATTTTACTTAATTTTATATACTTATTTATTTTTTTTCTTCCATTTCACTAGATTTCTCTACGTTGGTTGTGTTCAGCTCGATTTGGTTTGAATATTTCACACGTCTTCCTCCTTGATAATCACCTGCACACGGTTTAAAAAACTGCATTGATCATTTCTTGGTCTTTCAGCATCTACAAAAATAAAATAACAGTCCATGAATGCAAAATAGGTGACAGACTTATATCTCCCTCTCTGATATTCATAGCTGCAATGCAAGTTATGAGTGCCCAGCCAAGTACATTCAGCTTTGAATCAGTCCAGAACAAAGTGTAGAACGAGTCTCTGTTCATAGCGCCTGAGCGCACATGAGCATCTCCCTCTGATCCTGTTTGCATGGCGCAGATGCGTTGAGTGTGAGGGAATGTGACCCAAATGGAATTATTCTTCCATCAAAGGGAAGTATCCATGAATTAGAAATGACCTTGATTGGAGAGGCCCCAGAGACAGAACTCCACAGTTGAAGCAATTTCACACCTGTTCGCTGAATGGCTTTCGAGAGTGATGGAGGCAGTGAGGAAAGGCTGAGAGAGAGGATGAGATGGACTGAAAGAGGTGTTGGAGGAGTTTAGAAGTAATGATTAGATATGTATAAATAAAAGCATAGCGTGAAGAAAAAGCAGAAAACTGTATCCTACTTGTCAAATTGTGCATCAGTGTTATGTTAGTGTTATTTATATATTACATTTACATTTAATCACTTAGCAGACGCTTTTATTTTATCCAAAGTGACTTTAGTATTATACTTTATTAATCTTTGGGATGTTTAAATAATATTTAATGTATTTATTTTAAATATTTGATCATATTTTATTAATATTAGCTTTTATTTTCATTGTTATATTTTTATTTAAAATTACATTTCAGTAGGATTGTAGTATTTCGTATTTCTTTTAATTATTTGTAATATTTTGGTGTTAAATAATTCATTTTGACCTGCTCACCTCATTAATATAAAATACTTTAAAAATTAAATTCGTCCCTTGAGGCTAAAGGGACCCTTGCTGTGTGGTCCCTGATCTTCCCAAAGTTGACTCTCCCTGTTTTCACAAGGTGTGATGTGTGTGCCATAAGCCTTTGTATTTCAGTTTATCTGTCTTGTGAATGTTGTGTTCGCTTCTCAGCCTGTTGTGTTTCCATCATCTGAAGCACAAATACATTCTTGAAGGATTTCACCTTCGAAGTCGTCTTCAAAGTCTGCGTGTGTCAAAGTAAACAAATAATAGAGCACCTAAGCCCTCAATTCATACATAATTCAACCAAAGCCAAACGTTTTAAGATTACGGATTTCAATCATAGAGGTGAATAAAAATTGAATTTTTTTTTTTTTTTTGCGAAGGGCATCTTACATCACATTCCTGCCTATGTGTGTCTCTGCATGTGTACTACAATAAAAAAGGTCACAAGTGAAAGACTTGGCCTTGTACACAAAAGCTGACATGCAAGGCTGGAGAAGCTTTTCATCGCTAAAAGATTAAGATTCAATTCACTTTAATTCAATTTCCAACCTTTTCTCAAGAGCTTAGGACCCAGTGATGTATAAAACACCCTTCTGATAGCTTTCATAATTCGGGAGCTTGTCAAATTATGAACGATCGATGTAATTTCTGCATTTGATGGCTTTGGAATCAGTAGCGTTTTTTTCATTAGGCAACTATTTATTTTTTTAGCCCACAGTTGAATGGACCCGAATCTCAAGCTCACTGGAGAGCAGCACATTTCTTTTTCCCCATTTAATCCTCTACCCACGATGCACCTGGCTTGACACTTCACCACAAACCCTGCCTGCAGATGCTCATTAGAGTGCTTGTGTCGGCTCTGTCCTGTTTTTCAATCGCTCAAAAACAATTGCGCAATGATGACGTTAAGTGACACATCTAGACAAATTCACATTTATCATTCTCTTTTATTGTGCTAATAAGGCAGATGTCAGATACTGGTGGTTTTATTCAGATTTGACAGCACAGTCTGGCTGGGTCTGTGTTTGTTCTGATGTGTTTTGCCCTTTTGTCTTCCCAGTCTTTTGCCTCCCCCTCAAGAAAAACGCAACCCAATGCTGTCCTCTTGAGTTTGCTTGTATGTTTGTGTATATATGTGAGGGTGTTTTTGCGTTGAATGAGGTTTTAAAAGGCCTCCGTCTGGCTTTGATCCAGGCTTTAACCCAGAGCCCATCGATCGGATGGGGGCGGGTAGCCCGCCGTGGTTCCAGACCGGATTACGGTTAGTCTTCTCAGCCCGAGATGGCTCTATCTGCCTGTCACAAATCACAGGCCTCAAGAGCGCCTTTGAACTGCATCTCCAAAGTGGCATGGTCAGTCGACACCTGTGAGGTGCAGTCGGGCGTCAGTCAGGCAATGAACAAATAGAGCCAGTGAGCTATTTCGCATTGCATTATCTATTCATACAATTTGCAGCGCAGGATGTTCAGAGCCGTCAAAGTGCCCGACTAGCAAAGATAAAACACAGAAGCTGTGTATACATCATATCTGAAGGCTGTTTTTTGTGAAGAACAGCATTCGAATCAGAACAACAACTGGTGGCCTATTAGGCTGATGCTCACATTCGGAATTGTGATCTCAGGAAATCTTCTCGCTAACACTCTTTCCTTTCTCTCTTTTTTGTCTCCCTTCATTCTAGAAAAGAGAGGACAACCAGACAGATTCCAGAATCAGTCCTAAGAAGAGTGCGGAGCCCGCCATCGACCTGTTAGGCCTTGGTAAGACATGAATAATTGATTACTCATCTCGTTGCCGATCAGGGAATCTGAAATGTCTAAGATAGGCTGGCACAAAAAGACTTTTACACTTAAAAATTTAAGTGGTGGAAGTATTGAAATTGGAAGCACAATTTGTGTCACTAACATGTTTATGAACAATAATGGGATTTTAAGACAAACTCAATCTTACAGAGTGTTTACTTTGTGTATTGATGTGGATTATATTTCACCTTTTAAGTCATGGGACTCCTTCCGCTCAGCCACCATCTTTCTGGCACGATCAGGGCAAGTTGTTGGTGGTGATACAACAACCATGAACAGAGATGTTCCTGAAGGTTTGCGGATTCCAATGCATAAAATGTGCTCAGTGGTTTTGGTTGGCTGACGTCTAGGTTGTGCTGCAGAAAATTGTAATCATGTTCGAGAAGTCAGAGATTATCTACAATAGGCTGATGCCTTGATGATTCAGCATGATGCTTGGCTGTTTTCCCCTTATATATTATATTATTATTAATTAACAGTGGCACTGAGTAGGGGCTAAAATTTTTGGTGCTGCAGCAAAAATAGCAAAAGTGTGGGCAGTAAAAACCTAATACTGTGCAATGTTCAAATGTAAAAATGGGGATTTTAAATATTTTTGAATGAGCTATTCTCATCAAGGTTGCTTTTTTTATCAAAATATAGTATAATTATTAATATAATATAGCAAAATATAGTAAAGCAGAAATACGTGTGAAATATTATTTAATTTAAAACAACCATTTCTATTTAAATATCTTTAAAAAAATTATTTTACATTTAAATACATTAAATGACATGTGATGGAAAATCTTTACTGGCCATTACTCCAGTCTTCAGTGTCACATGATCCACTAAACTCAAAATTAATATCAATTTTACCGTTCATTTTAGAGCTGTGATGCCTAAATTCAGTTGTAGCATATTAAATGACTGGTTCCTTAGTTTTAATGTTTTATTTTTTTAATTTATCTAGAGAAAATGGTATCTCTGTTTCTTTTTTCTTTTCTTTTTTTATTATTTGACCAGCAAGTACTCAGGACAACGTGTTGCTGTACACCTAAGTGACATGTTTTAATGTCTGTGTTAAGGCTTGGATAGTGGAACACACTGACTTCTATTACAGTCTAGATGAAGGTTCAGGGAAGCACACTGCTAGTTCAGTCCTGGCGGTATTGATCAGGCCAGCAACTCGAGCCCTTGAGATGACCAAACACAATTGATGTTATATTACTTTCTGGGAAATGAAAGTTTCTATTTACTGCCCTGGAGCTTTCCTTTGTCGCTCTTACTTGTTTTTATCACTCTCTCTCTCTCTCTCTTATTCGATATTTCTCACTCTCTCAATCTCGATCTGCTACCAAGTTGTCCGTTATGATGAGTGAGAGAGACAGAGAATGGGTGAGAATATATAAATTTCAACAAATGTGTGTGTTCTTGGCAAGGAGGTTGGAGTGTTTAGATGAACGTCTTCAGCTGGGGGGCAGTAGGGGTCAGTGCTGATGAACAGAGGCTGGAGATTATGGTTTTGAGATTGAGACATGCATCTTATTGACGTGTTTTTGCTCAAGGACCCAGCATCTCTTCCCACCCTTCCATGCCAGCAACAGGCTCCAACACTGTGTTCAGACAATCAACATTGTTTCTCTCTCTTTCCATCAGTGTGGCTGTTGATTAAAAATTGATCAAATTACTTGCATCATATGCTTGATTAATCAAATTAAGCACAATTAATCAACAATATATCAATACATTTGCTTTGTCTGTGTTAAATGTGTGTTTACACCTGATGTTAATATCCATCCCAGGAGATTCGTTTTAGAACTGTTTAGATATAGTATTATCTAGTGCTGTCAAATAGATTAATCGCGATCAATTGCATCCAAAATAAAAGATTGTGTTGTTTACATAATATAGTATGTGTGTGTACTGTGTGTGTATGTGTATGTATGTATATATACAGGTGCATCTCAATAAATTAGAATGTCGTGGAAAAGTTCATTTATTTCAAAAATTCAACTCAAATTGTGAAACTCGTACAGTATATTAAATAAATTCAATGCACACAGACTAACGTAGTTTAAGTCTTTGGTTCTTTTAATTGTGATGATTTGGCTTACATTTAACAAAAACCCACCAATTTACTATCTCGACAAATTAGAATATGGTGACATGCTAATCAGCTAATCAACTCAAAACACTTGCAAAGGTTTCCTGAGCCTTCAAAATCTCATTTTGGTTCACTAGGCTACACAATTATTGGGAAGGCTGCTGATCTGACAGTTGTCTAGAAGGCAATCATTGACACCCTTCACAATTTGTAAGCCACAAACATTCATTGCCAAGAAGCTGGCTGTTCACAGAGTGCTGTATCCAAGCATTTTCATAGAAAGTTGAGTGGAAGGAAAAGTGTGGAAGAAAAAGATGCACAACAACCGAGAGAAACCGCAGACTTATGAGGATTGTCAAGCAAAAATCGATTCAAGAATTTGAGTGAACGTCACAAGGAATGGACCTGAGGCTGGGGTCAAGGCATCATAGCCACCACACAGAGACGTGTCAAGGAATTTGGCTACAGTTGTCGTATTCCTCTTGTTAAGCCACTCCTGAACCACAGACAACGTCAGAGGCTTGAAATGACTTTATCAGAATAGACCTGGAACCCACCACCACATGAAAACCACTGATTTAGACCACATGTATAGATGCTCGTAAAGCATATCAGATGTTTGTGCACACATAAAGGCCTTTGAAATAGAGTGCAGTGCTTTCCGGATGCTCCGCTCTTTTGCACATCACACTGTATGTGGGTTCTCTAATTTCCTCTTCCTATTCTCCTTCTAGTCACACCTCCAGCTCATCAAGCGTCACATCTCTCCTCTTCCCCACTCCCGTTGCTTTTCGCTCCAGTTATATTACTTTGAGCTCTTTTATTTTCATGGATTTTATCAGTCATAAAGAGATGGCAGTAGCTCCTGACTGTAACGTGTGAACACAGACGGGGCTCTGATGGAGTCTTTTGACTTTAATGGAATGAGAGTGATGCGTCTGAGCGGCAGGCCGGTGTCGGAGGCGAGCGGACGCTTTTTCTCCAGCGTTGGCGGCGGCGTGTGCGGAGTGTGATTAGATTTCCTGCTCTCTTGGATGGAGTCGATAGGTAGCGGGAACGGGAAAAGCAAGCAGAGCAGGCGGTGTGGGCTGCTGCCAGATGAACACTGCTTTATTTCTCTCTACAGAAACAAAGACTCATGCGAGCAGGTTTAGCCTGGCATTGGTCATCACTGCTGAGTCAGTGAGTCACAGATGCGTCTGAATTATGTAAAGAGTATGTACAGCTGCTGTGTCTCTGGCATCTGACTTCAGTGGCTCAGAATAGATAAATACAGTGGCCCCGAAAAATATTTGGATGCCACAAGCAAATGAAACATTTCTTAGACATTTTTGGCTTATAACCTGCTGGTCTGCGAAATAGGTCTAGCAGAGTAATCACATAATTTGACAATCAGAGATACTTTGTCTGTGTTTTGAACAGTATATGTAGTATTTTATCATTTAAGGCAAGACACTATAGGTCAAAATGGTAAAATTTTTAACTAATACATATCACCATACTTTCACCAGTTCGTTAATCACAGTACATTAAAACAATTATTTTGTATTACAAGTTTTCTGAAATGTCATATATAAATATGCAAATGATGCTTTATCTAATTAAATATGCACACATTTTCATAAATGTACAGAACACAAATCCTCTGTAAAATCCTTAAGAATATACAGTATATATACACAATATAGAATATACACAAATATGGTTTATGTAAGTGGTACTGAAGTGGAGATTTCTTGTTTTAGTGCATGAGAAAATTGTTTTGAGAAAACGGTCATTAAATATATGTATCGTAATTGCAATCTATAGATAGATAGTGTAAATTAAATGTGGATAGATGACCACGAGCATCCACAATCCACAAGTCCGAAAGCAGACATGTTAAGGAAGCAAAATAGGCCAAAATCTTCAAATTGACCAGTGCATAAAAACAATGGTTCTGCTTGTGATGTCTTGCTTTAAAATCAACCAAATGTATTATTTTTTTTTTTTGTAATAAATGTTTTCCTTAAAGTGTGCTTTGGCAGTGGTCTTCAAAACCGTTGACACCGTTTTACATGTTATTCAAGGCAATGAAATATATTTATGTGTGACTCTAAACACTTTCTGGTCACTGTATTTCTTTAAGTTTGGTGTGAAACCAATAAAAATCTACAGTGACTGTTACTCTATATAATGCAGTTGACACTTTGTCCATGTCTGTAATGACCTTTGGTTCTCTCTCGCTCAGATGCACCCACAGCCAGCTCTGCCAGCAGTGGGGCGGGGACAAGCAGTGCAGCACCAATCAGTGACGACTTGGACATCTTTGGACCAATGGTATCCAACCCTCTGCCCTCAAATACAAACCAGGTACACGAGTCCACTAATGGATACACAATAGCCAATTGTGTGTGTGTGGGTGTGTGTGTGTGTGTGTTCGTTCATTCTTTCTTGCTCACATTACCTGTCGCTATCCTGTTGTCATGTCAGTGCACACCTTTTCTCAGTGGCTGGTAGTTGACAACCATTGACAGCAGAGTCCGTGCGGTGTGACATGCTATATGTATTTTTTTATGTATTATGCTACTGCTCAAAAGTTTGAGGTCAGAAAGATTTTTAAGGAAATTAATGCCTTTATTGAGCAAGGATTAATTAAATTTATCAAAAGTGACCGTAAATACTTATATTTCAAATAAATGCTGTTTTTTGAATTTTCTATTCATCAAAGATTCCTGGAAAAGAAGGTATTACAGTTTCCACAAAAATATTAAACACCACAAACATTAATAATAATATGAAGATAACAAATTTCATCTTTGACCATACCAAGGAATAATAATTTAAATATATTAAATAGGAAAGCGAGTTATTTAAAATGTAAAATATTATTGTTTTTACTGTATTCTTGATCAAATAAATGCAACCTTAGTGAGCAATAGGAAACTTTTTCGTAGACATAAAAAAAAATATCCTGATCCTTAATGTGGACAGTGGAAAAATATTTATTTTGTGTAACTTAAAAACAAATTATTTTGATCACATGTGTGGAACTATTTACATTGCTGCAATTAACTGGAAATATTTATGGAAATCTGTTAAAAAAGCAAAGGTAGACCAGCCCCTAAATATACATTTGGTTGTCTGATTTTCATATTTATTTTAATCCTGATATGATGATTATTAAATAAAAAAGTCAATGTCAGTGCTATGTCAGCGACGCACAAACCACCTGAACTCTTTTGGTACATTTGGTAATTTGTCATGGCATGTGGTGGCTAATGCTAAGCAGACCTTCATAGACCAGTGTGCCTCATTTGTAAGGGAATGGAGGTACAAGTTAAACAAGAAGCATTATTTTTCTTAGGTCACAAAACGTGTCTGTTCCTGCTTGCCCTCATTCAGTCTAAATTCATCTGACTAAGAGAGACAAAGAAAAGGTCAAACCCAGTTGTTTTAATTTCCTCCACAAACAACATGATTACATTGTGCCTGTCTAGTTGTGGCTGACAGAATTGATTTGCCAAAGGATGCAGCATGAATAATGAGGGATATTAGCATTTATTACAACCCTTCACTGAGAAGAGTGAAGAGGAGAAATGTTTAATAATGTCAAGAGAAGAGAGGGATAAAAGCAGAATCATGTTAAGAGGAGGCAGAGAAGTTTGGCAAATACATGTTAGAGATGCATAATGTGTCTGAACCTTAGTGGTTCAAATTTTGGTTTTGTTGGCTCATATTGTGCATTTAATTGTACATCAGCATTTTCCTTATTTTTTACATTTGAAGGACCTTTGCTATCATCTAATGCTGATTAACACTGTTAAATGTAGTGTTCAGCAAATTTTTTTCATATATTTGGATAAAATAATGTTGCACTTTGTATCCATTACCGGGCATTATCAGGTTTTTTTTATGTTGTAATAATTACCCATAGAAATATTATTAACACAGAATAATAATCAACATTAATATTCAGACTACATTTTATTTGTTGAAGGGCAATAAGTGATCTAAATACTGTATAGATGGGCATTGGCCAAAAAAATGTTGATAACCACTGATTTACATGTTCATAGCTAATCAGGACACTGGAAGATCCCAGCATGAGTAGCAATTTGTCTTTGTGAAAGCTGGTCTTCACCTCTGGGATCCACTCTCACTAACCCTACACTGTCTCCACTTTCACCTTTTCTCCCTCGATAGACCTTAGTCAGGGTTGCACCACATTGTATTTTTTGGCAGGAATGAAAATGAGGCTGTGAGGCACAGAAGTACAGTGTTTTCGAAAGATCTTACTGTTGTTTAACAATGTACCGATTGTTCAGATGATGAAACATCTTTACAAAAGAATTTTCAGTTGACAAAACTCAATGAAACCGTTTTGAAAGTTGAGTTTTGAAAAATTCAATAGGGCGTGTGTCTACCCTGACTAAGGTCCATTCCCCATCCCCGTTACTCTGTGTGGGCCATCGGTCTCAGAATAGCTCAAGGAGGATTCTTTTACCTTTTGATCTTAGAAGCCTGAACCTGTGCTGAAGCCAGAAAAGTCACTTGACAAAAAGCTTTTTCCCCACTTGAATCAATGTTTTATTGAGAGGTGTGTAGAGCCGCTGGACTGACTTGGACTTCTCGAATTATTGATGCCCTCCTACTCAGCTCTGGCCAAGTGGAAATCAGCCCTTCCTACACAATGTACATGTGCATTCTGCATTCTCATGGGATGCTAATAAAGGATAAAGAGGAGCTAAAGATAGATCACTTAAGAATAGTAAGCCAATACTCAGGGCTTCACAAGGCATTCAGTCTCAACAGCATGCTGTCAATCTCTGCTCTTATTCTTCAGATGAATTGAGCGGCAGTGGGTGTCTGATGAGGGAAGATGGCAGCATTATGCCTTCATTCTTGTTTGTTGTGTCTTTGAGTGGAAGATGTGTCTGAAAGAGCCGCACACTGGCTCTTTAAAGGATTTGGAGGCTTTTCGCATATCTGAAGATGTCACTTATCGGAATTGGATTGCTTATGTGTGTGAATGAGGATTTGTTTTTCCTCAAACAGTGATTTTAGGAAGCAAGAGCGACTGCAGGATGTGCACAGAGAAGCCTGACCTCGCCTCCATATCAGTGTTGTTGTTATTAACTAAAACTATTAAAATTTTTTTCGTTAGTTAGAAAGCATCTGAAATGAAATCAAGTATAAATATTAAATGGAAAAAAGTAAATGAAAATTAGAAATGCAACTAACTGAAGTACTAAAATGACTAAAACTGAAATAAAAATAAATTAAGCTAGAGTATTTACTAATTACAGTACTATGCACAGCTTAGGCCCTTAAGTATTTTCACCAGCTAAAAATGGTTTTAAGTTAATTTCTATCTTTTGCTGTAGTGTGTTAGTAGGAAATATTCGTTTACATTTCCAAACATTCAAGACACCTGAATAAGATTTTATATATACGGTGGTGTGAAAAAGTGTTGGCCCCCTACCTGATTTCTTATTTTTTTGCATGTTTGTCACACTTTAATGTTTTCAGATCATCAAACAAATTTAAATATTAGTCACAGATAACACAAGTAAACACAACATGCAGTTTTTAAATGAGGGTTTTTATTATTAAGGGAAAACAAAACCCAAAACTACATGGCCCTGTGTGTTTGCCCCCCTGTTAAAACTGTGTTTATCACACCTGAGTTCAATTTCTCAAGCCACACCCAGACCTGATTACTGCCAAACCTGTTGAATCAAGAAATCACCTAAATAGAACCTGTCTGACAAAGATCAAGTAACCAAAAGATCCTCAAAGCTAGAACATCATGCCGAGATCCAGAAATTCAGAACATGAGAAAGAAAGTCACAGTGAGGATCTATCAGTCTGGAAATGGTTATAAAGCCATTTCTAAGGCTTTGGGACTTCAGTGAACCATGGTCAGAGCCATTATCCATAAATGGAGAATACTTGGAACAGTGGTGAACCTTCCCATGAGTGGCCGGCCAACCAAAATTACCCCAAGAGCACAGCGACTACTCATCCAAGAGGTCACAAAAGACCCCACACCAACATCCAAAGAACTGCAGGCCTCAATTGCCTCAATTAAGATCAGTGTTCATGATCCAACGATAAGAAAGAGACTGGGCAAAAATGGACTGCATGGCAGAGTTCCAAGACGAAAACCACTGCTGACCAAAGACAAGGCCGTCTCGGTTTTGGTCAGAAAACATCTGATGATACCCAAGACTTTTGGGCAAATTTTCTGTGGACTGATGAGACAAAAGTTGGACTTTTTGGAAGGTGTGTGTTCCATTACGTCTGGCGTAAGAGTAGCACTGCATTTCAGAAAAAGAACATCATACCAACAGTAAAATATGGTGGTGGTAGTGTGATGGTCTGGGGCTGTTTTGCTGCTTCAGGACCTGGAAGACTTGCTGTGATAAATGGAACCATGAATTCTGCTGTTTACCAAAAAATCCTGAAGGAGAATGTCCGGCCATCTGTTCGTGACCTCAAGCTGAAGCGAACTTGGGTTCTGCAGCATGACAATGATCCAAAACACACCAGCAAGTTCACCTCTTAATGGCTGAAGAAAAACAAAATGAAGACTTTTGAGTGGCCTAGTGAATGTCCTGACCTGAATCCTATTGAGATGCTGATGACCTTAAAAAGGCGGTTCATGCTCAAACCCTCCAATGTGGCTGAATTACAACAATTCTGCATAGATGAGTGGACCAAAATTCCTCCACAGCGCTGTAACAGACTCATTGCAAGTTATCACAAATGCTTGATTGCAGTTGTTGCTGCTAAGGGTGGTCCAACCAGTTATTAGGTTTAGGGGGCAAACACTTTTTCACACAGGGCCATGTAGTTTGGATTTTGTTTTCCCTTAATAATAAAACCTTCATTTAAAACTGCATGTTGTGTTCACTTGTTATCTTTTATTAATATTTAAATTTGTTTGATCTGAAACATTAAAGTGTGACACACATGCAAAAAATAATAAATCAGAAAGGGGGCCAACACTTTTTCACACCACTGTAATATAATATAATATATATGGCACAAATTTACATAAACAAATGAAACCTGAATATAAAAAGTTAATGGAACATATTCTAAATACAATAATGTATAGAAATAATACTAAATTACACTGTTCCATACAGCCCAACAGCAACACCCATTCACATTCCACAATCTTATGATATTGTAATTAAATACTTTGATAATTATTATATTAAATAATTTTAATCGTAGACATGCATATTTCCAGTTGAACACCACACAAGGGGTGATCCCACAATAAGCATGCAAACTTATTTGGGAACAACACAAATTGAGAGGTATGAGAAATTATATGACGTAATGAGGGAATATTCTGATTTTTTTATTTTTTTTTTATTGTGTGAACAAGCAGGAGATCTCTATTGGTTGGCAAGGTCCTGAATCAAGTCAACTCGCAGTACTCCCTAAGCCTAAGGGGAGAGAAAGATGAGAGCATGAGAGACGGTTGGAGTCTTTGATGAGAAACCGCCAGGCTTCCGTATTCTCCATTCCTTCAGTGTGACTCCAGCCGGTGCATGTTAATCTGTCCTCACACTTCCTCTTTTCACATCTCATCTACTGCCAGCTTTTATATCACCCCCTGAGACATGCACACGCAGTCTCCTCCGCGGATTTGTCCCCTCCCCTGCAGCTTCTATATGAGGGCACAACGCTATCCATTTCCGGAATGTTCCCATGGTGTTCAGTTAGCAGCAACTCCCTCCTATTATTGACATCCTGACCAGCCTGTTTTCTCTCCAGCTCCTAATCAAGCTGTCTGTTGCACATAAGGCTGTAGAATATCACATCAACCTTTCATGAGCGGTAGTGGATGCCGAACGTCTCTGCCCCTGCATCATGATTATTCGCTATTCACATATTAGACACATTTTTTGTCAATTGAGAAGTTGGTAGTACATTATAATAAGGTCCCATTAGTTAACGTTAGTTAATGCATTAACATTAACAATGAGCAACTGCATTGGTCACACTTATTAATTTTTGTTAATGTTAGTTAATAAAAATACAACAGTTCATTGTTAGTTCACATTATTCTCATGTCCATTAAATGATATTAACAGATGTGTCTGTATTCCAGATGATCAATGATTAATAAAGGGTTTAGGAGTATTTTTCATTGCTAGTTCAAGTTGACTAATGTTAACAAATGGAACCATATTGTAAATTGTTTACAATAAGTTTTTGTGTCTTTTGGCACCATGTTTGGGAACCATGATGCAACGATACTGGTTTAGTATCATACATATATAAATAAAAGCAGTGGTTTTAAATGCTAGAAGTGGATCAAAACATTATATTGTGCAGTATAATTAATATTAGTTTTGACGTTTGCCAAGGATTACATTTAACAGTGTTATTTAAATTATTATTGCTTTTATAGATTAATTTTAAAGTTAAAGCATGTTAGATGAAAGAAAAGGTGATCTAAATGTAAAAATATGGTTTTTTTTGTACTCTGAGGCTAAAAACAATTAATAACCAGTACCAACCTGTACAAATAACAAGAAAAAAAACTACTTCACTGAAAAAAAACAACTTCATGTAGGATTCATTTAAAACAAGGTCTAAACCTGAGTGAAAATATTAAGTAGAAAGATTGAAATAGTATTTTTTTTGTAAAACATACTTTGTTTTACTTGCAGCTTCAAAAAAATGCCTTCTTACAGTGTTTATGATATTAATATGGTAACAATATATCTCATGCCCCTACACCACGACATGACTTAACCCAAAAATCACACATCTCTCCACTTCCATATCTTGCAGATGATCCTTTTAGCATTTAGCTGCTTATTATCCTCTTAAAATGAGGATTCTGATGTATTACAGGGTTGTTCGAATTCTTGAAACCTCTTTCTGCTCATACATTGATGGGCGTCACCAGAACGAGGTCTAATTGGCAGAAAGTTTGGCTTTACTTAAGGATTTGCTTAGTACCATCTGCAGCTGCGTGGCCTGCACTAGTCTCGCCCCAAATCTGCAGCACACAGGATGTATAGTGTGCTGACTCACTAATGAATCATTCAGCTGTTTAAAAGCCATATCTCAACAAAACCCACAATCAGCCCTTTAAGAGCACAGCTATTGATCCACTTGTGCTCTTTTGAGCTCCGTGGGCCCTCGCGCTCAACATATGGGCATGCCATGCGCCACACATTCTGCGCTGCATGCGTGCAGCACAGTGGAAAACCACATTGAGCCTCTCAGAGCACATGTAGGTATGTACGCTGTATCTACACACACTAGAGAGCTGCAGTGTAGACAGTCTCTGTGTTTCATGTGTTTTTTAAGCACAGATGGTTGCTCAGTAGGACTTATGCCTAATGAAAGCTGAGCTAGTTCAGTGTGTACACCTCTACAAAGAGAAAATGCTCTGTGGTGGCCGGTGTGCTGCGGGGCGTCGACTTTATCCAGGTTTTGAATTCAGGCTTTGCTGCTAAAAAAATTGTTCACTTTGCTATATGGATTTGTAACAGCAAAGTATTTTTGAGACTAGTCACTGTATATATTTAAAGAAAATAATAGTATATAGAATATTAGGCTAAATTTAGACGTGGGCAAAAGTGACCACATCCATTTTTCCCCCCAATAACAGTGTGAACAACATAAATCACATGAAATAAAAAAAAATTTAGATTCTGATTTGTGCCACTTCTATATGTTGTGCTAAATCAGATACCGGTCAGATATTTTGCAATGGGACCTCAGTCTGAACAGGCATATCGAAATACTTGTTTCTTTTTACATCACTAGACGTAACATTTGTCACAATTTTGCACAGTTTTTGCTCAGTTTTGCTGTTGAAAATAGTTCCAATCAACCCACGCAGAACTGTGCGGTCTCGGCGGTATTTGTTACTGTAAGATCCACGATTTTGAATGAATTGGGAGTGATGTCAGTGATTTAGGAGCGCATTCATAAAGACAGCTCCCTTCTGCCTTGTTTCTGAATGAACCAGCAGTTTAAACGAATGGGTTGAATGAATGACTAAATGTTAAAGGTTTGGTTTCATAATTAAAAGTATCATTGCATTTCCCCCCACATTTCTTATCTGTAGGTTCAGAAAAATTATTTAAATAATTAATCTTAAAATATTATTTATGCATTTGCAGTTTTGTGGTGTAAATTAATTTGACAGCTCTCAGCTTCTTTAAACAGTCTGTGTAAATACTCTAATGCCACTGCAACTGCAGCTTCTGCATTCCTCTTCAGGAAAGCCAAAAACTGGAGTATTAATTGATAATACTGCGTATTTCATGAATGGTACGCCCAATACCACATTTCTATTATTCGAACTGGATTAATTGAAACATGTAGAATTTTATGTGAAATGGCACTACCTTTAATAAGGAAAAAATGCCTATCTTTAGTAACCTGAGAACTTACATCTGTTTTGGTTAAATACAGCTTTCTACCGTCTTTCCATCAAGAGTACGTGTGTTTGAAACAGTTCTTTTGTAATGTTTTTTGTAAGTTAGTTGATGAAATGCCAAATTAAATTGTGTGTCATTGAAAGTAGATTGTGTGGCATGTCCACTTGGCAAAAACGGAATCGCAAGAAAATTGTATTCGTGCATCGCTACTTTTAATGACACTGCTGCTGAGAATGGCTCCGGGCAGATGTATCATCTGGGTTAGGCTATTACTACCACCAGGGGCAAAATTCATATGTTTGTCGATGGAGTGTTAAATTCGGTATTCGCAATCCAACGGCTTCTGGTTTCCACGCTGGTTCTTCCCGGTTTGGCCCCGTATTAGTAAACACCATATACAGTGGTTACGGAAAGTATTCAGACCCCTTTAATTTTTTCACTCTTTGTTATATTTCAGCCATTTTCTAAAATCATTTAAGTAAATTTTTTTAACTCATTAATGTACACACAGCACCCCATTATTGACAGAAAAACACAGAATTGTTAAAATTTTTGCAGATTTATTAAAAAAGAAAAACTGAAAAATCACATGGTCCTAAGTATTCAGACCCTTTGCTGTACACTCATATATTTAACTCAGGTGCTGTCTATTTCTTCTGATAATCCTTGAGATGGTTCTACTCCTTCATTTGAGTCCAGTTGTGTTTGATTATACTGATTTGACTTGATTAGTAAAGCCACACACCTGTCTATATAAGATTTTACAGCTCACAGTGCATGTCAGAGCCAATGAGAATCATGAGGTCAAAGGAACTGCCTGAAGAGCTCAGAGACAGATTTGTGGCAAGGCACAGATCTGGCCAACGTTACAAAATAATTTCTGCTGCAGTTAAGGTTCCTAAGAGCACAGTGGTCTTTATAATCCTTAAATGGAAGACGTTTGGTATGACCAGAACCCTTCCTAGAGCTGGCCGTCCGGCCCAACTGAGCTATCGGGGGAGAAGAGCCTTGGTGAGAGAGGTAGAAGAACCCAAAGATCACTGTGGCTTAGCTCCAGAGATGCAGTCGGGAGATGAAAGTTGTAGAAAGTCAACCCTCACTGCAGCCCTCCACCAGTCGGGGCTTTATGGCAGAGTTGCCCGACGGAAGCCTCTCCTCAGTCCAAGACACATGAAAGCCCGCATGGAAAAAAACACCTGAAAGGATCTAAGATGGTGAGAAATAAGATTATCTGATCTGATGAGACCAAGATAGAACTTTTTGGCCTTACTTCAAGCGGTATGTGTGGAGAAAATTAGGCACTGCTCATCACCTGTCCAATATAGTTCCAACAGTGAAGCATGGTGGTGTCAGCATCATGCTGTGGGGGTGTTTTTTGCTGCAGGGACAGGACGACTGGTTGCCATCGAGGGAAAGATGAATGCGGCCAAGTACGGGGATATCCTGGACGAAACCTTCTCCAGAGTGCTCAGGACCTCAGACCTCAGACTGGGCCGAAGGTTTACAACAAGACAATGACCCTAAGCACACAGCTAAAATAAAATAATGAGTATTTTTCACAACAACTATGTGACTGTTCTTGAATGGCCCAGCCAGAGCTCTGACTTAAACCCAATTGAGTATCTCTGGATAGACCTAAAAATGGCTGTCCACCAACTTTACCATCCAACCTGACAGAACTGGAATGGATCTGCAAGGAGGAATGGCAGAGGATCCCCAATGCCAGGTGTGAAAAACTTGTTGCATCTTTCCCAAAAGACCCTCATGCTGTATTAGATCAAAAGGGTGCTTCTACTCAATACTGAGCAAAGGGTCTGAATACTTATGACCTATGTGATATTTCAGTTTTTTTCTTTTTTAATAAATCTGCAAAAATGTCAACTATTCTGTGTTTTTCTGTCAATATGGTTTTTCTGTGTGTACATTAATGAGGGGGAAAAATTTACTTAAATGATTTTAGCATATGGCTGCAATATAACAAAGAGTAAAAATTTTAAGGGGGTCTGAATACTTTCCATACCCACTGTACTTGTATATAAGTGGTTAAACGGATCGTAGTTGATCCATGATCCGTACGGACCAAGCCCCAAGATTTTCACAAGCGTACCTGAATCTCTAAAGAGCACATGCACATAAAATTGACAAAATACCCGTCTCGACAATCATTCTCGTAAACGCAGTCGGTTATGTTTTAAATGAATGAAAACAGCTGAGAAAGAAATCGGGTGTGATGTGTATCATTATATCGGATCCGTGCATCAGGTCTTAAAGGGACAGTGGCCTATAAATACTGCTTCTGTCATTAATGATCATCAAACAACAGAACAGCTGTGATAAAAATCTATATTTAATTTATACAGTGAACACTATGCAGTGTTATTTTCCCTAATTATTACATTTCTGTATTTGAAAGTAACGTCACTTGAATACTACCACCTTATTTTAATTGTACATATTCTGTTGTATTTATCTATGCTTGTAATTTGTGTATTTGTTCTTATTTTTACTGGCTGTTCTCTTGCCTCTTTAATCATGTTTAAACTTTCTTAGTTAATCTAGTAGTATTTGCTGTGGTATCAAAGAAGTACTTTGCTTTAAGTAATAAATGGTAAACAAGTTTTTTGCTGATCCGAAAAATGATCCAATCCGTGGGTCAAAAACCGTAATGTGATCCGAACTGTGAGATTTGTGATCCGTTGAACCACTATTGTACATGCCTCCATCCTCTGCATCTGATTAGAACAACACACCCACATCTGCAAGGGTACAAGGAGGTCTAAAGTACTGTAAGCATGGAGAATAATGCTTTTTTTTCAGCTGGATGGTTTAGTTGCGTCATTATCTAGCAGGTGCTAACCAGCATCCTTTTGTCCCATGTCTGCCCTACTCATGAAACCTTTAGAAACTGTTATATGATACTATCCCAAGGTTGTAGACGACATTACAGACAAGTGCATGAATGGTTGGTTCTCACAAAGGACTGCCTGAGGACCCGCTGTACTGGAGGATTAACTTATTTCACGCTCCAGCCCTGCACAATGCAAATTCACGCATGTTACCAGCTCTACCTTAGAGCCACAGAGCTTGGAAACACAGCCAATCCACTCGCACGTCTCAGGAAAAGGTGAGGCCATCGCTTGTGACCACATGCAAATTGTTAGGATATTTAAAGAACACTTATGCATATTTTAGGATTCAGGGACAGTAAAGCGTCAAGTGTATTAATTTTTCTCTTTACCAGACGGGGTAAGCTGGCCTTAATTGGTCTTGCTTTTTTTCACATTTATAGTGTGTGTATGTATGCGTGGTCTTACTTTTCCAGGACAGCTAATTTTCTTAGAAGTATTCTTGAGGCAGAACGTCCTTGGGTATGCAAGCACGGCATTGGATGTTAAGACTAGGGTCAGAATGCCATCAGGCTTTATTCTCAGGTTTGTCAGGGGAAAATGTAGCTGAAATATTTTAGATGGACTTAGCGGGAATGAATTTCCTTGTGGATGCCTCTTTTTTGTACTGGATTATTGATTACTTATAATTAATTATACAATAGGTGATTTCATTAAAAATACACATAATTACAAGGAAATGCATTAAAGGGGTCTTAGGATGCCCATTTTCCACAAGTTGATTTGATTCTTTAGGGTCTTAATGGAAAGTCTGTAACATAGTTTGGTTAAAATTTCTCAATGGTAGTGTAAAAAACACCTTTTTTACCCTGTCAAAAACAACTCTTTCCAGATCAAGCCGTTTGCGTAGCATTTTCCTTTAAATGTTAATGAACTATGCTGACACCGCCCCTCTCTTCT
The DNA here is from genome assembly GCA_018155175.1 of Sinocyclocheilus anophthalmus. Lineage (NCBI taxonomy): Eukaryota > Metazoa > Chordata > Actinopteri > Cypriniformes > Cyprinidae > Sinocyclocheilus > Sinocyclocheilus anophthalmus. The sequence continues at coordinate 764,761 of JADLZN010003741.1, forward strand.
AAGCTCGTAGAGAGACTGTTTACTTTAGTTATTCATCGTGAAACTTGCTAATTAACACATCATTAGGAAAGGCGATTTGCAAAGAGTCATTAAAAAAAAAACCTTAGACTCACTTCTTCTGTAGATGAGGCTGAATCACGAATGACTCGAGCGAACATAGATGCATTTATGTAGATCGGGGGCGCATTCCCTTCAAAAACAAACGTAATCCACTGCGTCTTTAGCGGCTCAGATGTCGGGAGTAAATGACGACTGTAATAATGTTCATTCTTGCATTCAACAACAGAACACCTCATTCGCTTAGGAGTCAATCTTGTCTACATCCAATCCGCTGCGTCGGTGAACTTCTTCTGAGATCGGCTCGATTTAAGAAAGGGGTAAAGATTTGAGCAGATTAAAAAAAAACCACTGGGTGGATTTTTAATCCTTTTAGGGTGGTTGTATACACACACTGCCAACACACATTTACAGTTTCCAACAAAACACTTGTAAAGTGCATGTAGCATCATATGACCCCTTTAAATTGTTTAATGCATTGACAGCCATTTCCGCAGATACGGCCCAGAAAATAACATCAATGTTTAGTAGAATCGCATGAAGTGCTTACCTATTGAAATGTTATATTAGTGCTGTAGTGGCTTTTAATACATAAGGTATTTGTGGTCATGTGTGAAGAAGAAAGTGAAATCATGCTGTTTATACAGTATGTGGGAATATGACCTGCACTTAATGGTACTATGACTGAAGTCTATACCAGCCGAGTATCGATCATGGCCGAAGCGAGGCAGTGGATACATTACAGAAGGCTGACTGGAAGCATATAGGTCAGAGTGCTAATGCAGGCTCATATTTCTTCATCTTCTATCTGTAACCACTGTTAACTAACACAGTTAACTGATCCCAGAGCAGCACCGAAGCGACGAGCTTCTTCAGAACGTCTGCTAGACCAGTGGAGGTCATGAACACAATACAACCAGAGAATCTCTGCAGCTTGGGGCTGATAGCATTGTTGTTTGTAAGGAAATAAACAGTTTAAGCCAGTGATCCTCAAATCTGGCTCGAGAGATCCACTTTCCTGCAGAGTTTAGCCCTACCCTAATCAAACACACCTGAACAAACTAATCAATGTCTTCAAGATCATTAGAAAATCACAGGTAGGTTTGTTTGATTATAGGGTTGGTGCTAAACTCTGCAGGAAAGTGAATCTCGCGAGCCAGATTGAGTATCACTGGTTTAAGCAATAGAACTACTTTATTGAATTTATGATATTCCATCACACCAACATGTTTTATTATGAGCAATCTGTATTTTTTTTTACTCAATCTGATATTTAGTTTTTTAATAGTTTTGTGACAGTGAATTTTTTGTACAAATAGTTTATTTTAGTTTATGCATTTGTTTATTTCCCCCCTTCATATTGTTGATTGTGTAGCTGTGTATTACCCAGATGGCCTCGTGTCTCATCCGCTCTTTCCTGCTGACTGATCCTCAGACTCTGAGCTGCAGTGGGACCTTGGCAGGGTGGCACTGCCAGACTCTGCTCTGGCACATACCCAGCATGCACCCGCTGCTGCGAACAACCATCTTCACCAAATCCAACCTAACACATTTGTGATTTTGAGGCACTTCTGTTCTTTTGTTTCTTCTCTTCTATTTTTTTTTTTTTTGTGCTTGGTTTTTTCTGGTTTCCCAGACAGAAGGGTGCTATTGGGGAAACTGGATTAGGCCCACCCACAGCACCACCAAGTGCTAATTAATCTGTGTGGGCTGCTAATCAAGCAAAGCCTACATCTGTTTGCCCGTAAAATCTCTCTCATCCTCATGCCCCCCTCTCATCTCTGTGGGTATGAGTGACGGTGAATTGTGTTTGGTGGGTGGGTAAGCTAGAAAGGCATATGGCTTGCTCCGTGAATGCCAACAGTGAAATACAGGCCTGCACTGTGTGTTTGTATGGATCGTGTGTGTTTTTGTGCAATGTTAAGAGGTGGGAAAAGAGAAAATATTCATGGAGTTGGTGCCCCACGAGTGTGGGGAATGGGGAAGGACTACTTTCGAAATGGGATGGAAATACGAAGTTTGTCCGAATCGTATACTTTGAGTACATACTAATATTTATATTAAAAGTACTTCCATCTTCGAGAGATGATCGTAATCTTAATATAAAATTATGCACTATCAGTCTGCTTTTTATCCAGTCCACGACCGGGTCTATCTATCCGTCTATCACCACACTAGATTTAATCTATCTATCGGGCTACTCTGTCTGATCATTTGTCTTTCCTGTGTTCATTCTATCTATCATTCTATCATTCATTCTGTCTGTTGTTCAGACAGTCTTATCTATCATTCTGTCTGTTGTTTGTTCTCTGTAGTTCTGTTTCTCAATCTGTCCGTCGGTCTTTGTGTCCGGTCGGGCTGTCAGCAGTCGATTATCATCTCGCCGCGCGCTGGCCGCATTCATCCCACTTCTAATCAGGCGTTAGTTGCTCCTCCCAGCTATCGGTCAACGATAGACGGGTACAGGTGAACACAAAAGTTGTCTTTCCCTCTTATGCGAAGCATAGAGCGGTACCACACCGGTGAATATGGAGTTTAGGTCTCCGGTCGGCCCCTCCACTCGGGTTGAAGTCTAAAGGGGCAGCGGGTGGGCCCTCGGGCGGCGCCCTAGGATCCCGGCAAAGGACGCGAAACGAAAAAGTATTACAAAGCGAGAAAGCTTATGCTCTGGGTTTCATAATGCGGCCCGAACAAAGGCTCCCTCCTTGCCAAGTAAGTATGTTCTTGCTTGTTGCTGGGGTCTTGAGACTAGCTGTCAAGAGTTTGTGTGATTTCTTTGTTCCTCGCCTCTTTTCTCTCGTGCATATCAAAGGCTAAACCCATTATAGGCTGTAGCATGCAGTTGTGTTAGCATCAGCCTTCACAGGTTAATCATCCGAGGGGTTCGCGTATCAGATCTGCGAGTCAGTGTTTGGCTTATCGCGCCACAGTGCTGTTCACCCGCGTTCAGCTCAGCTCGCTTCTTATCAGCAGCTGGAGGTGTTACTCCCGCATACCTAAGCGCAGAGCTCCATATCGTCAGCCCATCTAAATGGGAAGAAAGCATCCACATGTGTCCCTGCCAACCTCCACCCGTCCTCCCAACCCTGCCTTTTTGTCTCTGATTACTGTGGAACATTTCCGTTCCCAGAGCTCCGGGACACTGATGGATTGACAGTGGGAGAGCGGAGATGGTCTCTGAATCACGCTCTTTTCATTTAGTTTTATTTATGAGCTCATGTCAGGCACGTACTTCAGCAGTGAACTTCAGAGAATGGCCTGTTCGATATCTGCCATCTGAGTAAGCATGTTTGCCACTTAATGATACTAAAGTGGGAAGATTTTTCTGAGGAAAATCGATTGATACACATCTATTTGTTTTCGCTCGATTTGAATTCAAATGATGTGGCACATTCTCCCCTCTGTTTTCACTTCTTCTCTCTGCTTTTCTCTTTCTCTCTATCGAGGGTGAAACATTATGATTAGCTCTAGTTCTTAAAAGACCATGTGAAATCGTTTGGCGAGTACAGTTTCTTTCCTGTGTTAACTTATTTCCTGTTGAAATATAAAGTTTAAGTCAGACTTTTATCATTGCCAATTGCTCTTACTTCATCACACAAAGATCTAACGCACGAGCATATGTTGTTTTAATGTTTGTCGGAAGAGTCTCTTATGTTCACCAAGGCTGCATTTACAGTGGGGGAAAAAAGTATTTAGTCAGCCACCAATTGTGCAAGTTCTCCCACTTAAAAAGATGAGAGAGGCCTGTAATTTTCATCATAGGTATACCTCAACTATGAGAGACAAATGAGAAAAAAAATCCAGAAAATCACATTGTAGATTTTTTAAAGAATTCATTGGTAAATTCCTCTGTAAAATAAGTATTTGGTCAATAACAAAATTACATCTCAATACTTTGTTATATACCCTATGTTGGCAATGACAGAGGTCAAACGTCTTCTGTAAGTCTTCACACACTGTTGCTGGTATTTTGGCCCATTCCTCCATGCAGATCTCCTCTAGAGCAGTAATGTTTTGGGGCTGTCGCTGGGCAACACGGATTTTCAACTCCCTCCAAAGATTTTCTATGGGGTTGAGATCTGGAGACTGGCTAGGCCACTCCATGACCTTGAAATGCTTCTTACGAAGCCACTCCTTTGTTGCCCGGGTGGTGTGTTTGGGATCATTTTCATGCTGAAAGACCCAGCCACATTTTCATCTTCAATGCCCTTGCTGATGGAATGAGGTTTTCACTCAAAATCTCACGATACATGGCCCCCCCCGCATTCACTCTTTCATGTACAATGATCAGTCGTCCCTGGTCCCTTTGCAGACAAACAGGCCCAAAGCCCTGATGTATCCCCCTCCAGCGGCACAGTAGTGTATGTGTTCGTTGGATGCAACTCAGCCTTCTTTCGCCTCCAAACACGACAAGTGGAGGGTTTTACCAAAAAGGGCGATGTGGGGGGTGGCAGCGGACCAGAGGACATTCTCCCATCCTCGCTGATCTCCCAAGGCTCTCGAGCAAACTGCAGATGGCGGACTGTCTGCTTAAGCAGGGGACACGCGGCACTGCCGATTATGATCCCTGGAGGCGGGGGGCAGGGGGTTACGGTGGGTAGCCTTTGTTACTTTGCTCCTAGCTCTCTGTAGGTCATTCACTAGGTCCCCCCGTGTTGTTCTGGGATTTTTGCTTACAGTTCTTTTGATCATTTTGACCCCACGGGATGAGATCTTGCGTGGAGCCCCAGAGCGAGGGAGATTATCAGGGGCTTCCTGGTCTATATTTCTCCCACAGTATTTCTTCACACCAAGCTGCTTCCTATTGCAGATCTCAGTCCTGCCCAGCCTGGTGGCAGGTCTACAATTTTGTTTCTGGGGATCCGTTACAGCTCTTTGGTGCTTGGCCATGGTGGAGTTTGTGGAGGGTGCGGTTGAGTTGTGGGACCGGTGTCTTTATACTGACAACTATTCAAACAGATTCCATTATACAGTAAACGAGTGAGGACAGATCGAGCCTCTAAAGAGAAGAAGTACAGTTCTGTGAGGGCCGAAATCTTGCTTGGGTGTAGGTGACCAATCTTATTTTAACAGAGAATGAATCCATTATTCTTTAAAAAATCCTAATGTGATTTCTCATTTTGTCTGTCATAGTTGAGGTATATCTATGATGAAAATTGCAGGCCTCTCTCATTTTTTTAAGTGGGAGAAATTGCACAATTGGTGGCTGAATAAATACTTTTTTGCCCCACTGTATTTGATCAAAAATACAGTAAAACATTAATATTGTGAGATATTATTACAAAAAAAAATAACTGTCTTCTATTTGAATATAATTTAAAATGTAATTTATTCCACTGATTGGAAGCTTAATGGTTTTAGCCGGGGCCTACTCCAGTGTTCAGTGTCGCATGATCCTTCAGAAATCATTCTGCTGATTTGCTGCTCAAGACCAACCAAATTGTCTATATTTGTATAAATATTTTTTGTAGCTGTAACATGTTAATTTGATCACTAATTTATAAATATCCTCAAAGCAAGAGGACAAAGACACTAGGTTTCATTAGGTCCACCTGGCATGGCTAATATGTATTATAGTTAAAGCATGGTGTGCTTCCAGCGTATTGTCCTCAGTCCTTGCTTACAATGGTGTGATGCCCTCCTGATTCTTATCCACAAATGGAATGGAGCCTGTGCCAAACCTCAGCAAGACTCAGCCAGGTCTCGCACATCACTGAACATGACATTGGGCCACTGTTGAGTCAGCAAGTTACTTGTCACCATGCTGACTTTCCTGGAAATATGAACTATGATTTAGGCCTAGAACTTTTCCTCAGTTTCGTATTGACAGACTTGCTTTTCCGAGGGTAACCATGACATCAGCCGTACCATCTGCAGCTTTGTGGCTGCTAGTCTAGCATCACGTGACTGTAATTCAGTAAAAGGATGCAGGTGCTTTGACTGAACACAAACTGCCTCTTACTGATTGTCTTCTCCATCTTCTGTTATTTGTGTGCGCTGTAAGTTTGTGTAAACGGTGAATTGTGTCTCCTCTTCCTGAGCTATTCATTCATCACAGCTGCAGTCTAATTAATGTAATTTCTCTGTTTGAAGGTTATGAAACCTTTCTTTCATATGTGTGTGTTTGTCTTCTCTCATCTGAGTTTATACAGGATGGATATTTTTAGCCAAGTTTGATTTGATTGTTTGCCATGCCATGCCAGATACGGTCACATTTACAATTGTTCTGTGAATGTTCATGGGCAAAATTCTGTCACATGAGTAGGAATGAATGTGATTAGCTTTAAAAGAGGACGAAAATGTCCCCCCACAAAATTGCTACAGGTCTGAGTGGTCAACGCAGCATATCCATGTGCCTAACTCAAAGCCATAGCAAAATTTTGGTAGTATTAGTGCACATTTACTTGTACTGTGGCAGCAACATTTTAATCCAGTAAGACTAGCCTTACCTACAGTTTGCTGTCTAACTGGTCAGCCAGCTGATAGGCACTTACCCCTTAAAAACAAGTCTAGGAAAGCAAGATCTTTGATCATTAAAAACACAAATTTTACATAACCACGCTTAAATATTGAGAGAAAGATTACTATAAAGTAAATGGAAAAATAAACTTAATGACAATTTAATGATTTTATTTTTTTAATGGTACTTTTCATAGTATTTGTTTTTACTTATTGTTAAAATGATGTTTTAGTGTTTACGGTTTATTTTATTATTTAGTGAATAGTATATCATTTAACATACAGAAGATAATGACCTCTTTGTAACTTTTCTGTTAGTGTTATTTCCGTTATGAATGTTTCAGAGCTGTATCTGGTTGATTTGGCAAACGTTTCCCACCATTTAGACTGGAAAGTCTTTTGAGATACCTCATTTGGCTCATGATTTTAAGGCCCACAGATATATCCATGCGTGTCTGTGATTGCTATTGAGTTTTATTGATATGTGAGGGAGTTATTGTGTGAAGCTCCATAAGCCAGTGTTGAGAGTGTGTGGCTTGAAGTCAACCATCTCCTGTGCTCTGCAGGTCAGTTCCAGTAAGGCAGCTGGGAGCGCTCAGGCCAACTCCGCCGGAGGGGCTGTGGCAGGTGCTACAGGCACAGGAAGTGCTGCTTCAGCACAGGGAGATCTGGACCTGTTCAGCGAAACCAGCGGGAGCAGCAAAGCAGAGGACTCGGCCAAGAAACCTCTCTCCAAGGACTCCATTCTCTCCTTGTATGGCTCCAGCAACGTCCCACAACAGCCTGCACAAGGTACATCCATCCCCCAGAGTCCCACTTTCTTATTCCTCAGAGAATAAGCGATCTGAGCGAGAGAATGCAGATCTATAAATGGTGCTATGCATCCGGAGTCCATTTCTAATGGTGCTGTGGGAGTGTGTTTGTGTGAAAGCGAAAGCAAGCAAGGTTCTTGAGAAGCCCTGCTTTAATGGGAGTATCAATAATTCAAGCACTGCGTGTCTCAGCACTCTGATACTGCTGAACGTGGTTTAAAGCTGCCTGCTTCGCTTGCCCTACTCTTCAAAAAAGACATTTCCAAAAACCTCAGATGCTCCAAATGAAGGCGCTGCCAATTCTCCACCATCAGGACGATTTAGACGCCCCCTTTCATCCTGCACACCTCTTCTGTCTCAAAGATCCATTTCCTCTGGGCCGAGGCGAGGAACTGCACACATTAGCGCAGATATTGATCGCTCTCTTCCATCTGTGAAGCTTTGTGTGTCATGGTCCTCTGGTCTCTTTGAACATATTGAACATGTCATCATGTGTAAATCTTCTTATTTGTGTACCTTTGTGCGTTTCTGCTCCCACAGCAACTGCAATGTTCATGGGCCCATCTCAGATGCAGTTCCCTGCACAGCCACAGGGGAACTTCCAGGCCTTCCCTGCGATGGGAGGAGCCATGCCGCCCACTACTATGATGGGGGCCGTCATGGGGCAGGGCGGTGCTATGATGGGCCAGAATACAGGCATGATGGTTGGCATGACGATGCCTAACGGTTTCATGGGAAACGCACACCCAGGAGTAATGGGCTTGGCCCCAGGCATGATGGGACCTCAGGGCATGGTGCCCCCTCAAAATATGTATGCCATGCAACCAGGTCAACAAGGACAGTGGAATATGGCACAGGTATGTTTTATTTGGATTTGTGACTGTTAATGGTGCTGTTAGCAGTTTACCACATATAAAATGTTCCTTCAGTCACTGAAATAAGTCTCTTATGAAATCACACACGTCTCTATGACAGCTCTAGGCCTATGAACGATATAAAGTACACTTTAAAAACATCCTATGCTGTTTTAAGTCTATGCAAGAAGTGTTTTGTTATATTTCGTTTGCTGAAATACCTTTGAAGAGTGGGATTTTTTGGAGTGATGGCATGTGGTTTTCCAGGATGCGCAGAACAGTTGAATAGTGTTAATGTTTAATATATTTGTAGAATAATGTATTATATTATTACGAATTTTAACGTTAAAGGTAATTGGTGTTTCTTATATTACCTTATGGATCTAAAATAGGATATACTGGGTAATTACCATATAAGAAATATTATATTATCATAAAACCTATACATACGCTTAAACTTAGGTACTTGTTTTTTTTTTTTTTTTTTGAAACGTTATTTTTATTCCGCAAGGAGGGAGTTGAACGTTTAAAAATGACCCCAGTAAAGACATGGTCCAAGATTTTTATTTCCATTAAATGCTGTTATTTTTTTTCACTTTCTGTTCATCGAAGATCCATGTATATATACTTCGTGTGTGTGTTTGTATAGTAACGTGTTGTGTGGTGTGTGAGTGTTGGGGTGTGGGTTGTGTGAGCACCAAATCACATAGGGGAAGGATTTCTGAATATTATATACACAAGACTGTTAAGCGGTTAAGTATTTCCTCAATATTAATTGGTCTTATCGGTTTTAAATAATCTTATTGCCCCAAAGTTTTGATGGAGTGTGACCTTCTGTAAAAATGTAGGTTAAATAGTAGGGATGCTCCGATCCGCCTTTTTCACCGCCTCCAGGACCTGGTCGGATTGGCCAATTACGATACCCGATCCGAACCAGTGAAGTTTTTTATCCCCACACCATAAATAAATAGATTTATATATCTCTGTGTGTGGAACTGATAATCATTCTTTCACAATATACTAGATACAGACTACTTCATTATAAATAAAATAAAATAAACAAATATGAAAAATTATAGGCCTATGTATATTTATAATCTGTGACAAAAATGTATCATAAACTAGGTTTAGTGGATAATTCTGCAGCAAAAGTTATTCTAGAAAAATCTGTGCACAATAATTTTAGAAATCCAAATATTTAGTGAAAAAACAATATTTTGTGGGAAACAAATAAAAGTGTTGCACTAAATATGGTAAAAGGTTACACATTGCTATTTGTATTATTATAAAATTCATTCATTAAAAACATTCATGAATGTATTTATATATATAAAGTATATCCTAGAAGATTAAATACATTTCTTTTATGTATAGCTTTTTGAATAAGGCAACAACATATGTAGACTATAGGTCACCCCTGATGCCGTGTTGCTTCACGTGTATCTTTCTACACACTGGATGCGCACCGATTGTAAGCTCTTCGGTGTTAAACTGCAAAGCAAAAGTGAAGAGAAATGATGCTAGTGGATTATATCTTGCAACAGTTTTGAGGCCTGTCCTTTTAACCATTTTACATTTCAGTACTGTTGCACGTTAAACACAATTTATGTCGTTTCTACGCCCTGTGTTTGTTCTCACGAACCCGCTAGCAGTAACAAACACATTAAACCCGGCAAGGAATAAAGTCCTTTTGCAAAATCTAGAACATGTATTTACAATCACGTATATGAAACCAGAATGACTTGGCGAGAGCTTTACCAGGCTGACTGCGGTAACGCGAACGCGACCAGGTTTAAAGGCTGAACGATGACTGACAGCCACAAGCGGAGAAAAGAGTTTGGTGAACTTTAATGCAGAAACTTAATATTCATTGTATGCTCACATTCAGCTATCTTTGTATGGCTTCAGTAAGCGAATAGCGCACAATCAAAAAAGAAAAAGACTGAGATGTGGATCGCCCTCTCTGACCAATCTGATCCAGAAAAAATGGCACATCGGAGCCATACCGATATGAATATCGTATCGGCGTCATCCCTAGTAAATTAGGGAAAAAAAAGTGTTGGCTCATAGGTGTACTGCACATCCATAAATATAGAAATATAAATTACCTTTATATTGTATTATAAAGACAAGGGTGAACAAGATAAATGAAACTTTTAAGATTATACTGTTTTCCAGTGATATTTATTGAAGTCCTTATGAAAGTCCTTAGAGTAAAGACAAGAGATTGTGTTTCTAAGTTGGGTTAGTAAATCGGTCCAGCTAGTAGCTCTTTGAATGGCAAGATAACACCTAAACTTTGAACAACCCTCTACAGTTGATCACATGGCTAAACTGGAGTGTACGGCCTAAATAAGTGTTCGCTACATTGCACGAAGGAAAGAGTCTGTAATCTCTGGCAGCTATAAGAACCCATTGAGGAGGAAGCATTCAGGGAGCTTGCAAACAAATGATGAGTGAAACAATATCATGACATAAACAGAACCAAAATTATGTTGTGTGTGGTAAAAAAAGTGAAAAATGCCCTAATCACTTACTGTTGATGACAGTACACTTAAGTCACAAACCGGAGGTCAAGAGCTTCAGGTTAGGTTGATAATGTTCCTCTGGGGAATGTATTTTCAGCCAACCCTCTTTAGAATCTGCCATGAGTCATTGATATAAAAGTAGACGTTCATCATCATTGCAGCATACTGACTGCAGTGGATTTTATATAGAGAACATCTATATCCAAAGCTATTACCATTCATCATATCCGACTCCAACAGTGCATCCTCTGGTATCCACAAAGCTTTCCTTTTATTCATATCAGATCTTTCACATTTTCAAAACCATTTCAGGTGTAAAGCGAGCTGTCAGTTTAGGTCTCTCTATGACTCTCACCGTATAATCAGAGATTCATAATAAGGGTTTTAAAATCCTCATCTAATCTGCTGTCACCTCCCATCTGCATGTGGCTCATTAAAGATGAGGGCTCAGTGACTCCGACCTCTCAACTTCTATCATCTCCTTGCCTCGCCCCCTCCTCCTGAGGCCCGTGACCCCCTGTGTATGAGGCTGAGAGCAGAGGGAGTTCGAGATTTCAGCCTCCGGGAGGTTAATTACACATCATAAATCAATACAGCATGCTTTACACTCACACGGCCTTAATTAAAATCCCTCCCCACAATGCAAGAGTGTGTGCGCGCGTCCTGAGTTATAGGCCTTCAGCAGCGCATTTGTATTTTGAGAGACCGGATGAGGAAAGAAATGCGTTTGCTTAATGGTTTTCTGGAGTGAGGGTAATTTTGCAGCACAGTTCCTGGGAGGAGTGTTTTTTTTCCAAGATGGATCTGACTTGAGATGTTTTTCTTCGTTACCCAGCTCACAGAGCATCTCCCTATTTTCCGAAGGAGAACTGAGGAGAACCAGTGCACAGGGGGAAGAAGAATCATTAGTGTTTGATATTCACTTCTCTGAATAGCTGAGTACTGTTCTTGGAGTATTTACAAACACACACACTCTCACTTATTTCTCTGTGTAGGCAGTATTGTGTTGAGGAGGAGGTAGTTGTAATTACGAGACTGGCCAAATTTGTCCTGCTGTGCATTTGAGCACAAAATGAAGTCAACATCCACAGTGGATCCTCCTGAGTATTTGCAGAGAATTTTTGTAAATGTTTTTGAAATGTCTAAAAACATTTTATGCTCATTAGGGTTGCATGTATTTGGTCAAAAATACAGTAAAAAAAAAGTTTTTAAATATTATTAAAATTCAACAATATCTGTTCTAATATATTTTAAAATGTAACTGATTCCTGTGACGGCAAAGCTGAATTTTGAGCAGCCATTACTCCAGGCTTCGGTGTCACATGATCCTTCAGAAATCATTCTAATATGCATCATTCAATCATTTCTTGTTATAAATGTTGAAAACAGTTGTGCTTCTTAATGTTTTTGTGGAAACGGTGATGTTTTTCAGGATTCTTTGATGAACAAAGTTTAAAAAAACAACATTTATTTGAAATAAATCTTATGAAATATTGTCAAATGTCTTTGATCACTTTTCATCAGTTCAACGGACTGTTACTGAATAAAAGTATTACTTTCTAAAAAAAATGAAAAAAATGTTCTGACCCCACATTTTGGAATGGTTTAGTTAGTCTAAAAATAGTCATAAATAATTTTTCATTAAATGAATGATTTCACATTTATGAAGCAAGCAGTTCTGTTGTATCTTAAGTCTTTTATATGTAAATGAGCTACTTTATGATTGGCTAGCCTCTGAGTACTGGCACGCTTCACTGTTTCGCTCATCAGATAAGGCTGAACTGCTGAATAGTGAATAAAGAGTTATGTAAACAATAACATAACCTCGTATAAACATTATGTAACACCAACCATCTATTCAATTAGTGAGGTCGGCTTTGCTTTAGCTGTTATATTTTCTTAAAAGCGTAGCTTCACAGGGAATGCATTTAGAGACTGACCACCGCAACTTCTCCGAGAGGTTTTTAGCATGCTGACAGTGGTTTAGTGTGCTGTTAAGACTGTCAGCATGGTTTAAGGCACCTCTCTGCATTCATCCCCTCTAAAACACCAGCACTATTGCCATCAAAGTGCCGCTTGTGTCACAGATCCACCGCATTCAATAACATATTTCAAGATGATTACTGTCGGGCTTGGTGAACTGATGGTGTGCTGTGAGCAGTATTCCCGTTATCATCCACAGTTTCTTAGTGAAGAGATTAGTTTTGTGTAATAAAAGATTGTAATTATTTTAGCCTCTGTATATATGCCAGACAACCCACCGACTGGTCGATTATATAGTTCTGTACATGCATTGTCGACTTAGTACATCAAACTCTTATTTCAAAGAAAGAAAATCCCGTATTCCATTATATATCCTTTCGACAGCTGGATAAAGATTGCACAAACTTTAGTTCCCAGAATTCAAGTTAATAATGAAAAATAGGGGGCTTCTTATTTGAAACCATTAGTTTTTCTCTCCCTGCTGGATATGAGCTGTAGAGACAGCGGTATAAATCAGACAGATGTGTCTGATGGGCTGCCCCACCGCCAGCGCACCCCACAGGACGTACTCCTCTACGCCGCTCTGCTTTCAGGAAGAATACTGGTGGGAGTCAAAGGAAAAGAGTAGAGGTATAGAAAATGAAAGAGAGAGAGGGAGTACATAGAGTATAAAAGGGTTTATGATGTTTAAAATCAGCAGGACAGCTAGTAATCTTAAAAAAAATAAAAGAGGAAAAGGGAACCTTGGAGGGAAAGGCCATCCACAGGTGAAATGACTGGTCAGATGATTGTGTAAAAACACCACTTTTACTTTTAATGTTACTGTAGAAACTCCACAGAAACAATTATATTTTTCTTTTAATACCAAAGCTCTGTTTCAGAACCTAACAACCTTCATAGACAGCATTCTAAGAGTCATGTATCACTGTAAGTAACCAATTTAAAACACTCTACTTAGGCTGTGCAGCACACAAATAGTGCTCTAGGAAGGAGACTATTTATTTCAGTAGAGCTTACTGTTTGCAAACTGAAGGTGCAATACTCCTTAACAGCATAAAAGTGAATAGCTCCTGCAGATATTATCAATATTTGTTATTTAAATGAAATGTTTTAATTAATTTTTAAAAGATGACATCAATCAGAACATTTTAAATTAATATCTATGATAATATTTAAGAATATTATTTCTCTCCTCTTGTCTGCCAATTTTGAGGGGGGGGTTTCCCCCTTTACTGAGCTCAGTGCATTCTTGCATTTTCCGCAAGGGATGCTTGTAATGATGGCTTAGAATCTAGCCAAAATGTGGTATTTTAGGAGACAGCACTTTTCATAAAATCTTTTTTTGTCTGTAGAGTGTCCATGGTGCCTTATAATGCTTCCTCTGTAGGTTTTGGACCATAGTTAATTATGCTAACAAGTCTTGTGTATAAAGATGTTTCACACTTCTATCTATCCTCTTGTCTTTTTTCAGATAAACCAACAGATGTCTGGAATTAACCTGAATGGGTTCTGTGCTACAATGGCCATTTGGCCACCTGGTTCCACCCTGGCGGCTTGGTTTCACCCGCCCCGGGTCCAACCCTCAGGCGCCAACCCAGCGCTGGGAAGTAAATGAATGAGGGAAGATGGAGGACAAGGGCACCACTCCCTCTTCTCCTCAACTCCCCACCTACTCGCACCCAGAATTTTATTCATTTCCTGTCATTTTTTTCCTTCCCTTTCTCCTTTCCAAACCTACCTGATAGCATCGATTCAACCTTCCCTGTTTATTGATCAAGTGAGCGAGAGTATGGAGTGTAAGAGACTGGCAGCTTTGAGCGTCTTATTTGCAATTATTTTTTTGTCTCTCTCCTCTCTCTCCTCTCGTCTCTCTCTCTCCCGCTTTATATATATATATATATTATTATATATATATAGGTTTTTTGTGGGGGGGAGGTTCAAAACACATATCAGCTACAAGAAATCTGTCTGGGACCAATTATACCGCTTCTAATATATCTTTACCAAATCAATAGTGAGTCATAGTATTTAAAAGACAGAGGTATGGCTATCATATTTGTGAATTCCCACTCCTTTTCCTATCTTGTGTAGCCCCCTGTCCAGACCCTGTAGCAAATAGTTGTAGAGACCCAGGTAAATGTTTATGTATCGAGATAGATGACCCCTCGCCCCCTCTCTCCGCCTCTCACCCTACTGGATCTGTGAGCTTCCATGACAAACGCCATTCTAACTGTGATGTGTTAATGTGTGCGTTACAGAGAAGCACCGTGAGTGCAGACAATAAACCTGACAACTGCTACAGCTGACGGCTTATGGAAAAAGGGCATTGTGGGTCCATAAAAAGTTTTAGCCATCGATTTTGGGGGGGGGGAAAAAGTAGGACTGATCAAAAGTTTGCAGTCGACACGTCAGTCTCCGCCGCTGTAGGCAGAGCGTTTACCTCTCAACAGGGTCCTCTGCTGTGCAATATATAAACATCCCCACCGTGTCATCAGTTTATTTCTATCACTTTGTTATACATTTATCTGGTGCCTAGTACGACAGCCGAGAGAATAATATGCAAAACTATACTATTACAGTTCCGACAGACCATAAAGAAAACACCCCGTGACCACCCGAATTGAATGATAAGACAACACACACCACATGGGTCGAAAGACCATTACTTAGCTTGGCCTTTTTTTTTTTTGCTTTAAGAGGTCCTTTGGGGAATAAAGACAGTTGTAATCCAAAAGTTCTGTCCTTGTAATAGTGTCTCACGCTTTAGACGGTATTTCCAGGGTTTTTCATCCACTGTTCCTTTTGTTTTCGTGGACTGTTCGATTCCCTTCTGCACCACTCAACCTCTCTGTACGTTATTCTAGCAGCTGGTCCTTTTCCTCCCCATTCACCGACATTGATCTGATTCTCCCGAGTGTCCAGAGTCTGCAAGATGGGAATAAGATCAAGTTTTTTCATGTCCAGTTGCCATTTGAAAACCCCTTATCCATGGTTTCTCCTCTACCACATTACAGGTAATCCAGTGTGACGCCACAGTGAGAAGCTTCAGCAGATACAGTGCATGTCAGTAGAGAATACAGAGACAGCTTGGCATGTCTTTTCCGCCAGAGCAGGTATCCTAAATTTCAAAGGTGGCCATCGATTTGGAAAGTGCAGATGATGGCGGGCCTTCATCCAGTGTTATAAGACAGTCTTAGTCCAGTGTCAATCGCTAGACCTCTATATAGACCGAGTCCTGTTGCCGCTTTGGTTCGTTACCCAGGTTGACCTTCTCGGTGCGGGTATGCCAGACCAGGACCTGAAAGAAACCATTTGAAATCAGGTATTTAAGAATATGGGAACCAAGCACATGTGTATTGTATGTACCAAGGCAGTTTACTTGCATTACTATAAATAAGACTGCTCTTGAAATGCTTTGCCAACCTGAAATAAATGCTTTTTAACACCATTTGAGCCTAAAAAACAACATTTATGAGTCAGTTCATGCCATTTAAATGTTAATTTGACAAGCAGTTTATAAGATTTCTGTATTTCCCCATTCAAGCAGATTGGAGTTGGTCTTGAACCCCCGAAAATAGCTGCCCAGAGGGGTTGCAAATATGGCCACCGAGTGAACTGACATTCCTTAAAAGGGATTTTGAAGGCAAGTACACGTACACAGGTCCATCATAACAGAAAATAAGGTAATTGTGTGTGATCTCTCAGTGGAGATGTTTTAGGCTGTTGGTGCGTGAAGGGTGCTGGATTGGGATCTCTTAGACTGGTTCCATATCTTAATTATATCAGATAGAGGCAGTGCAGGGAACGAGCACAGTTAAATGGCCGCACCCAGGTGTGACACGTCAGTTCCTGAACACATGGCACTGCAGATTGACTTGTTTTGCATAACAAGGCTAATTTAACAGAACCATAAGTGATAAATAAGGTGCACCGTGGAGCAGCAACCCTGTAGTGGCCTTATAACAAGATGTATCAGTCAGATGTAGATTCTCTAATAATGCTTCTTATGAAGGTGTCTGACACTTTACTTTGTTGTCTCCCGTTGTTCCCTTGATAAATATTACCAGGGCCCAGTAAGCTGTGGGACAGGACTTTATATGTGGCTAAAAGCATTAAGAAATTTAAGTCTGAAGGTCTGAGATAGACTAAATTGGAAAATTCCTGAAGTGAATTGTAATTGGTTTGTGGATGGTTAAACTTCATGTTTGTGTGCTGCTGTCAAAGATATTTGCAGAGTGATGTCTAATTTTTTATAAATGGAAAGTAATAATACATGAAGAATTAAACTTGCTTCCACTTTCTTATGTAATAAATCCTTTAATTTTTAATGTCGATAATGTAATGGCTACAACTCAGTGCATAATGGTTGAAAGCAGTGATATAACAGCAGTGTGGAGGTGTAAAGCCAGCAGTTCCCATGGGCTCTGGTAATTGTAAATGAGTTTCAAGACAAAGTTATTCAAATTTAAACCCTTCATAGTTTTTGGACTAATCTGGAGCCTATCAGGTCTTTGCCTGTGTATCTATAAGAATATTGTAAGACAAGTGTTGATGTCATTGTCATTATAGCAATGTGTACCGAACTCTTGTTAAATACTCTGATAGATCAATTTCAATTTGTACAGAGAGAAACCCCACTTCGAGCGAACCAGGAATGAGAGAAGACACCCTGTCACCCTACTCCTCTTGATCCTGTCCTCCTTCTTCAATACGTTGTTTTGGCTTTTAAAAAGGGAGGTTGATAGATGAAAACACAAATGAATACAAGTAGAAAAATTTACAATTTTAGCTTCAGTAATATCATGTAATGTGTCATTTAGAAGACATTAACATTTTCATAGTTATATACTGATAGTGGTCATTCATATAGATATATATATATCTTACTTTCAATTTGTAATACGATTACAATATAGTTTACTGTATTTTTAATCAAGTAAATTAAGTTTTGGTGAGCATAAGAGACTTTTTTCTAAAACATTTTTAAAAATCCTCCCGAAATTTTGAACAGTAATGTATGAGCTAACAACAAAAAAAATTCTATACTCTTTCTATTTATCAGTAATATAAAAGTCATGTTAATTCATAATATATGTTAATTTAAACAACTTGCATTGTAAAAAAAAAAAAGCAGTATATGTAGAAAATATTAACAGGTTAATAAATGCTTTTAAAGTATTCTTCATTGTTAGTTCATATTAGCTATTGCATTAAGTAATGTTACTAATGAAGTACTAATATAACTAATGAAGAATCTTAGTCTAAAGTGCTACCAATAAACACACCTTAAAGTGATTTTCTACAAATAGGATAGAATCTTGCATGACATCAAAACTAATTGTTATAGCCTATAATTGTCAAAGTATTTTAGCTCTTAATAAATGTGAAGTACTCTCAGGCCCATTGTGAAAAATGTCTGTGGATTTGGGCTGTCCCATATGAAACAATTTTCTCAAACAATGTTAGTGTTGAAGATTCTTCAGAGGGTTTCTTTTGAACCTAAACAGGATGAGCATCTGAAGCCTTGAGAGAGAATAATAATTTGAGTGATTGTATTGTGGGCAGAGTGAAGCATGCTGGCACGCTGACAGCAGTCTGGCAGGATCTGGTCTGCAGGAGCACGATTGAGATTGACATTAATAAATAGGAGAGTCTATGGACTGACTTCTGTAAATCTCTCACACACCCTCTTCACCTCTTCACATCTATATGGCATGTTTGCCATCTCTCTGCTAATCTCAAACATATTCCCTTTGCCCTCTTCTTCTTCCTTTCTCCCTCTGTCCCTTTCCTCCTTGTCACATCAGTTCAGTCTGATTACTCACATGAGATGACCCCCCTCACTCCTACCCAGCCTCCCTGTGCTTAATTTTGAAGTGCATGCTGGGAGTTGGCCATATCGCCCTGCCCACAGGCTTAGTCACAGTCATCCGCTGGGACCCTCAAGAACGCTTCTACAAATGTGACCTTTCCAAAAGACGTCGCTGGCAGTGCTCCACTTTGGACAGATGCCCGCTCACACCCATCACGAGGACCCATAACTGTTGGCACAAGCGCTTCCTTTTGTTTACTTCCATAATGCCATCCTCATATAATTGGACTGCAGCCACAAATGTAAGTATATTAAACTCCCACTTTGCCCAAGTAGCGACTTGCACTTCTTCGTAACTGTCAGTGCCCCTTCTACTCCGTTTTACAGGTGTGATATCTACACGCTTACACCCGCCATGGCATTGTACCACAGCAACAAACCCGCGCTCTCTGCAGTCTGTTTACAATGCGCACGTTATGCTGTGTCTGGCAAAATGACGCATAGCTGATTGGCTGATGTTGGAAACATGTCCTGCTCTTGCTGGTGCTGGTGATTAGTGGAATTGTCAGCCCTGCTAATAGTCACTATTAATAACCCAGTGCGGCTACCATTAGGGTAATTGGGTGATAATGATGATGGCAGTAGCCGTGACGTACGGTACGGGGAGGAAGAGAGCATTTTGACACGTAAGGTGAGCCGACTGAAGAGATTTCAGCTCCTGAGATAATGGACCACGGATGAATGCAGGAGCTTTTAGAATCAGACCAAGTCAAATACTGTACATAGGAATGTGTTTTTCAGTTTCAAGAGCTCCTTGACAGTGCTATTCACTATTGTCACTGGTTGAAGAATAGATCGCCGTACAAAGTTAGGTTTTCAAATTGGTACCAAAAAGATAGGGTTGAGTCATAATGCCCAAACTAATGACTCAGACTCAAGAGAGACTAGGAACAAATACAGAACATCGAAAACTAATTTGTGTGAAGGATGCAAATGCAGGCTTCTCTACTGACCTGTGTACAGTTCTTGGCCTTTGGCTCCAAGTCCTCCACCTTGGTGATCTGTTTGAGAAAATCTGACTCTTGCATCCCTGGTTTGGCTCCTCTTCTCTTGAACAGTGCACGTGGGTTTGACAGGATCACCTGCAGGTTCACTGCAAAGCCTGCCAATGACAAAAAGGTTTGCAAGCAAAATCAGATATTTCAATTAAAAAGTATTTATTTTATAACTTTTCTCTTTGCTACTTTTGATGTCATAGCTCATGATAATTATTAGTGAAGAGTTTGGAAAGAAATGTGTGCCCTTGAGCCGTGATGGCAGATTGCAAAATACATACTTCCAGGGTTGGAACTGCCATTGAGATGAATGGGAATACTCAAAGATCGCTTTCTCTAGGTATTATAGACCTCGTTTACAAGTGTGACAGTCTGGGTTTCGCACAAGCTCCAGAAATTGGACGCAATATAAATCAAAAAGCTTACAGACCTGCCATTGTTTATTGCAAATTCATTTAAAACGAATTATTGTGCAGATAATCTCATTATATATTCAAGCACACTCTCTCATTTACGCTGTATTAGCTATACGCAAATACACAGCTCTTCAGCTTGCTCTTGACCTTATGCATTTCTCATGGGAGCAGGTTGAACCGTCCCACTGCTGCATGTGGGTCAGGATAAGTTTTTCACCCCCTCGTTTCCATTTCTCTCGATGACACCGTCTCAGCTACAAAACTTTACTGTAGGGAATATCACCCTCTGTTGTGGGCTCTTTATCCTGGGCACAGGCTGTTTTCTAGGGCGCCTGCATTCTAGCTAAAACCACCTGGGCTTCCCTCAAATCCACAGAAGAGAGCTCACGACAGCAATGCAATGTTCATCTAAGCCCTGGCTAACTGTGTCCTTGTGTAGCTACAAGTTTTCTCTCCCTCAGATCGACATGCATACTGTCAAGGTTTATTAATAGTTGAAGACCAGCCAACTCCTTTCTTTTGATCTTTTTTATTTTTTTAATGACTATATTGCCTTTTGATGTCCCTGTTGGAGTATTTGGGGGAATGATGTAAGAACCTATGCTTAGAGATTCAGGGACATGGCTTTGATACAGCTGAAGAGCCGGACATCTTTCTGCTGTTGCACCAACAGCGCTTCAGGGACCGGCTAGTTGCGCTGCTGAGTTAAATGCATAAACAATGTAGTAAACCCACCCTGAACATTCACATCCTGATTTTTAAACCAACTTTCATGAACAGGGTAGGGTTGCACTGGCCTTTTGTAAGGTCTTTAATTAGGATGGCTTTCAAATCTGTAAATAGAAGTGGTGCTGAAAAGCTGTTTATATTGTTATGATTGATAAAACCCCCACAAAACTATCAATTTCTAGTGAAAATATTATGCATAAATCATGAAATATTTAGTATATTTAAAAATGTAAATCATATTAATGAACTGTCTAAAATTAATAAGGGACCGTAAGTAAATATACAACAATCTGTAAAACTCAAATGGTGCACTTTTTACATTAGTTTCACTAACAATTCACTTATTTACATAAAATTATACGTCAAAAGGATTGAATTCTGTTAAGGTACAATATAAGCTCATTGATGTAATTTAATCAGTCAGCTGTTTTATTCCAACTGTTCATGCATACACCGCTGTTCAAATGTTTATGAAATTGGGGAACTTATTATAACAACACACGTAAAGTGATTAAAAGTGACATTTAAAATGTTAAATATTACAACATACTTCTATTGTTCTTTAGAACTTTCTATTAATCAAAGAATCCTAAAAAAAAATGTATCATGATTTCCACAAAACTATTAAACAGCACACTCTTTGCAACATTATTGATCCAAAAAAGTAATGGCTGCTGAAGATTCAGCTGTGCATCAATGGAATAAATTACATTTTAAAATAGATAAAAATAGAAAACTCTTATTTTAAGTAACTAATATAGTGTAATAATATTTCACAAAATCACTGCCTTTACTGTATTTTTGATCAAATAAATGCAGGCCTGGTGAGCTTCAGAGACTTTTTTTCAAAAACATAAAAAATCTTACCGACCCCAAACTTATTAATGGTAACGTAGATTCAAGTTTAGTGGTGCAGTTCTCAAATATTTAGTAGTGTGCAAATTGTAGCATAGTGCCCACCACTGCAAAGAAGCTTTTAGAATGATGTAATGAGTCCATTTTATTATTTTCTCGAAATATGATAAAATATTTGTTAAAGTGAAATTCTGCAAATTGTTTCCCAGACCCCTAGGAAAATATATATATATACTTGTGACACAGATCATGTAAAAGGTAGTGGAATACACCACACACGACCTAATCACTGTGTACACTACAGATGCTGCTTTTTGTTTCCGTTTATTCTCATGCATAATCTTTTCAACCCTTCTCCGCCTAATGCGCCTATGTCACTGTTGTGTTAAAAAGGTTTCCATGTTAAGGCAAGCACTTGAGCTCCTCTTCAGGAGAGAGCAGTGCTTGAAAGCAATGAGAGAGGCGGTTCAGGACCTTTTCTCTGCTATTGTGTTTGCTCTCAGAAGAAGCCGTACAGCAGGAATACTAAATAACTTCATTGTTCTCAGCTTTTGTTCAAGGAGAAGTGTAGTAGAGCAGGCGGATTTATGAACCTTAAACAGCTCATAGAACGTGTGTTTAGTCTACGGCAGCGATGTGAGGAAGCGTATACATTGTGTGAAGTGTTTGCGAAGGGAGATGTGCTCACTGTCAGCTTGACAATGAATACATTATCTCTGATGACAGTGATGATGATATTATGGGTGAGTGAACACATGTCAAGAATACAAGCTATGGAAGAGGAGCAATAGTGGTAGTAACGGGGATCACATGAGCAAGAGATTATACCATCTCTTGTTATTGAGTTTCATGAACAGCATAATATCCAGCGGCAGCGCTGGAGTCTGGGGAATTAGGAATTGCTTCAACCACGCACTGCTATCTCTGACGTTGTATTCATTCCCTCGAGCTGCATATGAACCCTGCCTCTCTCCATTAGGATGTTTCCAACCCGTCAGCATCTTCTCACCCTCCCTCTTTAATGCATTACCTGAGAGCTCACGTTTGCTAAAAATGCACAGAGAAATGGCTGAATTTAGCTTCGGTAAAGGTGCTGTTTGCCAATTATAGGGAGCAGAGAGCGAATGGATGCCCCGTCACCTCACTTCTACCTAAAGTACAGGGTACCTGTTATCTTTTCCTACATGTTATGCTTTGTAATAGTTTGTAATTTATTTTACACTGTTGAAATATAGTTTACCATGAAAACATAAGTAAGCCATTTAAAAGCTGATTTTCCCAAAAAGTGTAAACACAGATGCTTTTAACATCCCTGTTTGGGAATCCCGACCAGCCTGACATTTAAACTTCCAAATTACTTTGTCATTTAGCAGATGCTTTTACCCAAAGTGCCTTAAAAATGTGGAACATCACAAGCAAAGTTTCAATATTTGTAGTACACATTGCCAAGTGCCATGAGTTATTATAGGAAGTGCCTTTGTTTATGGTTGTGCTTTAGTTGAGTGCTTGTGGAAGAAGTGTGTCTTCAGCTCTTTCTTGAAGGTTCTGGTGGTCTCAGCAGATCGGGTGGAGGTTGGCAGCTCGTTTCACCAGAGAAGAACAGAGACTGTGAAGTTTCTGGAAAGCCACTTAGATGCCTGTTCACACTACAACGATTGTACTAAAAACAGAAAAGTTTTTCCTATGCGTTTCTGAAAGGTTTAGCGTACAGATGACAACGTTTGACAACAACAGTCTCCTAAATGAACACAGTTCATACGGATCCGTGAAAATTACTAAAAACGCTGTATGCATGCCAGGCCAGTAGTTGGCAATGTCACTTTGTAAAGAAACACTATACTCCTGCGCACATATGCATTCAAAGTTACGGATTCGCGCACGCCTATAGACTGAACAAAACCGTATGGTTATAACATCAGCGCTTTTCACCAATGACATTCTATAGTTTACATGGAGACAGTAAAAAGTTTTCTATTTTTAGATGAAAATGGTTTTGTGTAAACTCTTCCTTTGTACCTTGTTGTGAAGAAAGGATCAGGTCCTGCATGTTTACTCACAGTAAGGGGGAATGTAGCTCAGTATTATATTATAATTATTTTATTTTTATATTTTTTCAGTAATAGTAATGTTTTTGCCATTTTTATTACTTTTTTTGTGGGTTTGTGTGTGTGTATATACACACTTCATACACATAATGCAATTAGATATAAATATAATTAAGTTATTTTCTTTATTGTTTTAGAATTTTAGTACTTCTTTTATAAGTACTATAACTTATTGTATTTCAGTAGTTGCAAGAAATGTTTTTTTTTAATTGTAAGGTTTGTTTCATCTAATATTTTTATATTTGATTTTATTCAACCTGATCGTTATTAGATTTTTTTTAATAGTGTTACTTGACGTTAACATTAACAAGCCTGGTACTTGGTGCCTTCTCTTCGTAAACATTGACATAGTTGATCTAGCTCGTATCACTAGTATTGTATAGGAAAAAAGCTTCTTCCGAAGACTCTGGTGTTTCACAGCTTTTTTTCCCTTCAGCTTAGAGCGCTCCTTTTGCATGGTCTCTCTATATAGGAACCGCTTTGCTGCCTGCTTTGGGCCAATTTTTATGCCTGTTTGAAACGACTTCAGTGAGGGGCAGCCTGGAAAGTAATTGCAAAGAAGTCCCATCTGCTTATCTGTGCAGGCAAGCTGCTCATCACACAGCTGATG
Source organism: Sinocyclocheilus anophthalmus (assembly GCA_018155175.1). Lineage (NCBI taxonomy): Eukaryota > Metazoa > Chordata > Actinopteri > Cypriniformes > Cyprinidae > Sinocyclocheilus > Sinocyclocheilus anophthalmus. The sequence goes on from JADLZN010003741.1 coordinate 789,036, forward strand.
TTGTGATTATCAGCAGCACATGGTATAATATGGGCAGAATATCCTTCAGAACGCAGAGAAGATGGACAGAGATATGGATGACGGAAGTTCAATACCTTAATAACATTCAATAGAATTGAGAGACCTTGTGGTGAAACTTGAAGACATAATGCCCCAGCTAATGTTGTTCTGCTTCTCCAAGACTTTTAAGACATTTACAGTAATAGTTCTGAACTTTTAAAAATGCCATAAATCAGTTCCGTTGATGGATAGTTATTTGGTCACAGTAGCTCACCTGCAATGGCACATGTCATGGTTTGATTCCTAGGAGAACCAGCATACCTGATAAGAAGGATATCTGAATGCATCTGTAATCCCTGGATAAAAGCATCTGCCTAATGAATAAATGTAATTTAAATGGAAGCTTTCAGATGGGCATGGTGTAAAAAAAGAAATGTGTTACGCGTTTTGCACAAATTAGTTCTGGAATTCGAAATCAACTGGGTTGACGGAAAGTGCAAGTTAACACAAACCTGTTATTTAACCAATGGAATCTCTTGTCAAAAATCTTTTGTCACTCAAGGGAGTGGGCCAGATCATGTTCAGGGCCTATGAATATTTGAAATCCAGAAATAGATATTTCTAAGAACTGGTCAAGCAGCTTTTTTAAATGGCTGCTTAATCTGTAACACTAAACCAGCTATAAAAATACCATTGTCATGATGCAAAGGATTTTTCATGTCTAAGGCATAGTTTGTTGTAGTTGTTGTTTTTCAGGCTGCTCATATTAACCATTTACAGGGAGTTGTTTCAGCATTGAGTGTATTTTTGCCTCGTAGGCAAATGTATTATGTATTTCATAAAGCAACATAAAATAATTAACTGACAAATTATTTTGTAATTTAAGGTGGTTTAGATTGTGTTTTATAGTTTTCAATGGTACACTCCGATAGCCATTTTATAAAAATAGAATGCAATAACCTGGAAATCAGTTAATTGTCTGTAATTTTCTGTTATTTTGAGATGCGGTTCTGTTACACAGCAGAAATGCTGTCAGTGTGAATGCATGCTTTTGTGTTAACGTTTCATCCTGCACATAGTGTAAAACAGGTATAATTGTCACACATTCAAATATATGTGCCTTTTTTTCCTGGTTGGGTAACAATGTTGCAGCAAGATTTTTATAAACCATTATCGTTCAGATTTTTTGTATTAATATTCAGTAAAAAATTATAGTGGTATTTTAATGACCGTGCATGTTCTTAAAGTAAATATTTCATCTTAGTGGTGTCTTACCAGCCATGTCAATTGCAAATGGCCTATCGGCCTTCCAGCCTGTGTACCAGCCGACCACTTTCCCCTCTTCCACTAAGGGCCGCTCGTACCTCCGACCTCCAACGAGTCCCACCGGCCACACTGACACTCTCCTGGTTGACCGCATCTGAACAGTCGAAGGCAGAGCAACAGTAAATATGATAATATTACAAACCCAATCCACCAAAGTTATCATAAAGAATTGCAGAGTTTTGTTGTGCACCCTCCAGTCGGTTCTTTGGACCTTTATACTGCTAACCATATGCAGTACTTAGTCTATTATTATTATTAAAGGAGCAAGTGTAGTACCGTCACACACAGAATGGCTTATTATAAAATCCTGGCTCATTTTCAGCATAAATAAGTCCGTCCACCTGCAGTCTGCTGGAGACAGCACACATCGCTCTTCAGTTTCATAAACACCATCACATCTGATTGAACCACCCGCCAACACTAAAACTGACATTTCCAACAAGATACCATCTTCCTTGAGGAATTTTAAACGTCCTACTGCTGAAAGAATCTTGTTTTCCCTTCATTCCTTCATATATATAATAAAAATAAAAATGATTTGCCACTGGGGAAATGAGCGTTGCTGCAATTTCTCAAACAAATGGTCAGAGTAGCCTTTGAATATTTAATGGTTGTTCTATTTATGTGAGTGCTGTACGCAGTCGGGTGACGTGCCTGTGGCTGGCGGCCGTAAGCAATGGACAAGCTTTGAAGCCCAGACTGCTGCCCCTTTAGCTGTATTTCTAATGTCGGTCTTCCTCCCTCTCTTCAAAGGCTTCATCTCCATAATGGTGCTCTTAAAGTCTAACACCGCTCAAAAGCCAAGTCAAAGAATTCTCCGTAGCAAAGAGGATGTCATCTGCAGGTGCCAAGCGTCCTTTTGCGTTGAAGTTGGCAACAAGGGCAACAGGCACAGCCATCAAATGCAATGTCACATGCACTGTTCTTTGAGATGAGCTCTCAAGCTACAGGCGGCTATGGCTAGGCATCTGTATTTGGCAGTTTTTGTGACCCATGTGTTTTCCTGCAGGGACAGGGAATTTGAAAGTCTGGCCCCATTTTGACAACGTGGTGCAGAGAAATAAATTTGTACTAGACGAGTGTGTTCGATATCTTTAGGGAGGTAAAATCACCTTCGATAACAAAACTCTACATGCTGCCTGACAGTTCCAGAGAGGATTCAAACAATGCAGCAACAAAATTGGATCTAGTAAGGAACTATATTTCTAAGGAAAGACCGGTTACAACTGAGAATAATAAATCTAATGCAGAATTTGCTGTGATGTGGCGTGGCACCAAAGCCACAAGGCAGAGTAGGAGAATACATTGTATACTGTACCACGGAAATCAAAATATGACTTTATTATGACCATGTGCTGCCGATACATACTCGGCACAAAATTACATTGTAACACTTTTTTTTAATTAGCCTTTTTAGACTTGCTTTCCAGTTACAATATCTGAAAATCCTTGAAATTAGAAGCAACACTGCATCTGTATTAGGTATTAGGATAAAAGTAGAATAACTGATGATAAATGAGACGATGAGCTATAAGTGCAGGGTTTGGACAACAGCCACAATACTACAATACATTTTATTTTAAAGTGCATTTTATTTTCATTGCACTGACTTTAAACGTCAAACTAAAGAAAAATTGCCAGTGCAGTAGGACAAAATGTAGAGTCTATGAAAACAAGTCTTGTATCTTGTTCTTGTATATTTTAACTGTAAAATTAGTCAAAAAACTTTTTTCTTGCAGTAAAGAGGTGATAAAGCAACAAGCGATAATCCGGGTTTTTGTCCTATCAGACTACAAGAAGCAATGCTACATTTCACTGGTTGTTCAGTTTTATTTCATTAGCGCTGTTCTCGCTAAAATATCATTGGACTTAAAGGGATAGGTCACCCAAAAATATAAATTCTGTCTTCATTTACTCACCCCCTTTGTCATTCCAAACTTCTGTAACCTCTATATTTAGAAGAATATTGGTAACTAAACAGTTTCAGTTCTCACTGACTTGCATTGTATGACCAAAAATACAATGGAAGTCAATGGAACTCCAATTTGTTTGGTTGCCAACCCAAATATTGATCTGGTTATTGTGTTCAGCAGAAGAAATACATAAATACAGGTTTGGAACGACAGTTGAGTAAATGATGACCGAATTTAAATTTTTGGTTGTATTATCCCTCCTTGTGTATATTAAACATAAACAAGGAAAAAACAAGGAAGTTGTGGATATCAACAGTAGAGGACCTCACGTTTCAACATGGAAAACTGCAGTCTGATAAAGCTCCATATCCATATTAGACATGAAAATACAAGGTATGTGTTCTTTGTTGTAATGCTCTTCAGTTGTGTGTCATTGTGAATGTGAGAAAGAACGCAAACAAAGATGGTTCTGATTGACTGATTCGTGATCAATTATACCATGCTCCATTTTTTAGTCTGACAAATTGCTCGTCATTGAAAACTTATTTTTTCTATCCAAAAATAATAATGTATGTTCTATTTGTGTGTTTACTGATAAAGCTATTTCCGCTCAAAATCTTTATGGTAGAATAATCTTCCCTTACTTCACTCAGGCAGTAGAAGACATTTTTTCCAGAACTTGATCACTGTACTTAAAAAAAATATATATATTGTTTCACTGTTGCTGTGTCACATATCTGTACAAGCTTGTACTTTTCTAGTCAGTTTTGAGACTTTGCATTGCAGTTCTTCTAAGTTACTGTCACCTGAGGATGAATCACTCGAGCTTTAGCATTTCTCGTTGGGGAAAACAGTATGTGCTAAATGAATACCTATGTGTCATTAATATTTGTCATTATGAAAGACTAGCTGTTGAAGAGGCCCAAATGACTCTCATTGTTGTGCTGTGTAATGTGTTCGTGTTAAGCAGCGCAGGGGTCATCAGCATAGTGACACTGCGCTCTACCCCTCAGGGGCTGTTCCATGTGTTCATCCACATGTCCAGCTGTGTTCTGGAGAAATGGAGAGAGAGAGACAGAAAGAGGGCCTAGGGAGGGATGCCACCCCCCCCCGCAGCGTTTGAAGAAATTAGGGGCATTACGGGGTGGCAGCGGAAAAAGAATGGCTTAGACAAGAGGCAACGCATGATAGCGTCGGAACAGGTAGCATATGATGATAAATGCGCGAGGTGAGCTTAAGTGCAGGGTTTGGACAACAGCCAAGAGAGAGAAAAATGTTTGTGTTACTGTAGATTGGATGGAGAATGTAATGCAGAGGAAGAAACCTCTTCTGTCCTCTTATCACTCGACTGCTGTCAGCTTTCTGGTGCCCTTTTTATGCTTTCCAACCAAATAAAAGAAATGTCCAACCATCAGACATCAAGTAAAGCAATACATTTACATGTTAATTCTTAAATTTCTAGCTTTGTGGCTAATTATTTGAATTTGTTAAATTTATTGCCATCTTCTTACACCCTAACTGCTGGTAAATTTATGGGTAGAACTAGTAAAATAGTTGTTTTCTCATGCGATTGGCTCAACTAACAATTCTGTCATCACATGTGGTGTCCATGTTGGTCAATCTCCAAAAAGGATTAAAAAAAAAACACACCATAAAATAACGTTAAAATTGGTCCATATGACTTGTGCACTACATTTGATATTGCATGCTGTACTTTCCATCTTATTTTTCAATGTGGAAGTAAGCCATTTTCTTTAAATGTGCAAAACTTCCAATTCATTAGCCACTATAGGTAAATAACTAGAAGAACACGTTTCCAACCAGCATAATGAACTGTTTTGTACAGCACTAAAAATAACCTAAAATAAAATGTAAAGTTCTTCCATTAAAAATGCACCTACTTTAACATTTCTCCTTTTCCACTGAAAAAATAATTAAATAAACAAATGACCGCATATGGAATGACATGAGGGTAAATAATAATATTCATTTTTGAGAGAGCTACTCCTTTAATCCTAGTGCTTACACTCTTATAATTACCAGAATCCAGCTGACTTGATCAAAAACATATCTTGAAGAAATATGTGCAGAATTTAAAAGGTTTTTAATGTATGCAAGACATAGAAAAGCATAACCTGTCTCCACTCATCACTTCGCTGTGTTATCTGTTTCATCCGTCGTCCACAGACAACCGTTTAAACAGACAAATCCTAATTTCCCAGCTGTCAGGTCACTCTCTCATTTATCTGTGACTTCAAAACTGGGATAATTCACTCTGCTCGGCTACACAGTATACTGGGTCACCTTCGCTTAAGGGATAGTTCACCCAAAAACTCACTCTCAAGTTGTTTAAACCTTAATTAGTTTCTTTCTTCAGTTGATCGTAAAAGTTATCTTGAAGAATGTGGGTAACCAGACAGTTGCTGGTCCCCAGTGGTTTCCATAGTATGTTTTTTTCCTACTATCAAAGTCAATGGGGACCAGCAACTGCTTTGATACCCACATTCTTCAAGATTGAGTAAATAATGACAGAATTTTCATTTTTGAACTCTCCCTTTATGCGCGTCAACTGCTGCGCTTTTGAGACACATAAGAAATAGATGGTACTGGTGTGATAAAACACATTGCATGAATGTCCATGGGGACAGATGTCACAGCGAAGTCTCCTGATGCACTGCAAGTTATTAATTGCCACCTTTATATTTATACTTCACCTTTTTAATTCAGAAACCTTGTGGAGTACCAAAAAACCTTGTACAGTGACAATATAGAGGTGGAATTGACTTTAATTGCTGCATTATATGGTTAGGTTTTCAGTTTTATTAAGTTTTTACAGTGCCGGTTCTCAAGGCAAATACTGTAGAGGCAATGGGCTGTGTCTATATATCACACTTTGTAAAGCATGTAGATCTATGCACCCCACTTATAAATGTATTTTTGTTGGGTCTTATAGATGCTATATTCCGTTTGGTGGAAAAAATAAGATGGGCATATATTAATGTGCTGCTTCTTGTGGAAAAAAAATGAACACATCCTGCACCATTTGAGTAGACACGCATGACCCTTTTCAATGGGTCAGACGCAGGTCTATCATATATCAGGATCAGAATATCGAAGAGACACTGTGGTGGGATTTTTTTTTTTTTTACCCGGCCCAACAAGTAGATCGTAGCAACACCCTAGCAACCGTATAGCAAACCCTGCCATCTAAAAAACAGAATTCATATAGATGCATGGCTTGGACCAGTGTGGACCAGCAGAGGTTTCTTGAGAACCCCAGCCATATCTCTGTCTAGTTGGCAGTATTTGCCATGATGTAACATTTCTATTTGCATTGCTTTTCTAACCAACTATACTTTATTTTCATTTTTCAGATTTCATATCAATCCTTACTCGTCTAAGTAGAATTAAACCAATAGTCATCTCAAGAAGACGAATTTACCTCTTCAAATAACTCAAGGCTGTACGTGTTATCATCATCCGCGAAGAAAACGACTCCTTTATCTTTGACCGAGCGATGTCCTCTCAGCCAGCCGAGCGCTAAGTTCCTCTGCTCGGTCGCTCGGGGCATCCCTGTCCGCTTGAACCTGCGCGGAGTGAACACGTTCAGGTGAGTGTATCGCAGCCCAGAGCGGGCGAGAAACCGAGAAACCAGCTCCGTGTGGGAGTTCGAGTCCTCCACCACGATCCAGTGGAACTGCGGAACCTGGCGGAACGTATTTGCCAAGCGGGTGAGCTCTGCTTTCTGCACCGCTCGGCTGTAAGTAGGAGTGATGGCATAAATGACCGGTAGAGATGTGGCGTTACTCCCGCTGCTGCTGCTGCTGGTGGTGCTGCTGCTGCTGCTCCGAGTCGTCCTGACGACCTGCCGCTGCTGCTGCACATTTCCCAGCCGAGACAAATAAAAGCTGGCCGTGTTCCGAACAGACAGCCTCTTGGTATCGATGTCAATCACGATTATCACTATCAAGATCCACGGAAGAAGGATGAAAAAGCGAGTATAAAAGATGGATTTCATTGTGCCCGAAGAACCAGCACAGCTTAATGTGAAGAATTAACAGTCTGCCACAAACAGAGCCTCATTCAGAGACGATTATTGAATTTTTGCAGATTATTCCTTTTTAAACTTCCTTTAAAGCCGTCCCTCGCGTGTTTTTTAGCCAGTATCCGCAGTCCACGAACGTTTAAACTTCCCATTCCCGTTTCCTAAACGCACTGTTGCGATGCCATCCCGTCCTGCGCTCCGCCAGAGAGTCCGTTCCCTGAGATGATGCTCCCGATAAATAAGGAGTTTTCAGTCGTTCAGCGCAGAGAACAGTGCCAAAAATAACAACAGGTCATTGTTTTAGGTACGTGCATAGCTTAGAGTGCAGTAAATTCATGTAGGTGTAATGATTACTCAAAACTGCATCGAATGATGGGACTGAGCTGATGGTCCGACGCTGCTGTAAATCCGTTGAAATGAGGAAAACGGAGACTTCAAACTGAGATTTCACCCTCCCCACCTGCGCACTACAGAGAGCGAGATAGGAATCACTTGCATTGTTGTCTGTTTTTTGCGCGATAGCAGACTTTCATGTAATATTCACATGTTTGTCTGTCAGACATGAGTACAGTTTAATTCTAATCTGTAAACGAGTGCAAAGAGGGCTGTTGTTAGAATTTACTCAACTTGCAAGGCAAGTAGGTAACATAAATGTTTTTTTTGTGCTTGAATTTATTGTAATCAAAATTACGTCCCCCATCCAAATTCGTTTTGAAAAAATGTATTCTGAAAATTTGACTATTTATTCACTTATATATTTAGTTGCATCATGCTGATAATTATTAACTTAGTAGTCATTGTGTTAAACAAATGTAAAATTTGTTCATGCCATAGTCTTTACTGAATAAATTCCACATTTCCGTTTGTTCCATAGGGACCGTCAGATATCTGAGATTCCAATAACAGAAGGTGTGTCTGAATGTCATGCTCATGTTCATCAAATAGCAGATGTCTTTAAACACCATTTAATAAGATATCGGAGTATGTAGACTACAGGTGCATCTCAATAAATTAGAATGTCATGGAAAAGTTCATTTATTTCAGTAATTCAACTCAAATTGTGAAACTCGTGTATTAAATAAATTCAATGCACACAGACTGAAGTAGTTTAAGTCTTTGGTTCTTTTAATTGTGATGATTTTGGCTCAAAAACCCACCAATTCACTATCTCAAAAAATTAGAATATGGTGACATGCCAATCAACTAATCAACTCAAAACACCTGCAAAGGTTTCATGAGCCTTCAAAATGGTCTCTCAGTTGGTTCACTAGGCTACACAATCATGGGGAAGCTGATCTGACAGTTGTCCAGAAGGCAATAATTGACACCCTTCACAAGGAGGGTAAGCACAAACATTCATTGCCAAAGAAGCTGGATGTTCACAGAGTGCTATATCCAAGCATGTTAACAGAAAGTTGAGTGGAAGGAAAAAGTGCCACAAACTGATCACCTCCATGCCACGCCGAATTGAGGCAGTAATTAAAGCAAAATGAGCCCCTACCAAGTATTGAGTACATGTACAGTAAATGAACATACTTTCCAGAAGGCCAACAATTCACTAAAAATGTTTTTCTTATTGGTCTTATGAAGTATTCTAATTTGTTGAGATAGTGAATTGGTGGGTTTTTGTTAAATATGAGCCAAAATCATCACAATTAAAAGAACCAAAGACTTAAACTACTTCAGTTTGTGTGCATTGAATTGATTAAAACACGAGCTTCTCAATTTGAGTTGAATTACTGAAATAAATGAACTTTTCCATGACATTCTAATTTATTGAGATGCACCTGTATATATGTTGGTGAAAACTGCTAGCCAAAGGATTTTTGTTCTGTTGATCAATGTAAAATGCAACTAAATTAATATTGCTTAAAATGGCAATTAATTGTCAGCTTGTGTATGAAGATCCTGTGAAATCCATCCTCATTTTTCCACATCAACAATATGATTGATTGAAAACTCAATCTGTTGATGTTCATTTGCTTCAGGCATATTCCCATCTGTAGATTTAGCAGATCACCTGATGGCATAAACAAAACATCCTGATGCATGACTAACAAGGTAAAAAGCAACATGGCAACTTATTAGATTTAACAGTCAACATTGTAATCAAAATGGTTGACACATTGCCAGCAGGCTTTTATGATGTTCATTTCAGCACTGGCATGTCTATTTGACTGTCCTGTGTCTCCATTCACAGTGCGATGACGGCAATGGATTGTGACATCCAGCCTTGTCCTCCCATCCTCAACATGCCACCCCCTGTCACCACAGACAATGTCAATCACAGAAAATAGAAGCAACTGTCAGAGACGCTATCTCATTGTGGGCACCCTTTTGTTGTAAATGACTGAAATCTGACAGGTAACAGTGACTATTGTTCATTTCATTGCATCTAGAATGAAAGAAAAGCACTATGAAGTATAAGGAGAAGCACAATGGTTATGGCCTAATTATTTAAGAAACAAGCTTCAGGTCTTGGATGTAATGGAATTGATCCACAGTGAACTGTTCTATTACATGGAGCGAGTGTTTTTTTTTTCTCGATTTGTGAGGAGATGTGATGTGATTAAATAAGGAAGATTTATGCTGTTCAGAAGGAACTAGAGACACTATGACACACTTAAAAAAAGAAAATGGTGCTACTGTGCATTTTTGCAGTCAATCTAATCTGGTAATCCTCCCATCTTCATTCACACTAATGAGGCTTCGCAGGAGAGCATGGACTGGACTATTTAATGGCTTTCAGTAGTGGGGGAGGAGGAGAAAAAGCTGTTTATTGATGGAGAAATATCCTTTCAATACTCATGCGTGCTGTTGAAGCCAACAGAACGCAATAACGCAATAACAACCAATTAAAGCGCCCCATGAAAATAGATCACAGCACAACTAGATCAAATGATAATTTAGGTCTCAATTCAATAAGAGTGAGGCAAAGCAATTTAGATCTTCACAATAAGCAGGAAATATAGAATGCATTTGTCAACACCATTTGCATAGAAATGACTTTTCATCACTTTCCATTATTGTGTGAATTCCGCTTGAGCCAATACATTTTCTAAACATAACTCAATGGAATCAATTGGTCTGGAGTTAACAACATTAGGTCTCTGTTCTTGAAGCTACAGAAACAAATTGCTGTTGGACTTTTTCTCAACTAAAAATCGAAGCATTCAAATAGTTTCACTTGTTCGGAGCCTAATCTAATTTTCGAGCGAAATGCATCTAATGTTTCAACCTGATAATGATTTGTGTTTCCAATTCTGACACCATTTCAGATGTACAATAAATTGAGTTTTAAGATAAACAATAACAAAACTGGCTTAATAGCTTAAATGCCATAATAATTATTTAAAAGGGACTGTTGCCACACGCTTTAGGGGGAAGGAAGAACAGCCATTTAGTTCCAAAATGTGAGTATGTGTGAATAATTTCCAGAACAGAGTCAGATGTATGCTGGTCGTGCAACCAAATCTCTAAATGACAGAAGTAACTTTGCAAGCTCTTTCATTTCAAGGACACTGAAGAAAGTGCTAATTTGAAGCATCCAAGCATGCAATCAATCTTTTTTGACTTTTGGTAGTTAACATCTCTTTGCACTGTATATTTCATCATCATTGTCTAATGCAGCCTTCGAGATTCTCATGATGCTTTTTTTAACCAGTGAATAAAAGCAATGCTAGCACAGCAATGAATGATGAAGGATGAATATGTTCTGTAATAACCTTGAATCTGTGGCAGAATATCATGCTGTGGGATAGATTTACATAACAAAAGATGTCTCTTGGAGCTCAATCACAAGTAAACAGAGCTGAAGCGGTAACATGGCATTTCACAGGCCACATATTACGAGTACATTAATAGATGTTGACACTCCTCAATCTGGGACTACATCAATGAGCCCTGGGATAAACACGTATTAGCACCTGTGATACCAGGAAGCTCTCTCACACTGTGGCTAACTTAAGCATTTACCTGCATGATCCTCTGAATTTGTTTTTTTCCCTAGCATTAGCAGAGCAACTTGGTGATGTGATGATAGCAAGACTACAAATCGACATGCTGATAGCTGCAGATTGTCTAAACACTGTGCTTTGTCTTCATGGCACATGCATGCAGTAAAAGGTCATTTAGGTCCCTAATTAATCCATGGGGAAATTATATCTGCTAGAGAAGGAGAGACTGAATGAGAAAGTTTGCTAACCTCACAAATGCAGCATGATGTATTTGAAATACTGGATTAGATTGGACTGATTCTGGCCAAAGTCTCTTTAAGGCAATTCACTTTATTCACCAGCCATCTTGGAATGTCTCTGGCAGCTATTTTTTACATTTTATATATTTGTTAGAAGAAAGTCAAAAATTTCCAAAACTCATTTCAGTGACAGATTTTAAATTTGGAATCAGATCTGACAATAATTTAATAAATGGTCTTCTTTTGCTCATTATGAATAAAAAGAAAAAAAAATCAGGTTAGTCCAATGCGCAAATATTCTAGAGTAAAAAAACAAACCAAAAAAACGGGTTCTTCCAGTCCTTTGGCTGCTATAATAAGTGTTACCGTTTCTTCCTATTCATATCTTTTCAAGTGGTCCTTCTCTTACAACTTTAAACTGTCTGATCTTGTCTTGGTCGTCACGTCTTGAATGGCTGGTTTCTACAGTGGTTGTTGTGTGTGTATTGTTTGCTCACAGCAGTGATGTAGCACGTCACCATTTAGTTTAAATAAAAACACAGCTGTGCTAAAGTACGTCCTGACTCTTTTCTCACAGGAAAGAAAACAGTGAAGATATGAACAAAAGAAAATGCTTTCGCATTCTGTCTGAGAAGGCATTTACAAATCATGCAGAATAGAGAATGGCATTTTGATAGAGTGCTCCAGCAAAACCAAGAAATCACTGGTGTTCACAATTGCATCTGGCACAGGGAACTTGGCAAGGCCTTCTAACATCACAATTAATTGGTCTCATCCTGCAACAATCTAATTTGTTACTGTGACACGAAGCCGTTAATGATAAAGAGTGGTGACAGGGTGATCAATTAGGCTTGTCTCTGCCTGGCCTGTTCACTTCTGTTTGGAAACTCTCTTGATTCTGTTCGTTTAGTCCCACCGGGAGCTGGATTAATCCTTATGGTGGAGTGGAGTGTATGAGAGTGGAAGACTAGTTTTCATTTCCATGCTGGAAGGACACACTGTCCCTGCCGCACCCAGCCCGCTGACTTCTTTCTCACCTGCTGATGAATGACGACGCCCTTGGTTTTCATATCAGCTGAAAAAAGGATACACCCATGAAAACTGTATTGCTCAGAGGTTGCACTTTCGTAATTCAGTAGGCTTAACGGAGGTCCCATTAGATTTCATTTAAGCATCTGTATTCACTGTAATTGGCGGTTAGACCATGTGTTACAACACACTGAGCTGTGTGCTCATGTGGAGCTCCAATGGCAAAATTCCTGGGAGAAATAATAGCATAGGAGCAAATGAGACAATCATTCCAAATTATGGAACGGCCTACCTTTTATCTATTAGATAATCCCTACAGAATCTCTGTTTAAAGTCAAAGTTAAAACCCACCTTTTAGAAAAGGCGTATAACATGTGAGTTGTCCTGAGCTTGTTTTCCCTCTGAATGTAGTGCATTGGTCAACGACTGTTGTTGTATTGTGCTATATAAATAAACTTAAAGAAAGAAAAGAAAAAAGAATCGTGCACTTGGCAGATTTGGTCAATTAAAATTAACTTTGGTGCGATTGGTCTTAGTGCGGTTCATTTGAAAAAGTGTAAACGCTGCCATCCGAATCTTGGTGCCACTGATATGGTGGGTCTTTGTCCACTTCCATATGAACTCTGGTGCAGTTCAACTGATATGTGACCTTGGACCACAAAACCAGTCATATGGGTCAATGAAATTGGCCGAGATACAACTATTTGAATATCTGGAGTCTGAGGGTGCAAAAAAATCTAAATACTGAGAAAATTGCCTTTAAAGTTGTCCAAATTAAGTTTTTAGCAATGCATATAATTAATCCAAAATTAAGTTTTGATATATTTAAGGTAAGAAATTTACAAAATATCTTCAAGGAAAATGATCTTTACTTAATATCCTAATGATTTTTGGCATAAAAGAAAAATCGATAATTTTGACCCATACAGTGATTTTTTTGGCTATTGCTAAAAATATACCCAAGTGACTTAAGACTGGTTTTGTGGTCCAGGGTCACATATATAAAAGCAACATGGACCAAAGACATCTAAACAAACCAAAAACAGGACTTGACGTTATAAGATGCAACCCTAAAAAGGACAAAATGCTCAAACATTCATGCTTCTTCTTGTCATGGGAGATATGTTGCCCATTACAGTTGGGTACAGGCATTGGAGAGTGTGTGCAATGGACCAATTCCTGGTGCTGAATTTTAAAAGCTATTTCTGAGTTATAAGCTGGTAAAAATACCACCATATGTACACACGTACAACAAGCAATCATTGTTATGCGCACACAGAAATTGTTTCTGCTCCTCTGACCTCATGTTCGAGTAGTTGCAATTCTGAGTACATAAAAAAACGGTCCAACTCTGACATTTGTCCTGTTGATGGCGGTCTGCTTTTTGAGAGTGAGGAGGTCCATTATTGTTGTTTAAAAATAGTCATGACACGAGCAAAAAGACTCGATTGCTACTTACTCGCGTTTAAATTTGGATTCAAGTTAAGGAGAAGCAAATGAGATGAAAGAAATGTCATTTTTCATTGCTGTGGTAGTAATTGGTAAAAAGCACACTTCAAATGGTTTGAAACGAGATGCAATCATACAAAAAAGAATTGCGTTAAGCATATGCTCGTCTCAGCTCAATTTAATATCTCAAACAATTGAGATATTATAGAGATCTCATTTGCGATCATTGTTTCCAAATGCGCCAACTTGAGTAGGGGCTGGACAGGGTGTAATTTACAGACCCTAGTCTCTAATTTAGTCTAAGAATTCTGTGCTTTAAAATCATATTGTTAGAAACACAATACTCATTCAGAGGGCTTTTATAAGTAGTGTGAAATGGATATGTCCTCCAGTTGAAATGACTACTTTCTAATATTCAGATTTTGTTTGAATGTGATGGCACTACATTTCAAAGCCATAATTAACTTCCTCCTCTTAATGACAGAAGAACTGTCAACATTTAATGATCTTGAAAATGAAAAAAGCAAATGTGAGCAGCCGCTGAAATTTCTTCCTAATCTGTTTGCGCTGTATTGCATTTGTATCTGCCACGGCAGTGCTCTGTTGAATGAGGTTAGCTCCAGTCTTTAGTGAAGAAGATATTAGTGTGGAATAGAAAGAGCCACAGACCCTTAGGAGGATTTAGAGCTCGCCGAGGGGCGTAGGTTAGGACTGACAGACTGGAGGACTTTTCAAAGTCTTTAGTCAACTTTCTTAATTAAACGGCACAGACGTGCATTAGGCCATAATAATCTTGAGTGCTGTGATTAGTAAAGCTGCAGGAATGTATTCAGGGAAAATAAGGAGGTTTGGTGTGTGCATGTGGCACACAAATAGAAAGATAACACTAATGTCACATCACATCACATCCATCACAGGAAGAATGAATAATGACAACATTCCTGCATACCAAAAACAAACAAACAGTAATCAGACGGTAAAATATTTAGATGTCGTACATGTCATTCAGCAGTAATCTTTATTGAACAAATAATTGACAATGGAAATGTCAGTTAAGCACAAACAGACGCTCGATCCACATGAGGCAAGGTCAGGTTAACGAAAGGACAATAATTCAACTGTATAACTTTGTAAACAAGATGATAAGTGTGTCACTCAACATACTTTTTTAATACAGGATGAATATTGATAAAGTGGAAGTTTTGGAAAGTGAAAGCTTAAGATATCTCTTACCTTAGCTCTCTTAACATAAACAAGGTAGACTAAACTAGGCTGTACTTTTATAAACCTGTACTACTTGAATATTTTATGTATATATATACAGTGGGGAAAAAAAGTATTTAGTCAGCCACCAATTGTGTAAGTTCTCCCACTTAAAAAGATGAGAGAGGCCTGTAATTTTCATCATAGGTATACCTCAAATAAGAGAGACAAAATGAGAAAAAAAAAATCCAGAGGACAAGAAATCACATTGTAGGATTTTTAAAGAATGTATTTGCAAATTATGGTGGAAAATAAGTATTTGGTCAATAACAAAAATTCATCTCAATACTTTGTTATATACCCTTTGTTGGCAACGACAGAGGTCAAACGTTTTCTGTAAGTCTTCACAAGGTTTTCACACACTGTTGCTGGTATTTTGGCCCATTCCTCCATGCAGATCTCCTCTAGAGCAGTAATGTTTTGGGGCTGTCGCTGGGCAACACGGATTTTCAACTCCCTCCAAAGATTTTCTATGGGGTTGAGATCTGGAGACTGGATAGGCCACTCCAGCACCTTGAAATGCTTCTTACGAAGCCACTCCTTCGTTTCCCGGGCGGTGTGTTTGGGATCATTGTCATGCTGAAGACCCAGCCACGTTTCATCTTCAATGCCCTTGCTGATGGAAGGAGGTTATCACTCAAAATCTCACGATACATGGCACCATTCATTATTTCGTTTACACGGATCAGTCATCCTTGTCCCTTTGCAGAAAAACAGCCCCAAAAACATGATGTTTCCACCCCCATGCTTCAAAGTAGGTATGGTGTTCTTTGGAAGTAACTCAGCATTCTTTCTCCTCCAAACAAAGTTGAGTTTTTACCAAAAAGTTCTAAATTGGTTTCATCTGACCATATGACATTCTCCCAATCCTTTCTGGATCATCCAAATGCTCTCTAGCAAACTTCAGACGGGGCTGGACATGTACTGGCTTAAGCAGGGGGAAACGTCTGGCACTGAAGGAGTTGCAGTCCCCCCCCCCCCCCCCCATGGCGGCGCAGTGTGTTACTGAATGTAGCCTTTGTTACTTTGGTCCCAGCACTCTGCAGGTCATTCACTAGGTCCCCACGTGTGGTTCTGGGATTTTTGCTCACAGTTCTTGTGAGCATTTTGACCCCACGGGGTGAGATCTAGCGTGGAGCCCCAGATCGAGGGAGATTATCAGGGGTCTTGTATGTCTTCCATTTTCTAATAATTGCTCCCACAGTTGCTTTCTTCACACCAAGCTGCTAACCTACTGCAGATTCAGTCTTCCCAGCCTGGTGCAGGTGTACAATTTTGTTTCTGGTGTCCTTTTGACAGCTCTTTGGTCTTGGCCATGTGGAGTTTGGAGTGTGACTGTTTGAGGTTGTGGACAGGTGTCTTTTATACTGATAACAAGTTCAAAACAGATGCCATTAATACAGGTAACGAGTGGAGGACAGAGGAGCCTTTAAAGAAGAAGTTACAGGTCTGTGAAAGCCAGAAATCTTGCTTGTTTGTAGGTGACCAAATACTTATTTTACCGAGAAGTAATTTACCAATTAATTCTTTAAAATTCTTACAATGTGATTTTCTGGATTTTCTTTTCTCATTTTTTCTCACTCATAGTTTCAGATCTCTGGGAGTTATAATATGATGAACACAACGTATAGGCCTCTCTCATCCTTTTTAAGAGGGAGAACACTGGGTCCGTCAGTGATCAGTTTGGTGAGTGGACTAAATACTTTTGTGTCGACGCCACACGCCGTAATACCACTGAAGAGTTAGCACAGAGAGGTCGGGGTACGCGAGCTTAAGACTTGTTATCACGCTCACCCGTTGTTGGTGTATGTTATCTGCCAGCGCACGTTTGTCTTAACCGTCTCTTCTTGACGATTGCCAGTTGTAATAGTGATAGGGTTTTACCCACTCCCCCTCATTAATGTACACACAGCACTCCATTTTGACAGAAAAACACAGAATTTTTGACCTTTTTGCAGATTTATTAAAAAAGAAAAACCTGAAATATCACATGGTCCTAAATATTCAGAACCTTGACTCAGTAATTTAGTAGAGCACCCTTGTGATCTAATACAGCCAAGGAGTTCTTTTTGGGCAAAGATTGCAACAGAGTTTTCACATCGTTGATTTGGGGATCCTCTGCACACTCCTCCTTGCGATCCCTCTCAGTTATGTCGGTTGGTGGTTAATACGTGTGTGGACAGCCTATGTTAGTGTCTAGATCCAGAGAGACTCAATTGGGTTTAGTCAGGGCTCTGGCTGGGCCATTCAAGAACTGTCACATAGTTGTTGTGAAGCCACTCCTTCATTTTTTAGCTGTGTGCTTAGGGTCATTGTTTTTTTGGAAGGTAAACCTTTGGCCCAGTCTGAGGTCCTGAGCACTCTGGAGAAGGTTTTTCGTCCAGGATATCCCTGTACTTGACCGCATTCATCTTCCCTCGATTGCAACCAGTCGTCCTAACCCTGCAGCTGAAAAACACCCCCACAACATGATGCTGCCACCACCATGCTTCACTTTTGGGACTGTATTGGACAGGTGATGAAGAGTGCCTGGTTTTCTCCACACATACTGTTTAGAATTAAGGCCAAAAAGTTCTATATTGGTCTCATCAGACCAGAGAATCTTAATCACCATCTTGGAGTCCTTCAGGTGCTTTTTAGCAAACTCAATGAGGGCTTTCATGTGTCTTGCACTGAGGAGAGGATTCCGTCGGGCCACTCTGCCATAAAGCCCCGACCGGTGGAGGGCTGCAGTGATGGTTGACTTTCTACAAATTTCTCCCATCTCCCGACTGCTTCTCTGGAGCTCAGCCACAGTGATCTTGGGTTCTTCTTTACCTCTCTCACCAAGAATCTTCTCCCCCAATAGCTCAGTTTGGCCAGACGGACAGCTCTAGGAAGGGTTCTGGTCATCCCAAACGTCTGCCATTTAAGGATTATGGAGGCCACTGTGATCTTAGGAACTTTAAGTGCAGCAGAATTTTTTTTGTAACCTTGGACAGATCTGTGCCTTGCCACAATTCTGTCTCTGAGCTCTTCAGGCAGTTCCTGACCTCATGATTCTCATTTGCTCTGAAATGCACTGTGAGCTGTAAGGTCTTATATAGGCAGGTGTGTGGCTTTCCTAATCAAGTCCAATCAGGATAATCAAACACAGCGGGACTCAAATGAAGGTGTAGAACCATCTCAAGGATGATCAGAAGACATGGACAGCACCTGAGTTAAATATATAACTCAGGTCACAGCAAAGGGTCTGAATACTTACTTAGGACCATGTGATATTTCAGTTTTTCTTTTTTAATTAAATCTGCAAAAATGTCAACAATTCTGTTTTTTTCTGTCAATAGGGGGTGCTGTGTGTACATTAATGAGGAAAAAAAAATAACTTAAATGATTTTAGAAAATGGCTGCAATATAAAAAAGAGAGAAAAATATAAGGGGGTCTGAATACTCTCCGTACACACTGTATATATATATATAGTATAAGACGTCATTTATATAATAAACATTACTTTTTAGCTTTTCCCAATACATTTACATTATAAAATATGAATATTTAGTGAACATTAAGGGAACCTGTAAATTTTAGTAGTTCCTTTCCCCTTTTATTTCTGCGGAGGTTATGAATGGAGCTTGCCATGCGAGAGTTGGGACATCCTCAAAATTTTTATTCCCAAAGAATTAATCAGTTATTAGTATTTTGAATATTGAAGGAAACTTTGTAAGGAAACAATGGCGATCAATTTTAAAGGGATAGTACCCCCAAAAATGAAAATTTGCTGTTAATTTTCTCACCCTCATGCCATCCAAGATGTAGGCAACTTTTTTTTGTTTGGTAGAACAGTAAAGAAGATTTTTAACTGAAGCTGTGGTCCTTGGTGATTCATAAAATGCAAAAAATGGCCATCCATTTTTGAGAATTAAAAAAAAGCACCACACAAGGACACCAAATAATAACATGGCGCCTGGCAATATGAAGGTATTAGAAATGAATCGATCGGTCTGTGCAAGAAACTGAACATTATTTACAATTTTTAAGTATCCCACTTCACCAATATTCATTCTATAACTGCGAATTGGGAAAACATTCAAATTTCTTTGTTCAAATGAACATTAATAATAATAACAGCATTAGAAAGCTGAACTCTGCTGCATGAACACTACCGTTTAAAGAATCCAATTAATGAAAAGTTAACCCTACCGTCAACTCCTGTTCTCCATCTCCCTGCAGCCTGCTGCATTTATAACTCCTGTAATCACCTGTGGATCACACAAACACGCACAGACACGATGACCCAAACACAATCAATCCTTCTTCACAGGGGCCGTATAATTGGTCCACTCTTCCAGAGCAGGCCTGTTAAGTATGCTCCGCTGTGAATTATGGATAGCCAGCAAAACGGCTAATAAAATATGAATGGCGAGTTTTTGTAGCTTGCGCTTCTCTGTGTGCAGACGTTGGTAGCGTGATTTATGCCGGTGTGTGTATGGCGTTAAACCCCTTCCTCCCTTCTTTCACCTTCTCCAGATGCTCTCGTTCGCTCTCATGGGGCGATTTTAAACCTTGTGTTGTTTGTTTTTTATTTTGGTGTTTACTTCATTAAATACATCATCCTGTACATGAGTGGCTTGCAAAAGAGAGAGCATAATGAGTCAGTATTTATTTTTCCAGACTTAGGTAAAAACGTATTTTACCTGGAGTGTCCTGCTTTTAGAACGCCATGTTTACATCGAAAAACAATGGAAAAGTAGCCAGTGGAATGCATGTGTGAAAACTAATCAAATAAATAGTTTTTATTATTATTTAATTATTTTCTACATTAATAATAAATGAGTATGAGTTTAAATAAGCAATAAAGAGAAAAAAATATTTTATAAGCTTACCTGCATATTATATTATATTAGCCTATATTGTGTTGTAATAAAACTTCTGCTAAGAAAAAAATAGCTAAAAAAACATTAGGCTATTTGAACATGCAAGGTTTCCAGTGTCAACAGTCCATTATGCTATTTTACATTTTACTGCACTTTGTTAACTTCTTATTAGTTCTTAGTGGTTAGGCTACTTCTTAGTTATTTACAAGTAGCGGCTAATGAATCGCACATTCACATGAAACAAGGTGGATAGTTAATACAAAAGTCCTCTAATGCTAATTATTATTATTATTATTAAAAAGTTTATTTCACATTTTATTATTTGCATGTTCAAATGAGCAAAAATAATACATCAAATATAATAGATTTATTAAGCTGACAGGCTAGCAGTATGCTGAGCAATGAATTATGAGACTTTTAATGATGAGAATTTTAATTTCACAGTCAATATCTTTGTTAATTTTCCTTTATAAGTAACAATGAGGCATTGATAGTCATATCTACATGGCTAAGACAACATAAATCGTAAGTCAATCAGTCATTCAATAGACATTAAAAGCTCTTTCAGCTAACAGAATCAAAGTGTGGACCCATTTGTGAGGGAGAACAAATTGTTTACAACACTGGCTTCATTTACCTGGATAAGCGGACTGACACTGTAGACAGATTTGCCATCAATGACAGAGAATAATAGGAAGGATCAGACCACTGGGTAGCGCGGCTAACCCATTTAGAACTAAGTATTGTAGAGAGCCATGTAAAACAGCAGAAATACTGGCAGAGAAATACTGATATTAAGCTGAAAGATATATCTGAGAGAAATGTGTATCTGGGGGCGTCACAGGAGCCCCGTGGATGCACAGACACACAACTCTGATAAGAACTTAATTAACAGCCATGGTCAAGCTGCAGTCACAGCACACTGTAACATATTAACTGTTGCGGCAGAAGTAAAAGTGTGTGTTTGCCTAAAGGGGAGAAATATGGTAAAAATGATAAGGGCTTTGTGCCGTTAGACACAGAATTGAAATCCCAGGATATTTGTGGGTGCCTGTCATGACTGCTGAATACTGATGTGCCTTTTTACCCCCCACAACCCTTGCTAGAAGGACACGAATGTGTTCACTCACAGCGAGGATGTGATTACTATTCTCGGTAGAAACATAAAAGTAACCTTGACATGCGCAGACACACTTGACTACATGGCAATGACCCATATCTTTAAGTAATTACAGACAATTATAAAACTGATTGACTTGCATAATCCTGGCACACTCCACTTCATAACCTGTAGATTGTACTGGATTTCGAAGACCTTGGATAACTTTAATTATCTTTCGTTCTCAGGTTTCCAATGTTTTCTTTTATTCATCCCACAGTATAAAGAGTGAAATATTCAGTTAGTGACTAGTGTAGAGTGTTGCTGCTCTTCGCTATGACCTCTTCACTGAATTCAGTCTGCTATGGCTGATGAACAGTCCGTCGTCTCATTACGCTCTCAGTAGAATCTAAGGGTTGGCAGAATGTCATGCCCAATGGGACACGAGACACAGAAGTAAGTGTGTGGTGAGCTTGTCATGTAGTCTTGGCTTTCAGAAAGCAATACAACAAACAGACAAGGGCCATGTCATTAACAGGCTACCGTGCTTACATTATATGTCATCGTTCTCACTGTGGTCTGAGTAAGTAGCTTCAGGAATGTTAGTGTGTCTTAGAAATCAATATCCTGCAAACTGAAATCGAAATCAAAATGCTCAGTCACGTTCAAAATGTTCTCATGATATCTATGTGTGTGCCAGCTCCATTTTGGACATCAGCCCAAATAATTTTTAATAAACATAATACATATTAAATGTTCCTAGAAAAAAAATCTGAAAATGCAAAAACAAAAAAAAACTGTACATAAAAACAATACACTTTGAATGTATCAGAAAGAGAGAGAGTGACAGCATTATTGTTTAAAAGAGTGGATGCATGCTTCAGTATAAGCAGAGGGATTTCTTTGGCACAGTGATATTTTGTTTGAGTAATGGTGTGTTGTATCTAGCACAGGCTTGGCTCTCCATCACTCCCGCACAGATCCAGATAATAGCCCATCTGCTGCCCCAGCACCCCACAACTGGCTGTCTGACTCATAATGCATACTAAGAGTTATGTCCCACAAGCTCCCTCTAACCAAATGTATCCTCACAGTCGCAGTATGGACTCACAAACGCATTGCTTTCATTGCAGAGGAACTGCTGCTTTCTACTGGTTGAATTATTGTACTGCAACGTTGTTTTCAATACATACTATATGACTGCCAGAACTGCCACATTTACCACCTTTATGTCTTGAACTCATCAAGTTCAAACATTGTATCACAGTATTAGATTATATGGACCCAAATTATTGTTTTACAAGAGCACACATGGGCAAACATTACTGAGCCAGAGTAGCTGCTCAGCAGAACCTATTAGCATATGATTAGCTACATTAGCAAATAATCATAAATATTAGTCCAAGAAAAGAACATTAAGATGAAAATCACTTTATTGCTCTTTGCAAACCTTAATGAAATCTGTGAATTGCATATTAGCGCAATTCACAGATGCCAGTGCAACTTATCGCAGAAGCTATAGGATAGCTATAGCCTACTATATAGGTATTATTAAAAACAATTTCTAAACAATTTACTTTGCTTATTTATCCCTTACATGTGTCATCATGTCATCACATCGTCACATCGTCAGCTACTTGCCCTATTTTTAAATATTTAAATTAAAAAACTATGTTCCTCCACAATTTAGTATGCCTAGTGTGTGTGTGTTTGTGTGTTTGTGGCATCATGAAATCTAAATCACTCTTTAGACAAACCCAACTCAGCCTTGTATTACAGTACCATGCTGTAGTTCAATCAACAATGAACTGATTTCAACTGCAGAATGACTTTACTATTGTCTTTTTAAAGCTGCTTTAGAATTGAATTTGTTTGCATCATTGAATCACTATTTTCTTGTTTATCATTGTAAAGCTGCTTCGAAACAATCTGTATTGTATAAAGCGCTATATAAATAAAGGTGACTTGACTTCGACGGTCCCCCATCGTGACAGCTTCACTCAGTCTGTAGCTTCTGTCAGTCACAGTGTTTGGTGAGGCAGGCAGTCATTAAGCTACTAACAGCCATTTGACCCATTTAAATTAGCTTTGGATGTCCACCAAGAGATTTATACTCACTTCAGCAGGTCCTATATGCTGACTCAGGAGCATGCATGCTCCTTACAGTTCTATTAACAGACGGGATGGCGGGAAGTCATTATTATTTTTTGCCTCTTTAAACTTCACCGTCCACCTCTCCTCATTCTGCTTGTTGCTTGTTGTTCTCTTCTCACATAGCCTGGCACAAATGGCTTTTGTAATGAGAAAACAGTTATAAAATGCACAATGGCTCTCAAAAGTGGCAAGCAAGCAGTTTTCTAAGTATGATTGTCAAATTGCTTAGAAACGTCTCTTGATTTCTTTCCTAACTCAATAGACACAGATTGCTCCCTTCAGCGGATGAACAGATTGAGAAGGTCTGAATGACTGTTACAAAACTAAGTTACATTCGGCAAAACATACAATGGTAGTCAAAAGGAATACTTAAGATTTTTTATGTTTTTGGAAGAAGTCTCTTATGTCACCAAGGCTGCATTTATTTAAATAAAAGTACTGTAAAAACCGTAATATTGTGAAATATTTTTACAATGTAAAATAACGGATTTTAAAATGGAATATATCTATAAATGTTATTTTTCCTTGATGCAAAAGCGAATTATCATCCATTATACAGTCTTCAGGGGCACATGAGCCTTCATAAATCATTTTAATAGGCTGAATTTCTGCTCAAGCATTTTTTTTTAATATATTATTATCAGTGTTGAAAAGAGTTTTTTGTGGAAACCATGTTACAAAGTAAGGAATGTATAATTTCCTTCAGCAAGGATGCATTAAAATGATCAAAAGTGACAGTAAAGACATTTATAATGTTGCAAACGAATGCAAAAAAAAAAAAAGTATCACAACGTATCCACACAAATATAAAGCAGAACTGCTAAACTGGATGCTTCAATTGTTTTCAGTTGACAATAATAAGAAATGTTTCTTAAGAAGCAAATCAGCATATTAGAATGATTTCTGAAGGATCAAGTGACACTGAAGACTGGAGTAATGGCTGCTGAAAAGCCATCTTTGTCATCATAGAAATAAATTAAATATTTTAAATATATTTAAAATGGAAAACAGATATTTTAAATTATAATATTACACAATATTTCTGTTTTTGATCAAATAAATGCAGCCTTGTTGAGAATAAGACTTTCAAAAACATAAAAAAATCTTAAGTATCTTAACTTTTGGCACACAGTTAATGAGACTATTTCTTTTATAAATGCCAATTTTGACACAAAAGCAAAAGCTGAATGGGTGTGTGAGTGGCTGAGTGAATGAATGAGAAAGAAAGAGAGAAAATATCAGCTGGTATGTAATCTCGAATCCCCTCTTGTAAAGGCCTCAGAAAACAGTTGCACTGATGGGCCTGTGTCTCCCAGCCCCCAACAGGCAGGAAGCAGCAGAGCATGCCTTGTGATGAAGGATAATTACCCCACAGTCACTGGAAAGCCTATCCACTTTACGAAACTCACACACACTGAGAGAGATTCATGATGAAAGGACAGCAGAAGGCAATGAGAGGGATAGAGAGGAAAACTAGATGGAAAGAGGCAAAGTCATAAAATAATGATAAATGCACTATAGCATTAACAATAAACAGAGTGAACTGGGGAGACTGTAAGTCCATTATTTAGAATTGTGAGCATCATGAAAAGAGAAAGGGAAAAGATAGAGAACGAGTTGAAAGGATTTGAGATTTAGGTCTCGTGATGATCTTCAGTCATAACTGTTCTTCCAACAATTTAAGGAGTGAAAAAAAGAAACTGGCGCTATCACTCAAATCTCTTCGGCCATGATGAGTTGAGTTTTGATCTGTGATTGAAAGCACACTGAACTTGCTTCTCACACATGATCATGCTTGACGTATTGAGCAAATGACTTGCAGTTGACGTCATGACACGCCGGCCTCTGCCCTCATTCTTCTATAACTCACTGCGCATGCTTCATTTGAAGCTTTTTAGAAATGGAAATGCCACCTAGTGGCTCTTTAAAATGGATTGAGCTAAATTAAAGTAAAAATTCTCCAGATCTGTTCTGATGAAAAAACAAACTCATCTACATCTTTGATGACCTGAGCGTGAGTACATTTTCAGCAAACTTTCATTTTAGGGTGTACCATACATTTAACAATCCGGTAGATGATGAGTTATTTCTATTTTCTCTACTTGATTCAGAGCTAGAAACCTGAATGCTCTTGATTTGAACGGTTTCCAACCTTTTTGAATCCAAGAACCACTGTTCTTGGGAAATAAGTGTGTCCATTTTAGTGTTTGAAAATGTTTATGCAAACATTCTGACAGAAAATGTGAGCTAGTAAAACAGACATGATTTGCATGATTTCCTTGCTTTGATATTTGTCCTTGACAAATATTATACTCATGGATTTAGCCGATATGTTACTGTCACGTGTAGTGCTATTTAAAGCACACAACGAAGGAGTATAATCCAAAAATAATCTTTTAATTATAAATCCACAAGGAATACACACAGGAGAATCGCAGGAGCAAACGTAGCACACACAATGGTAAAGAAAAAAACCAGCAGCGACTGAACAGTGTGGAGTCTAAAGAATGAGTGACTGTTGCAGATCATAAGTAACCATAGAAACAAATCAGGACCAATTAGAAAAAGGGGAAAGGAACTAAACAAGGCAGGAGAACAGAAACAGAGAAACACAACCAAAAGTCCATTAATGTGACAGTAGCTCCCCCTCTCGGAAGGTGCTCCTTGCGCGCAAAGATTCCATCTGAGTGGGAGGGAGGGGGCTCTGGAGGCGGACATGCAGGGCAGGGCACCAGGGGAGAAGGTGGATGGAGAGACCAGGGTGGAGCTGACTGTGGGAGGAGCCAGGTGGAGATCAAGGGAACAGCCAGGACTGAGGCCTATGGTGGAGTCGAGGGACGGAGGAGCCATGGTGGAGAAGGCCTTAACGACACTATGTGGACGAGCGATGGAGATGGAGCCAATGGAGGTGGAGACTTCAGGTTGGAGCCGAGCAGATGAAGGAGCAAGGGTGGACTTCAGAGGCCGCGGCAGAGCTGTCAGTCCATGGAGTGAGGCAGAAAAGGGACCGTTAGCCGCGGCAGAGCTGAAGGAAGTGGAACAATATGGAGCTGGGAGGGAAGGAGCATGAAGGATGGAGGGACGAGGCGAAAGCCGGAGGGTGGAAATCAGGAGAGGAGGCAGGCTCGATGAGCGACAAAGACAGAGTAGGAAGGGGGGGGATGGAGGGAGGCCAAGTGGAGCCAATGGGATGATGGGCCACGGAGGAGACAAGGGAGCAAGGAGCCAAAGAAGAGCGTGGGTCAGAGGACTGAGGTGGAGCTGGGCATCAAAGGCTGAGCGGAAGACAGGGGATTCTACACTCCAAGCAGAGCTGGAGAATGGAAGGCCCGAGGCAATCAGAGCACGGGATGGCGTCGGGGACTGACAGGAACCAGAGGGAAGACGGGGCGAGGAAATGGCCTGGTTTAGGAGAGAAGCAGGAGAGGGGGGTGGGGAGAGGGAGGCTGGGTGGGAAAATCGGGAGACACAGGACGCTCAGGAGACGCAGGAGATTGAGGGCTGGGTGGAACCTGTGGAGACTCAGGAGACATAGGAAACTCAGGAGAATTGGGTATTACCTCCCCAAACCAGTCAATTAAATCCACAATAAAGATGTCCATCAGTTCCAGTTTAGCTGTGTGGAGTTCCGATCATATGCGCATATGGAAAATTCGGATCTGATTTGATATTTGGATGCGTTAAAATATTTGAACTTCTGCGGTTAGGAATGCGACCGCCCGACTGGATGTGATGTATTCTAATCAAAACTATGAGCGCGAGGTCAGAATTACCAATATTTTCCCACTATTTTAACATTATTCTGTAAACACTACAGTATTTCTATAAAATGGCGCTTTAGAATAATTATGGCAGAAATAATTATTTTATAATTATTCAATCATTATGTACATTGATTAGCCCCATAAAACCTACTATGCTTTATTTAGGGGGTCATTTGTTTTGTCTGGATAAATTCATACATTCATTATATTAAGTAAAATCATTAATTTTGCCATGGTGAATGAGCCGAAGGGAATGTTTGCTTCACGACCAGTTTGAAAGTTCTGTGTGACTGCATTTTCACTTTCTCGGACATTTGGATACAATTGTTACCATGGTTACCCACTACACAAAGCAGCGGTGCTGCTAAAAATAAGGTGGATACATATCTATGCTTGCAGCGCTGCTTTGTGTAGTAGGTAACCATGGTAACTGCTATTTGTCAGAGAATCAACATCTGTCAGAGAATGAACTTTCAATTTTATTCAGCCCGTCTGCTAATTTTGTTCAGATCAATGCGAAAATAGGAGAAATGCGACAATTGTATCCAAAAAAGAAAAGTGAAAATGCCAACTTGTATTCGATGCCAACTTGTATCCGATGCACATTTTTTAAAATTGATGCATCGCATCATTAACTTTTATACCGATGCACCGATGCAAATCGGTAAATCTTACCATCCCTAATATCTATATTTGCAATAGACTTCAGCAGATGATTTTACTAAACTAACACAATACAACAAGACGTAGCCGTTAGCTAACATAACATTTAAAAGGTACAGTTTAAAAACCCGTAATATTGAGTTAATACATATTAAAAAAATACCACACACATTCTTACCTGTGAAAGTTTATCCGATTTCTTCAGGAATTTATATTTTGGCAGTTTTGAAACCAAGAGGCTGCGCAATGTTGTCTTGGCATCGTGAAACTCATTTTTATAGTGAGTGACAATGACACATTGACTGTTCCAAGATTGCGGTCGAATATGGAATCTACCTATCCACCTTATTTTTCAATGCGGAAGTACACGTTTTCTGTGAATGTGCGAGACTTCCGCTTCATTAGCCGCTGTAGGGAAATAACGAGAAGAATAATAAAGTGCAGTAAACGGTAAAACTGCACTACAAACCAATGTGTTCATAATTAAGACAATACATTAAAATATTATGGTAAGGACACATCAGTTTGTAATATCAAGCTGCAAACGAGCTGTTTTGTACAGGTAAATAGCTGGAAGCGAATGACACTGGAAGCCAGACTCATTAAATTTACAAATGGAAATTTGCCCACTCTTACAGGAAAAATAAGGTGGATACATAGCTATGCTTAAAGCGCTCCTTTGTGTAGTGGGTAACCATGGTAACTGCTGTATTTGTCAGAGAATGAACATCTGTCAGCGAAGAATTGCATTTTATTCAGGCCTGTGTGATTTTGTTCAGATCAATACGAAAACAGACCTGCAAGGTCACATAGCAAACCACTGTGCTGTCAAATTTATCTGGTTGCTAATATGAATATATGTATAAATTTACAAATAAGATAATATGATTTCTAAAAATCTAAACAATTCAGATAATAAGGTATATAGAATTATTCACATATTTTGAAGTGCCCACGATAACACCATGCACGACACTGGCACTGTTGTTACACTGGCACAGGATCTTCAAAGTGCTCACGAAACGCCGAATTAAATCGACAAAACACGATGAAACCACCATTTCAACAACATCTTTTCGAAATTCATCACTTGCCCTTATCTGGCTGAATTTCCTTCCTATTTTTCCCCTTCTCTGTACCAGATTGCACCGGAGGTGGAGTCTTGCGTAATTTGCGGGGCCCTATGCAACTTACGTAGTGAGTGTATAGGGCCACTTGGCTCTGACTTGCATATTGTAGCGTTAACGAAACCGTGCATTGTTCAAATCTCAGTAGACCAGGAAGATTTTAAAACGAGTGCGGTTCTTCATAAATTCGTAAAAATTACCTCCTCCAATGGAAATTCAAAGGAAAAAGGAAGAAGCCAACAAAGCAGTGCTAAAAAAGCGGGCGGGGCTACATAAGGTTCACAAACCTCTTTTTTTTTTTTTTTTTTTTTTTTTAATTAATACTTTCATTCTGCAATAATGCATTAAACTGGTTAAAAACAGTAAACAATTGTAAACCATTAAAAACCTTTCTTTCTATTCAATCCTGAAAAATAAAATGTATCACAGTTTACACAGAAATATTAAGTAGCACAACTGTTTTCTACATTGATAATAGTAAGAAAAGTTTCTTGAGCACTTTTCTGAAGGATCATGTGACACTGAAGACTGGAGTCTTGGCTGCTAAAAATTCAGTTTTACATCACATTAATAAATTACTTTTTAAAATATATTCAAATAGATATGAAAAGTTTTTATATTGTAAATATTACTGTGTTTACTGTATTTTGGATCAAATAAATGCAGCCTTAGTGAGCATAAAGAGACTTCTTTCAAAAACATTAATAAAAAAAGCCCTAAACTTTTGAATGTCAGTTTTTTTTAGGCTTAATAGACATTTGAAACCAAGACATAAAGTAATGAAATAATGCATTTAAAAATGCATGCTCTGTATAATGACAAAGTTTAAGGCTGCCAAGATTGTTTTTAAATAAAGTTATGAAATCATGCATTTTCTGTAAAGTCCATGGCAAAGTTTAATGCACTGATGCAGCATCAAACCAGCTTAGCTTCTGTAAACAGTATTACATCTACTGTCATTGTGTATTTACACAGACTTTGCAGCAGACTCAGAGCAGCTTTAATTCAGCTGTATAGAGACGCCTTAAATGATGCTGAGAGCACCATCATCATCCTCCTCATCATCTCGTGCTGATCTCTGGGCAGAAGGGGGTGTGTTCTTATCACAGCACTGGAAATCCCCACATTAGTCACATAAAAGCGACCCGAACGCCAGTTCTACATCATATTGACGCTCGATCATGAGCCGAACGAGGACTTTAAACTATGTAGGCACGGTGGACAGGGTTTAAATGGGCAATCTGATGGGCAGCTGGAGATATAAGGAGCCGAGCACAGTGGAAGAATGCGACTCGACGTGGGAAACGGACTCGGAGAGCGACGAGCTTCAGCCGGGAGGAGAGGAGGAGGACAGCGGCATCTCCGAATCCATGAGCCCGGCGGATGCAGTCAGAGGAGCCGAACAGCTGGATCACGGATCACCGAAGGTACCTCATCATACACCAGCACTGAAAGATAACAAAGAAGAGACAATAACCATGAAAACGGTCATTATATGCGCATTTGTAGGAATTGTAAGCATAGAGTCAGTTGCACCAAAGAAGACAGCGTGTAGTAATGATTGTGGTGTTGATATTTAAATCTGTGTAAATCCATGTGGAATAAGCACGCGTGCTGTGCTCGCCTAAAGCGTGGGCAATGTCAACCAATCATCATCATGTAAGTATTATTAAAATAGCGATGTACAGCTGTAAAGAACACGGCGCTAAACTGAAAATTGCACATTTAGGGTCAAACATTAGCTAAATACCGAGCACATTTCCAGCAGAGTCGCAGTTGCGATGGGCTCTAGTCAGTTTTCTTCCGTTTTCTGCATGACGCTATAAATACCTCATAGTTTTAATAACTGGATGTAGGCTTTGTGACATTGTTAGTGATATCTAATACTACTACTAATAAAAAAACAATAAAAGTATATTTTATATTTAAAAAAATAGCTATTTGACCCATATTTGAAGAACCATCTATGACCTTTCACCTTTGGCTTTTCAGCATGTTCTGTAGCTTTAAGTAACACTAGTTTATTTATTTATCGGTCTACATAATTTTGTTTATACATTTTCATCCCAACATTTAGTCCCTCACACATATGATGGGGTATAATGGGCATCCCATGTAAAAGGCCCCTTATAATTTTATTTGTGAAATACACAGCTGAAAGTGTAGCTCTGAGATACACACCATTCATTAATAGAAAAATACTGCAGACATTATTATAATATACATGATATAATATGAAATGCCAAAAATGTTTAAAATTAACCAAGAAAAGGGGCACTCTTTGTCAGTGTTGTATCTAAGAGTTAACTTTTCTTAGGGCAATAGGAGGGTTGAAGCATTGTATCTTTGGCCTTGTTAGATGTCATTTGTTTTAAAATGGCTCATGTTCTCTCTAGGTTTCTGGATTTTAAGGCCACTGAGACTGTGACCTGTTCAATGTCACCTATTTCCTCATGGGAAATTTGCTCTGTTGAATTTCCTATCAGCAGAAGAAGGAAAGTTGATTTTTTTTATTAATTTGAAGCTTAGATTTTGATAACAGCTTTTCACACTCACCATTATAGTTTTGTTTTTGTGAGCCCTCCATCAAAGACTGTTATATTATTTAATACAAAATTATATAAGTACATTTAATGTTATTAATTAATAAGCTTCATATGCCTTTCATTGTCATTGGCCCCAACTAGCAAACGGCGTCATGTTGTGTGTAAGAGTGCAAGTCTTCTGTGCTGTGCTTTCACTCAACCGTAAAGGTGTTCAGTGTTTGAACATCTCAAGAGGCTGAGAGCTAAACATGGTCATGAATTAGTTAGAGAAAAAGAATATAGTCTACAAAATGGAGCTCTTCTCTCTAGTCTAACAGCTTTTGCATCCCAATAGGGAAGAGCAGTGACAATGTAGCTCAGATGCTGATGAGTGAAGTCATTCATACACTCTTTCACTGCATATGTAACCATTCCACTCCTCTCTCTCTTTTCCTCTCACAGTTTGGTGACATGATGGAGTCCTCTACTAGGATGAAAAGGAGCTTTTATGCCGCAAAGGACTTGTACAAGTATCGGCACAGTTATCCGGTAAAGAGTTACGTCTACTCTCTTCAGATTTCACACAGAGCTCGAAGGCCGATCATCTTTGAATATGAAATTTGCAGGAAATATTGCAGTATAGTCATCAGAAAACATAGTAGAGGCCAGATATACAGGATTTTTCCTCTCTCTCTCTCTCTCTGTCCTTCTGTCCTGGTTTTAATCTGTGATTCTGTTGCTCAGAACTACAAGGAGCCTCGTCTCGCTACAGATATATCGCAATCTGAGGTTCCTCTGAATAATACCCCCGTGCCGATGTGAGTTTCTTTTTTTCGTTTGAATGACTTTCTGTTGTCCTTTTCCATACGTTTCCTGTATTCTTCAATTGACGTAAGAGTATTGCTGTTCCTTTTCTCGAGAGCATTGTATGGGGGTCAAATGTTTTGCCAAACAAATCTGTTTTTTGTTTGGAAATCATATATTAACAGAACGTCCCTCCCTGAAGTCCTGTGATTCCTCAGAATGACACTGTGCCTTAACTTTTTTTCACAGTAACAACAAAGCCATTTCAGGAACAGAAGCATTGGCGCAAATAATGATCTGGGCTGGTAATCCAATAAGATTCAAACATGGTTTACACAGATGATCCATGAGCCGGAGAGTCATTTTAGAAACATTTTACCCTTGTTTAAAACACTTCAAGTAATAGAACCCAAAAATGAAAATTCTGTCATTATTTCTGTCATTATTTAAAATTTGTGTGACTGTTATTTTTTCTGTGGGATACGAAATAAATTAGAGACTGTACATGTTCCCTTTTGGGTGAACAAATCATGATTTGAGCTTTTTTGAAATAAGTTGTTAGATTCTTAAATTGAGACTTGCTGGATTGGCGGATAAAAACCTAAAAGGTTAAAAATATTTTTATACTCTCATACAGCATTTGTCTTTATTCTAGGTTCTCAGCGTTTCTCTTTTTTTATGGAAAAGAGGAGTTCTACATTAAATTATCCTTCTGTATTCTGTATCCGATGGAAAACTATACATGTAGGTTAGTAATTATGACTGATTTTCGTTTGATTTGAACTATTGCTTTTGTTGCGTAGACATTTCTGAAAATTGTGCTATTTGATTAAGCAATTGAATACAATCACAAATACATGAACCTACTTACTGCAGAACAGTTATAACCCAAATGAACTAAAACAGTTTTTTTAACAAATCTTACAACCGAAACACATGCACCGTGTGAGGGAAGAACATGGGTTTGTGGAGTGCTTCATTGCTAATGTTTTCCTGCAGGGGCCAGTTTGGCAGAAGAGATAGTGCAAGACATCTCAGATGACCAGTGCATTGGTTATTTTGGCATGTTTTGAGAATTAAACTGCTCTGTTGTGCAAGCATTTAATTAGGCAGCATAACTGCTTGCACTGCTTTTAGGCAGAAGGACACACACCACACATCACCACACACAAACACACACACACACATGACCACTGCTGTGCTCTGTGTCCCCCTGAGATCTCCGTGTTTCCATGTCTGGGATGACCTATGTTTGCGCTCTGATCTGAAACAACACGCTGTCCTATCTTGTCTCCTATTTACTGAACCATTATTTTTAATCAAATCTTTTAAATGAATCATTTGATCTGGTACACTTGTCTGAATGATTTGTTCACAGTTATACTTTCAACCAGTGATCAGGCCCTCAGTATTACTCACTTGATAGCTCACTGTAATAAAAAAGGATGACATTACGACTTAAAAAAATTTGGTCTGTTAATCGTAAGAACTCTTAGAATCCAGTTTTATGATAATTTATGGTGCTTTTGCTTTCTTTTTAAGGCTTGAATGTTCCATGGAAGAAATAAAGTCATAGGCTTTTGAGTAAATCTTGAGAGAATTTTCATTTTTTGGTGAACCGTCCTGTTTAATAGAGTTTTAAGTGGCTAATGCTGAGCTTGGCCTGTTGTGATGATTTATTATTTTTCTCTCTGTCCCCGCAGGTATTTATATTGAAGAAATCCTCACTAAATGGAGGGGCGACTATGAAAAATTAGAGCACAATCACACATACATTCAGTGGTAAGATATTTCTTCAATATTCCAGCTTCTATAAGAGCAAATAAAGCGCCTAGTAATTGCTTAATAATGCTTAATAACTGAGACCAGCCACTTATTATATTATTATTGTTTGTTCAAAGAACAGAGAAAGTTGCATGCTAATATGTGCATGAGGGATTTTTGGACGGCAAGACATGGATTAAATATGCTTTTCTTTACCATCTGTTCAAAACAAAATTCTGTAGATCAAGGCAAAATCAAACAAGGGCATGAGCGGATAAAGGCAGATATAAAGACAAAATCAGCACAACTGTGGTACCTGCAGGTGAAGGGGTCAATAACATCCTTTTTGCTGACAAAAGATGGCCTTAGGACTACATTAGATAAAAGTTTCTTTAATGTTTAACGATGCTTAAATATTAATAGACCGCTTTGGCTGACATCCTCTCTTTAGTAACTGAAGAAGCTTTGGGGAATGTCTATGACTTGAGGGCATTTCCTGATTAAATTGTCCATTTTCCTAACATTGCAAAGATGCAAACGATAAAGACTTTATCTTAATGGCAGAAAATAAGTTATATGAATGGATGTAAGCTTTTCTAAGAATTTGAGATTAAATCAAGCATGATTAATTAAACATCATACAGGCACTATAGTAAAACAGCATCCAGCTGCTTTCCTGCTTTTCGAAATTCATACACCTTTTGTAGTATATTTGGAATGGAAAGAGATTTCATAATTTGTAACAGAAGACTGAGAGAAATACTCAGCATCTCTTTCAGATTTCTGATGATGATTATATCGTTCATATAATAAAAGAGGAACTTGTTCAAGGTCAACTGGAGAAAAATACTGAACAATCACATCACCAGTAATGTAACTAATAGGTGAAATGAGTCCTATTCAGATTGCAGTTGGTGCATAAGATAAGGTCTAATGTGAGAATCTTTGAAGGACAATATGTGTCTCCTGCTTTTGCTTCATGCTACTATTGGCTAGACAAGTAAAAAGCATTTCCTTTTGGCCTTATCGGCCCTTTAAACAGAGCTGTAGGCCTAAAACCTGAAAGAGAATTAGCATTTTGAGCCATGGCTTTCCTCAAAAATTTCTAATGGGTTTCGCAGTAAAAGAAGAACGATAACTTTACTTTTAAGAGACTTTCACATTATGTCACCTTCAATATTCACGCTTGAGGTATAAATGTGTGTAATTTCTATTGTAGAACATGACATGAAAGTCTTCTCAAATAATGTTAACCACAGACCTTTTTCTTCTCAGTCAAAAAAAAAAACTGTTAAAATTAGCCTTTCGGGTTGGCCTACAAACCGACATCATGCTTTTTTATTTCATGCTTTAGTCATCCTCTTTTTTTTAACCTCTTATTCATTTTGAAAATAAATATTATACAATAACTACGTCACCAAGGAAGAAACAGTAATGAATGAATCTGCTGGCAATGTAACATTCAGCGAATGTTGAAGGTTGTACAGAGGTTAAAAAGTGGTTTTACATCATGTGCTCTTGTAAAGTTCTCAGTAGGGTGCCGTTACCTCACACACTCCCAGAGCTGAAGCTCCTGTTCATTCCTGCCTGTGCTGTTATTATGAGCGTTGACGGTGAGGAAGAGGGGGAGGACATGATGCCCCAAGCCTGCGTGAAATAACAACACAATTTTAAAATCAGGCTTCACGCATATGCTGCCAATCGTACCTCGGCACCCCCACCTGCCGAGGAAAAAGAGATTAGCTTCTCTCATTCCCCCTACTCATTTTTTTTCACACTCCGTATGCTTGCAGGGCTATTTGCATAATATCAATTAGCGAATGTTAAAACACAAGTGAGTGCAAGCAAGACAGATCGCTAGCATTTTCCCTAAGTAAATTAAGATGAGGTGACAGCAAAAGCTTGCCAGCCAGAACTTCGTGGCTTCAGAGAAAAAAGAGAAACGAGAGAAGAAGGGGAAGAAAGATGTGCCAAGGTGTGCGGGTTGTCCTTTGCCAGTGGTCAGCAACATGTAGGATCAAACAGCTGACAGGGAGAAATTTATCCTTTATTGCATTTTGTGTGTGTGTGTGACTGTGTGTGTGTCTTTTCTCTCTCCCTAATCCTCTTCGC
The DNA here is from genome assembly GCA_018155175.1 of Sinocyclocheilus anophthalmus. Classification (NCBI taxonomy): domain Eukaryota; kingdom Metazoa; phylum Chordata; class Actinopteri; order Cypriniformes; family Cyprinidae; genus Sinocyclocheilus; species Sinocyclocheilus anophthalmus. Next base: position 825,122 of record JADLZN010003741.1, read on the forward strand.
CATATCCTAGTGATGGTCACTTTTGCCTGTTCCAGCATGATTTATTTGTGGTGCTAATTAAATCATCATGATTTATTGTCTTAAATCATTCATTATGTTATATACACTCTTACTGTTATTCATTTTCATTTAATGTTTTATGAATACGGGTATGATATGGGTTTGTCAATATCCAGTGCCAGTACTGATAACTAGGGAACTTGATATGGTTGATATACAGCATAGGAAAATCAGGCTAATACATTTTAATTATATCAAATACTATAATTGCCGGGAATTCAAACAGGCAGAGACTTCACGCCATGTGTTTTGCTTCCTAGTAATGCATTGAAATCATACCTTCATGCAAAGCTCTTTGATAATGTGTAAATATATATATTTATATATAAGAGAGTCACAGATACAGTGGGTATGGAAAGTATTCGGACCCCCTTAAATTTTTCACTTTATATTGCAGCCATTTTGCTAAAATCATTTAAGTTAATTTAATTTCCTCATTAATGTACACACAGCACAACATATTGACAGAAAAACACAGAATTATTCACATTTTTGCAGATTTATTAAAAAAAAAACTGAAATATCACATGGCCCTAAGCATTCAGACCCTTTGCTGTGACACTCATATAATTTAAACCAAGGTGCTTCCATTTCTTCTGATTCATCCTTGAGATGGTTCTACAACCTTCATTTGATGAGTCCACGTGTTTTGTTTGCACTGCTTGACTTGATTAGGAAAGGCCACACACCTGTCTATAGAAGAACTTCAGCTCACCGTGCAATGTCCAAGCAAATGAGATCATGAGGTCAAGGAACGCCTTAGCTCAGAGACATAATTGTTACAAGGCACAGATCTGGCCAAGTTTACAAAAAAAATTCTGCTGCACTTAATGTTCCTAAGAGCACAGTGGCCTCCATAATCCTTAAATGAAGACGTTTTTGGACGACCAGACCCTTCCTAGAGCTGGCCGTCAGGCCAAACTGAGCTATCGGGGGAGAAGAGTCTTGGTGAGAGAGGTAAAGAAGAACCAAATGATCACTGTGGCTGAGCTCCAGAGATTCAGTCGGGAGATGGGAGAAAGTTGTATTAAGTCAACCATCACTGCAGCCCTCCAACAGTCGGGGCTTTATGGCAGAGTGGCACCGACGGAAGCCTCTCCTCAGTGCAAAACACACGAAAGCCCGCATGGAGTTTGCTAAAAAAAAAAACACCTGAAGGACTCCAAGATGTTGAGAAATAAGATTCTCTGGTCTGATGAAACCAAGACAGAACTTTTTGGCCTTAATTCTAAGCATTATGTGTGGAGAAAACCAGGCACTGCTCATCACCTGTCCAATACAGTCCCAACAGTTAATCATGGTGGTGGCAGCATCATGCTGTGTGTGTGTTTTTCAGCTGCAGGGACAGGACTGGTTGCAATCGAGGGAAAGATGTATGCGGCCAAGTACAGGGATATCCTGGACGAAAACCTTTTCCGGAGTGCTCAGGACCTCAGACTGGGCGAAGGTTTACCTTCCAACAAGACAATGACCCGAAGCACACAGCTAAAATAACGAAGGAGTGGCTTCACAACAACTCTTTTTGTGACTGTTCTTGAATGGCCCAGCCAAGCCCTGACTTAAACCCAATTGAGCATCTCTGGAGAGACCTAAAATGGCTGTCCACCAACGTTTACCATCCAACCTGACAGAACTGGAGAGGATCTGCAGGAGGAATGGCAGAGGATCCCCAAAAAGATCCAGGTGTGAAAAACTTGTTGCATCTTTCCCAAAAGACTCATGGCTGTATTAGATCAAAAGGGTGCTTCTACTACATACTGAGCAAAGGGTCTGAATACGTAGACCATGTGAGATTTCAGTTTTTCTTTTTTAATAAATCTGCATAAATGTCAACAATTCTGTGTTTTTTTTTGTCAATATGGGGTGCTGTGTGTACGTTTAATGAGGAAAAAAAATTAACTTAATGATTTTAGCAAATGGCTGCAATATAACAAAGAGTGGAAATTTAGTGGGTCTGAATCCTTTCCGTACCCCCTCATGTTGAAAGAATCATTTTCTAAATGCTTCGCAAAAGTTACTCAAAATAAACCTAACCCAAAATATGATGTGTTTAAAAATGTTTATCCAGCATTATCAGTCGTGTCTCTAATTGATAAATAATGATACATCCGAGCTAGCATTCCTAAAACTGTTTCTTTGCTGCTGTTACAGGCCTTCCCACTCGGAGAACAAGGCCTAAATTTTTATGCTCATGAACTCACCCAGGATGAGATAAAGGTATGCTGCTAAAGTCAAACCAAAGACAGTCAAGACTGTATACCTTTATAAAGGTCTTCTTGGTTCTTGCATATCAAGAACTTGTAGGTGATGCGCTTCTTCTTTTTATTTATTTATTTATTTTTTGCTGTAAGAGGTCTTTATGGTTCCCTGGATGCGATAAAAAAAGTGCTTTAAATAAGTGTTTTGATTTTGGGGTCTTTAAAGGTTGGTTAATATAAAAATAACTAGAGCATAAAACATTTTTATGAAACTCCAAATATATTAGGCTGTAAACCCCTTTGGTTCTAATTGGAACCTTTATTTTTAATAGTGTAATATCACCTACAGTAGTCAGGGGTGCCAGAACATCCATAAATAGGTTTTAGGAAGTGGCACATTTGTGCCAAAACACATGTGTTTTTAGTCTCATCCTGCCTCTGTTTTATTCAGTCAATCAAAATAACCTTTTGTAGTCACTGTGCAGATCAGCTTTAAACCAGGTGAGTTTTTGTTTTCAACAGGAATTCCAAAGCACTCGAGAAGCCAAGAGACGCTTCCTCCTAGCATATACAATCATGTTGGATTTCTTTGGAATCAAGCTCCTGGATAAAAACGGGAATGTGGCTCGGGCCCCAAACTGGCAAGATCGCTTCCAGCACCTGAATGAGTGAGTTGTCTTTCTGGTTTTCTGTTGTTTTTAAAGTATTTTCTACTCTATAATTTCTTTCTTCTTACCGTTATGTTCTACTCCACCTGCACCAGTTATCTTCACATTCCATGACAATCTCAACTCTTAGTCTCCTGTCTCCTGCCATATTTAGCATGCTTCAGTCTAGGGAGTTCTTATTCTCCTATCCCTGCAACACAATTTCACAGTCATGACCCTGACTGCACCGTCATGTGATCGTCTTATGCAGGGGCCAGAGAAATGGGTCAGACGCACAGAGGAGGCTGAACAGAGAAGAACATAATAGGATACAAAAACTTTTGCATTTAGTGAAATGGTGATTAAGATCGGGGAAAAAATTTAGAAAAGGAGAATTGCAAACGAGTTTGATGAACGTACGATAAGCAAGGAGGGAGCGAAATAAAATCCGCAGTGCAGGGGGCTGAGTAGTAGACATAGATGACTGTGCGTGTCTGTCTGTGTGTCATTGCCCCAGGACTGTGCCATAGAGGACACACTTACATTACATTGCAGATATACACTGCTTGATGAACTTTGTCTGCAGTGTGAATGGACCTATACAAAACGCTGTCATTTTGAGTGCACAGAGTATTCCTCTCTTACAATGGGCAAAAATTACTTCTTGATGAGTTTTTGTTTAGTCTTTTTGGCTTGTTTTCCAGTAAAAATATCTAATTGACACGGCAAAGGTGGCACAGAAGCGCTTCTGAAGTGGCATTTAGGTGTCTTTACACAGACTGTTTAATGAAAATACACAGCTGTGTACTTTGATACTAGGGACTGAAGTGTGTCTGAGCAGGCATAATTTAGTCTAGCTTTTATGCAGCTTTGCATCCTCACACTGAATTTTGAGCAGGCACAGAGCAACCTTAACGAGGCCATGCAAAGATGCATTACCAATCCTTGAAACAAGATAAATTCCCTTGAGAAGCAACACTGATATTTAGGCCTGTTTTCAAATAATGTATTTTAAATGTACATTGTTTTGGTTATACTGCAAATTTTTTTTAACTTGTTTTGAACTTAAACTTATAAGATAAAAATCCACTCATATTGAAGATACATTTTGTTAAAATTAGTTTATTATTATTTTCAATTTGTACAAATTCTAACTAAGTGTAGCCAAATAAATAATCAAATAAATTTCAGTATCCCAAAGTTCATTGGTACTGTGACCCATTCATTCATCACAAAATAATCTGGAGGTTTCTTAATATGTGAAACTAGACCTCATAAATAAATACAGTATATTGTTTGTTTTATTAATTTGTTTCTTTTCTGTTAAGCAAGTTGATTATTGTTACAACTAAAGGGCATTGCAGTATGCAATATAGCATGGCCTTGAATGCCTTTTGTATAATGATTTGTATAAGGGTATTGATAACAATATAAAAGATGACTTCAAAGAAATATAATTCATTAAGTGCCTTTTGTCAAATTAGAAGCATAAGATGGTTTACACTGGTATTCGCTAAGCTGGTAGAAAAGTACAACCCCAAAAATGCCAATGAACCAAACTTTGTTTTATATATGTAACTATAATATATTGCTTAGACCCTTCCTTACAAAGTTAATTTATCAAAAATAAAATGTTCTCCCTTGTCAACAACCAATACTTTAATTGAAAATGTTGGCCATTGTCTGAAACCTATGACCTCCTTTCCTTCCAGGTCGCAGCACAATTACCTGCGTATTACTCGCATTCTGAAGAGTCTTGGTGAGCTGGGCTTTGAAAGCTTCAAGCTGCCTCTGGTGCATCTGCTGTTGGAGGAGGCGCTGGTGGAGGGCACTTTACCCAACATGCGTCACAGCGCACTGGAATACTTCATCTACACACTGCGCCAACACAGTCAGAGACGCGCCCTGCTCCGCTTCGCCCAGCGCCACTACCAGCCACCCGAGAACTTCATCTGGGGGCCACCCAAGAAGAAGCGCATTCCGGCCTTTGGATCCACAGGGATGAAGTCAGGAAAAAATGAGGTGGTGGAGAAGAGTGTGGGCAAAGCCAGGTCACCCAGGGAGGGCAGAAATAACTTAGAGAGAGAGGCAGACGACATTGATGATAGGAAGAGTGGAGAGTGGAAAACAGCGAAAGGGTCCAAGGTCCTGCAGGAGGGCAGGGGAAGGGTAGATCTAGAAGAATGCATTGAGACCATTCCTCTGTAAGAAAGAGAGGGATTCTGGGAATTCTCAGAGTATAGCTTAAGATGATCTTAAAGTTAGGTAAAAGAATAGCACAGCAATATTCCATACTATTGCCTTTTAGGGACTTGCTTTGTGAACAATTTGACTGTTTGCCTTTTTTTTATATGAGGTGTTTTTCTTAACTCTGAATACTTTTCAATGTGTTAGCAGGTAAATTTCTCTACTGTAATTCTTACTTGCAGCCCTCTGGAGAGTTCTTAGCACATGTACAAGTGTGAGTATATATAAGTGCTACCTGAGCACATTGTGTGAAATATTGCACTTTTTGACTATTCAGTCTTCCCCTGTTTGAGAACATTATCTTAGTGTACAGGCTTTGAGGTGAGGCTTTATTTGCTAATCATAAGCCCGTCTCTCAGACAGATGTGTCTTCTTTTCCGTGTTCAGAGCTTGCTGATTATTCGGATAGCCTACTCGTAGCTCCTTGTATAAGACCATAATAATAATAATGTGTAGTAAGTGTTAATATACTTGCAGGAATTTTCAGGTAATTGATCTTCCATGTTTCTATAGGTACGTGTGAGATCTTAATCCAGTTTTCTCGAATACGTCTTGCAATATGAAGTGCCTCTTCTTTCGTTTGTTAAAGCATACAGTACGTGACGTGCTTTATCATTTCGAGTCGGAAATCGCGCAGTAAGCCGTTTGTTGAGACAAGCAATTATAAGCTAAACAAACTTGAATTCAGACTATTTTGTGTTTTATGTTATTTTTTGATTAAACCAAGCCTTAGCTCTCATTTTTTATGGAAATAAATGCCGTATACTCTACTAAATGTGGTGTGACAGCAACCGCCTCAGTTTACAGGTGCATCTCAATAAATTAGAATGTCGTGGAAAAGTTCATTTATTTCAGTAATTCAACTCAAATTGTGAAACTCGTGTATTAAATAAATTCAATGCACACAGACTGTTTAAGTAGTTTAAGTCTTTGGTTCTTTTTTTGTGATGATTTTGGCTCACATTTATCAAAAATCCACCAATTCACTATCTCATCAATTTAGAATACTTCATAAGACCAATAAATAAAAATTTTTTGTGAATTGTTGGCCTTCTGGAAAGTATGTTAATTTACTGTACATGTACTCAATACTTGGTAGGGGCTCCTTTTGCATGAATTACTGCATCAGTGCGGCGTGGCATGAGGCGATCAGCCTGTGGCACTGCTCAGGTGTAGTGGAAGCCCAGGTTTCTTTGATAGCGGCCTTCAGGTCATCTGCAATTGGTTTGGGTTTCTTTTTCTGGTGTCTCTCATCTTCCTCTTGACAATACCCCTTAGATTCTCTATGGGGTTCAGGTCTAGTTAGTTTGCTGGCCAGTCAAGCACACCATCTATGTTGTCATTTAACCAACTTTTGGTGCTTTGGGCAGTGTGGGCAGGTGCCAAATCCTACTGGAAAACGAAATCAGCATCTTCAAAAATCTGGTCAGCAGAAGGAAGCATGAAGTGCTCTAAAATTTCCTGGTAGATGGCTGCGTTGACTGTGGACTTCAGAAAACACAGTGGACCAAAGTCCTCTTTTCAGATGAAAGTAAATTGTGCATTTCATTTGGAAGTCAAGGTTCCAGAGTCTGGAGGAAGAGTTGAGAGGCACAGAAACCATGTTGCTAGAAGTCCAGTGTGAAGTTTCCACAGTCAGTGATGATTTGGGCTGCCATGTCATCTTCTGGTGTTGGTCCACTGTGTTTTCTGCAGTCCACAGTCAACGCAGCCATCTACAAGGAAATTTTAGAGCACTTCATGCTTCCTTCAGCTGACAAGCTTTATGGAGATGCTGATTTCATTTCCCAGCAGGACTTTGCACCTGCCCACACTGCCAAAGGTACAAAAAGCTGGTTCAATGACCATGGTGTAACTGCTTGATTGGCCAGCAAACTCGCCTAACCTGAACCCCATAGAGAATCTATGAGATATTGTCAAGAGGAAGATGAGAGACAACAGACCCAACAATGCAGATGACCTGAAGGCCACTGTCAAAGAAACCTGCTTCCATTACACCTAGTAGTGCCACAGCCGATCGCCTCCATCCACTCCGCACTGATTCAGTAATTCATGCAAAAGGAGGCCCAAACAAGTATTGAGTGCATAGAAATGAACATACTTTTCAGAAGCCTGACATTTCACTACAAAAAAATGTTTATTGGTCTTATGAAGTTTTCTAATTTGTTGAGATAGTGAATTGTTTTTTTTTTGTTAAATGTGAGCCAAAATCGTCACAATTAAAAGAACAAAAGACTTACACTACTTCAGTCTGTGTGCATTGATTTTTTTTAATACACGAGTTTCACAATTTGAGTTTTACTGAAATAAATGAACTTTTCCACAACTTTTTAATTTATTGAGATGCACCTGTAAACGGCGGCACAATACGCACTAGTTTGCCGATCATAACTTGCTAGTTAAAGCACCTCAACGGTGTTGGGTATGTGTATATATATATTATATATATTAGATATATATAGATATATATATATATTATCGGAAAGTTTTATGTAGGCTAAATCGCGAAGGAAATCCGCAACGCTTGTGAACCATTGTCATGGAACAACTTACCTTAGAACCATTAAATGTCCATAGCTCCTTAGTTGGAAGAAAGTACCTATATAGTACAATCTCTTACACACATATTACAAATTAATGATAATTGTTTTGGGCAGGGTCTTTATTTATGTCGCCGCCATTTTCTTAAAACATGTTTTTATGTTTAGATGGCTATTTGAACAGCACCGTTAATTATTAGCTTGAGACGAATGTTTGAAAGATAGGTAATATCATGAGGAAGCAGAGACTTTGATTTCTTCGTGCATGTAACTCAAAACGTTCAATTGGCTGGAGCATTCACATATTCATGGGTACGAAAGTTTCAGACCCCCTTATTTTTTTGGATCTTGTTATTTTCACTCTTTTTTATATTGCCGCCATTTGCTAAAATCATTTAAAGTTAATTTTTTTCCTCATTATGTACACGCAGCACCCCATAATGGCCGAAAACCAGAATGTTTGACATTTTTGCAGATTTATTAAAAGAAAAACTGAAATATCACATGGTCCCTAAGTATTCAGACCCTTTGCTTCAGTATTTAGTAGAAGCACCCTGTTGATCTAATACAGCCATGAGTCTTTTTGGGAAAGAGGCAACAAGTTTTTCACACCTGGATTTAAGGATCCTCTGCCATTCCTCCTTGCAGATCCTCTCCAGTTCTGTCAGTTTGGATGGTAAATGTTGGTGGACAGCCATTTTTAGGTCTCTCTAAAGATGCTCAATTGGGTTTAAGTCAGGGCTCGGCTGGGCCATTCAAGAACAGTCACAAAGTTGTTGTGAAGCCACTCCTTCGTTATTTTAGCTTTGTGCTTAGTGTCATTGTCTTGTTGAAGGTAACCTTCACAGTCTGAGTCCTGAGCACTCTGGAGAAGGTTTTCGTCCAGATATCCCTGTACTTGGCCGCATTCATCTTACCCTCGATTGCAACCAGTCGTCCTGTCTCTGCAGCTGAAAAACACCCCCACAGCATGATTCTGCCACCACCATGCTTCACTGTTGGGACTGTATTGTACAGGTGATGAGCAGTGCCTGGTTTTCACACATACCGCTTAGAATTAAGGCCTAAAAGTTCTATCTTGTTCTCATCAGATCAGATAATCTTATTTCTCACCATCTTTGAGTCCTTCAGGTGTTTTTTAGCAAAGTCCATGCGGGCTTTCATGTTTCTTGCACTGAGAAGAGGCTTCCGTCGGGCCACTCTGCCATAAGCCCCGACTGGTGGAGGGCTGCAGTGATGTTTGACTTTCTACAACTTTCTCCCATCTCCCATCTCCCGACTGCATCTCTTACTCAGCCACAGTGATTTTTGGGTTCTTCTTTACCTCTCTCACCAGGCTCTTCTCCCCCGATAGCTCAGTTTGGCCGGATGGCCAGCTCTAGGAAGGTTTCTGGTCGTCCCAAACGTCTTCCATTTAAGGATTATGGAGGCCACTGTGCTCTTAGGAACCTTAAGTGCAGCAGAATTTTTTTTGTAACCTTGGCCAGATCTGTGCCTAGCCACAATTCTGTCTCTGAGCTCTTCACGGCATTTCCTTTGACCTCATGATTCTCATTTGCTTTGACATGCACTGTGAGCTGTAAGGTCCTTATATAGACAGGTGTGTGGCTTTCAAAATCAAGTCCAATCAGTATAATCAAACAAAGCTGGACTCAAATGAAGGTGTAGAACCTTCTCAAGGATGATCAGAAGAAATGGACAGCACCTGAGTTAAATATATGAGTGTCACAGCAAAGGGTCTGAATACTTAGGACCATGTGATATTTCAGTTTTTCTTTTTTAATAAATCTGCAAAAATGTCAACAATTCTGTGTTTTTCTGTCAATATGGGGTGCTGTGTGTACATTAATGAGGAAAAAAAATTAACTTAAATGATTTTAGCAAATGGCTGCAATATAACAAAGAGTGAAAAATTGAAGGGGGTCTGAATACTTTCCGTACCCACTGTACATGTGAGTGTGTGCTGCCTTTCTTTAATCATTCTTACAGTGTTTAAGTGTGGACAATCAGGGCAATTGATGGTTACTATCCACATAGAATACAAATCAATGAGTGTTTTTATTAGCAAATATGAATATGGATCAAGCATGTATGTTATGTGTGTTTGTTCCACACTGCTGTTTCAGAGTGTACCCAGAGGGCTAGACAACACCTCCACAGCACAGGTGTGTGTGTGTAGGATGGGGTTCTACCTTTTTTAGTTTCTAACGGCACACAAATAGAAGCAAAAAAATTCAGGAAGGACTAAATCCCTTTCTTCTTTAGTGGCTAAAGTCCATCTTTCCTTTTTCTGTTGGATTAAATGTTGAAGGCTCTCTCAGTCTCTTTTCCTCAGTCAATATTTAGATTGAGCACACTTTTCTGTTTGCTGTCTAACTCAGTTCATACCCTGGGGTTCATTAAACCCCATCGCTCTGAATGTGTGAGAGTCATGAATGAAAAGAGGGGGTCACATTCTGCTCCATGGTTCCTGCAAATGGACAGATAATTCTTGTGTCCAAAACCTGAAAAAACATAGTTGTCCTGTCTACTAAGATGCCTTCATCTGGTTGGTTTGTGAATTCAGCACAGATGTGCACTGCAATATCCCACAATCCTGCACATGTGTTATGGCAGTTGGTGAAAAGAATAACAAGGCATCTGATGGAGAGATTGAAAGAATACATTTATTCCTAAATGTCTGTTTTTTTTGTTTTTTTTACTTCTACTAAGAAATAATTATTCATATTTGCTTGCTTGTCTCTTCTCACCAGTTTTCTTTGGGAGGTACACTCTTAAAAATAAAGGTTCTTCACGATGCCATAGAAGAACCTTTTTGTCTAAATGGTTCCACAAAGAACATTTAACATCTGAAGAACCCTTCTGTTTCACAAAAGGTTCTTTGTGGTGAAAGAAGGTTCTTCAGATTATAAAAAGGTAAGAAAGAGATGGTTCTTTAAAGAACCTTTGACTGAATGGTTCTTTGTGGAACCAAAAATGGTTCTTCTATGGCATCGCTTGAAGGAACCTTTTGAAGCACCTTTATTTTTAAGAGTGTACTTTTACAAAAACATTGCCTTTAAGTCAAACTAGGCAGCGAGACTTACGTTTCAGACTTCTGTCCTGTTGGGAAACAAATAGCCATCTTCTCTTTGTCCACCTGAAGAACATGTGGTTCTAAAAGACTGTTGAATCCACATCTCAGTATTTCAGTGTTTCTTGTGCCATAATTTTGTGGAAACAGTTTGACTGACGTCATGTAAGGTGCCATAAGTGTTTATAACTTATAACTTTGTTGAGAAGTGATCATTTGTAATCAAAGGAAGTGTGACTTTTGGAAGTTCATATTTGGACGTTTCTATTGTGGCCTACTGTATAATAAAGTGCAGCTCTATGACGAATTGTAAGTGTGCGTGCGCATAAATGTAGCTACTGAATTTTGATGACTGACACAACTGCGATTATGCCTCTTTTAATTCCCCTCGTACATTAAATTCAGTTGAAGTCATTTGCCAGTCAGAGGTGGATAAATGGGTGTGGTCATGTTACTATTATGGTATGTCAAATATATATTTATGCACTTTGAGAAGATACTGTAAATGCACATATAAAACAACTCTTTGTTTAAAAAACTTGCAGAATAAAAAATATCAAATCACAAGCTAACCACAATGTCGTCATTTTTTCTTTTTTTTTTTACATAGCACTATATGGAATAATTTTCTGATTGGTCAATCTGTGCTCAAATAATATAAAATTATATAAAGATGTGACTTTCTTCCAACAAAACACCCAATTGTCCAAAAATCCTAAAATGTTAATATTTTTCAGTAAACACTTTTTTCTTAAATACCATCACACATTTGCATATTCTGTATGAAATGTGCATCTTACAGTAAAGTGAGATAAAAGTTGATAAATGTGTGTTCCTCAATGCTACACATTTTTAAATGTATCAGTAGCCATATGGTCCATGCATACAATGCAGTATATTGAAAAACATAAGAACTAGTTTCCCATATATGTAAATGTATTATTTAATATGTTGTATTATATTTTCCAGTATCTTCCCATATATTTTAGTTTTTTAAGGGTAGAGTGATGAAATACCCTTAAGCTTATGGTCCTGATTGTGCGATTTGGGTTTACTTTGCAATAGCGACCAGCTAACTGAAGCTCATTGCTTACACATGTCATTTCAAAACAATCTCTCGTCTTAAGATAATGCAGCTCTGCCTTCACTCTCAGCTGCTGCAGAGCACTGCGCCATGTCTTTGACAGAGGACAAGTTGAATATCCTTCCGTCCCCTCCCATAATCCACACTGCACTGTTGAGGGGATTGTGAAGTCAGGAAAAACAGTTCAAATTGTGATAAAATCACAGAAGAGCGGTGCCATATGGTCTGTTCAGGGAGCCTGGTCCCCAGTGGGCTTAAGGAGACCGCATATCCTGTAATCAGCGTGAGCTTTGCTGTTGCTTGTCAAAGCATCAGTGTGTGGGAGCAGTTTTCCTGACGTACGCCTGTGAGTGTGACTTTCCCTGCCAGCTCTTCAGTCTGAGAGTTGTCAGACACACACCTGGCCCGGCTCTCCTGGTGCGCACCTGCACATCTTCTCCTGTGGTTCTCTTCACCACAGTACCTGTCTGCCTACTGTTTGACTACCAACACACTGTGATTGGATATCATTACATTAGTGGGCCCTTGTTAAATCTGCTTTAGACCTATATGTCCATGTTCTGTTTACGAACAAAAAACTACCAGGATAATGCCATGTTTTTCAGAACATGTACTATGGTAATATTATGATATAATTTGAAACGTGTGTATTTATATGCATTTAAACTATGAGGGTCATAAATACCATGGCATGTACTGTAAATATGGTAATCATTCAGTAACAATATGGGGGTTTCTTCAACTGGCCGTATATACAGTATAAGATTTTTAAAATGTTTTTGGAAGAAATCTCTTATGCCCACCAAGACTGCATTAATTTGATCAAAAACAGTAATATTGTGAAAAATTATTATTTTTTTTGTGTTTTAAAATAATTGTAATATATATCTATAACTATCTGATAGTATTTATTTTATGTATGCCCAAGCGAATTTTCAGCAGCATTACTCCAGCCTTCAGTGTCACATGTTCATTCAGAAATCGTTCTAATATGCTGAATTGCTGCTCAAAAACTGGGTTCCCTTTCTTTGTGGAAACTGTGATACCTTTTTTTATTTGTTAGGCTTCTTTGCTGACACGAAGTCCAGAAGCACATCATTACTTCAAAATTTAAATGTTTTTTAACATTAGAAATGTCACTTTTGGATCAATTTAATGCAATTTCGGAATCGGGATATATAAATTAAAAAAATTAATTCAAGTAAAAATATGTGTGAATCCTAATACCTTAATATATTTTCATAGGTTTGCATAAGTTAGAACATACAGCATTGCGGGCAACGGACATACAATAATTGCTGCTTACAAGAAAATTAACGCTTCATTTTCGATGGAATTGCTTATAATTTGCAATTTTTGGAATGTTTATCAATTTAGGTCATTCTTATTTAATAATTATTTTCTCTTAATTTATTTGTTTAAGGCTCGGGTTCATTAGCAGTTAGTAACCTGTGTTTTTATTCCGTGTAGTGCATGGCTGGTTTATGTGCTAGTGGAAAGCATTGGCCGTACTGAGTGGGTGACGAAGGTGAGAGCTTGGCACTGGGACTGGATGCGAACGGATACTCCTCCCCTTGCCTCACTCTTCTAGCTGTGTGTGTGTGTGTGTGTGTGTTGTGTGTATCGCCCTTACTGGAGCCTGTTGCCTCAGTCAATAGCACCTCAAAGCTTCATACCCCAGCTCTCAATTAAACGTACAACATGCACTGTGCTGCTCAGTACAGTGATGCAGAAAAACAGGCATCAGCCACAGGTCAGGTGAGAATGGATCAGTCAGGGTGTTTAGATGAGGCCTACTGAATGAGAGCCCTGCTGTTCACACGCCCCATGAAAGTGATTTCCCAGCAGTCACTGATCAACATGAAATACTATCTTACTACTTGCTGAATACTGAGCATTACATATTGCATAAATTAAAAAAAAAATTGTAAATGCTTTTTTTCCTGTGCTGGTGTACGAATTTCTTTTTGAAAATAGGAGGTAGGGCAGGGTGAGTCAAAACGCTTGTCACCTTTTTATTGAAATCTTTAATTTAGCACACCCACAGAAAAACAAACCATGCATGATTTAGGAGGGATATTCTAGAGAGATTTTGACAGGATAAAAATGTGTATTTGCCAAAACCGTTCAAAAGTTTGGGGTTTTGATAAAAAAAGTGATAGGAAATACTTTTATATTGTTGCAAACTATTTTTAATAAATGCTGTTCTTTTTAATTTTTCATTCATCAAACAATCCTGAAAAAGAATCTTAAAGATTCCAAAAAATATTAGCAGCACAACTGTTTTTAACATTGATAATAAATCAGCATATTATAATGATTAAACGTGTAAGATGAGTATTTTTGATTTATTTCTCAAATTGTAAATTTTAAGTGTCTTTTGCCAGACAGGGACTAAAACCCACAACACTGTGGTTTCATGGGGTCTTTAAGACATGTTTATAATCTTCCTGTCAACCACAATGATAAGAGTATAAGCAGCTGCTTACCTCACCATCTTTCCGACCTTGAGTCAGTCTTCTCCTCTAACGTCTCTAATATAACCTAGATAAACAGGTTTTGCCACAGCCTTTCAAATTTATAGAATTCTATACATATTTATAATTCTATCATATGTCTGTGTTTTGTTTGTTTCTGAGGAATTCTAATCTCAACTACAGTTAGCGTAATAACACTCATATAATTGATTAAACCTGTATATGGGATAGCATCCTATTCAGGCTATCTGGGTTATTTGACATGCCTAGGTTTATAAGCCCGTCCAATAAAGTAAGTTATCATGACTGGGGTTGCAGGGTTGGTTGTGTCATATATCTAATGCAGTTTTTTTTCACAGTTCTAGGGAATGTCCGTACTACAGTATTTGAATTTTGTCCAGCTGACAAATAAGGGTGACTTCCCCTTTTACATTCAGTCTTTCTTTCTGTCTGTCATCTGCACTGGAACTGAACGTTTGAACTCCATAGACCTATTAAATGTACACTATCATACTAGAATGATTTCTGAAGGATCACATTACACTGAATGCTGGAGTAATGGCTGCTGAAAATCAGCTTTGCATCACAGAAATAAATAAAAAATTTCTAACATTTTTTTCTAATGTATTCTAAACAAATAAATCCAGCCAATTTTTTTTTCAAAATCAGAATTATTCCAAATTTTGACCATGATGAAGTTTTTGTTTAGCTTGCAATGAGACCAGGGGCCAGTTGCACAAACATAGACACTATGTTAAGAAGGTGTTACCAATAGGCAGTTTGCCAAGAAATAATCTATATAGAATAATGCCAAGAATAAAAGTCTCACTTTTCTGATTAAATTGTAATGCTATATAGATATTAGGGTGGTAAGTGTTACAATTTTTAATCTAATAAGTATCTGATGTGGCCAATTAATTAAGCTAATTAATCCACAGCAAATCTGGCTGAGCAATTACTCCCAAACGATCATTTAAAGTCATTATTGTGTAAAGCATCAAACAGACATTACAAAAGTAAACTTCACTCAAGAATTTTGTTTGTAAATGTATTACATTATCACTTGAACCGCTGTTGTTACATTACACTCTTTTGGACATGAGGTGTAGTAATGATACCAGTTCATTTTTGGTGGTTAACTATAACGTTTTAATAATTATGTTTATTAATTTTAATTTAGGGACATTCTAACGCGTTCTCTGGACTCATCATGCATCTAGTTTGTTGCCCGCATCCTATTTGTCATCATCAATCAACTGTATGAAATGTCATCTGACACACATAGGCTGGGCGGGGCAATGGCTTTAACTGCTTAATATTTTTACACGCGTTATTTTCCCCGTAATTAGTTAATCGAATTAACGCGTTAAATGTCAGCCCATCACACACATATAGATCTATAGTATATATATATGATATATATATATATATCACACCACACACACACAGTGTCAAAACTCAGGTGGGTTAGATTTTGTAACGGTTATGTATGTTTTACAAAAAGCTCAATTACTGTGCATGCAGTCATACGATATAGACAGAACTGTTTGTGATTTGTGTTCTCACTTTGATTTCCCATTGGGACAACTTGAAACCCCAGATGTTGTTTGAGGGAAACTTCCGTTTTCTGTAAAGAGGAAGTGCTGATGGGACTCATAGCAGTGCATCTAATGAAATGGCCATTTCTGTCAACTCAGTTCTTCACTGTTAGCAGCCATGTGACTTCAAATGTCCTCCCTTTAGCTATGCAATGACAAAGTGCATTTAGGCCTTTGTCTGAGATATTGCCCAGCCATTACACAGCTGTTCCCATGCAGACTTAGTACCAGGAGTAGGCCTACTTGAGAAAGCAGGAACAAGAGTGGGAGGAACAATAATCACTCTCCAGTAGCACTTACACAGAGACTTACATCTTGGTTAAGAGTCTTGCACTGACCATGCCAATATGCAGTATACACTACCATTCAAAACACACACACACACACACACGATGGCTGGACTGGACCAAACTCTGCCCTGACGGTTTGTTTTGGTCCAACAGCCAACATACATCAGATTGGGTCAAAACACACCCATTTAATAGACCAGTGTACTCACTCGACATGCTGTTAATAGTAAGTCAAAATTATGACTGTTTGAGGAAACTAACCAGTAGGCTATGCACAAAAACTCATTCTTCCGCGGACTCGGTACGCTTTCAACTTGTTTTTTTTTTGTCTCGAGTAAGACACTTTATGACATTCACGTTAAACATGATTTGACTGATTTTTACGTAGAAAGGGCGACAGAGCACCACATTAACACAAATGAGCCTTCCGCTGGCCAAATTCAACAACAAATTAAAATTAAATCATCTTTGATAGCAAGGGGGCCCCCTGGTGTTTCGGGGCCCCTACGCAGCTTGCGTACTTTGCGTATAGGGAGGATCGGCTCTACTGTAAGTACAGAACACAAACCATATGCTGCTGTATATACTGTATATATCAGTGGCGAGCGGTGACTTTTTTAACCTGGTATGCTGGGTGATGAGACTTTTCTAGTCCATTGTATTTCATAGCAATTCTATTATTTGTTTGCATGTCTTCCAAACTTTACTACAGTTTTAAACGTAAACGGCAATGACAGCATCACAAAATAAGTTTTTTAATTAGATTTTTTATTAGGTTCAAATGTAATATATAATAATATATATAAGTGTTATTAAGATTTTGACGTCACACAAGGTCAAATGAGCTGGGCTAGTTCCACACTTACCGTACAGTATGCATGATATGAAATATTATAGGCCTACTTTACTTTACACTAGTCACTGCTTTTGTCACAGCTCAGTATTTTTCTGCCGCTGCTGATGTCTTAGATGCTGCAACCTGTCTGACAACACTGAAATGTTTTAGTTCCTCTCGTGGTCCAGTGTTAACATCACCCGAAACTAAGTATTACTATACTGACAAAAACTAAATACAGGGTTTCAACTGACTGTTGTCATGTTTTTGAGTTATAAGTCAACATTTCACTGAGGAAGAATGCTGACCAAAAAAAGAGCAGAACAATAACAGAAGAGTCAAACAGTCAGCTGCATATGGTTTATTAAACAAACAAGGAACAACACAGAGCATTCCTCCTGATGTGTTTATTGCTGACCATGCATTGTTTACTATGATAATGTTTTTACTTTTTACATAACATAGAGTACATACCAACTTCTTGCTTCACATTCCCATTGCCGTTCCACCTGTGGGGTGAGATTATTGATCGAAACATTTGAAAGAAACTTGGTGTAAATTCATTTATTCTGTTGCAGTTAGATGAAGAGAACTCTGGCATCATGAGAAGAATTGGCTGAGTCAGTTCAAAGAGCACAGCAAGAAGGGAAGATGTGAAACTAATAATAGATGAAGTCTTTGTTGTCATACTTCAGTTGTTTCGACTCCTCCAGTTGACAGGAAAAGCTTGATCAGAGGGTGTCAGTCGATTTTAACATTTCATGCTGTTTTTTCCCCCCGCTTAGTGTGACCAGAGTATGGTCTCTGGGATGAAAGAGGTCAAAATGTTACAGAACACTTTTCACTTTAAGCAAAGTACAAAATATTACAAAAATAATTATGTTTTAAAATGTTTAGTGCTATCAATCTTTTTTTTTTTAAGTCACATTTTATAAGTTTTTATTGCATTTTTTCAAAGAAATTTTTTTTTAAATGCAAGTTTTATAAATTTGTGTGACACAATAGCAGTTTTTTATATTCTTAATGTTATTAAGTTTTTAATAATCTTAATGTAAATGCTAATTTATATGTGTAATATGAGTAAAATTAATAATGAAGAATTTCTGGTTTGGTGTCGTTGAATTAGAGACATGTAAGGAGTAACGATTGTAAAAAAAACTTAAGCAGAAGACTCTTAGCGTTTGTAGTGGATAATTGTAAATTTTTTCAAAAAGATGGCTAGTGAACAATCATTTTTTTGTGTACTCTTTCCAAGCAAAGTATGAACTTTCTGAAGTTAGTCTGCCACCTAGTGGCCACATTTAAAGGGATAGTTCACACAAAAATGAAAATTCTGTCATTAATTACTGAGAGCTGTCTGACCCTGCATAGACAGCAATACAACTGAAATGTTCCCAAGTCCAGAAACGTAGCAAGGAGATCTGTAAAATAATCCATGTGACATCAGGGGTTCAACCGTAATTTTATGAAGCTACGAGAATACTTTTTGTGCACAAAAGGAAAACAACAATAACTTTATTCAACAATTCGTCTCCTCCGCATCACCCTGGTGCCATTTTGGAGAATATCCGCTAGATGTAAACAGCGTTCTGTGTCAGCTGCGTACTTTTTTTTTTTCTTTTGCACACAAAAATGTATTCTCGTAGCTTCGTAAAATTAGGTTGAACCCCTGATGTCACATGGATTATTTTACCGATCTTCTTGCTACGTCTCTGGACTTGGGAACATTTCAGTTGTATTGCTGTCTATGCAGGGTAAGACAGCTCTCAGATTCCATCAAAAATATCTTAATTGTGTTGTGTTCCGAAGATGAACGAAGGTCTTACGGGTTTGAAACGACATAAGGGTAATTAATCACAGAATTTTCATTTTTGGGTGAACTATCCCTTTAAGAGATGCTTAAGCTATGACACCACCAAGCAAAAGTGGGTAAAGGTCATTGTAGTCAGAGAGAATGGTTACCAAAACACGGTTAGGTGTGTACACAAATACCTTTGAGAGCACTGGATGTTGTGCATATCTTTGAGGATTTGGGTTTAGCTTTCATGAGAGCAGTCCTAAGGCATTTGTCAAAGGAAGCAAGAGGAGGGACGCCCATCGGAAGGGTGCCTCTCTGTTCCTTAGCGCGTATAAATAGTCACTTCCTCTCAGGCAATTCCATTGGCAGCTCTGTCTGGGTGGGGGTGCTTGCAGTTGAACAGAGTTGTCCCACCCTGTGGGGTCAGAAAGCTTCAAAGAGACCTAGAGTTCAGCCTGAACAGCTTAATGACAGGCCACTCACCCTCAGAGCCCTTCCAGTGCTCACAATGGAGTTCACTTCCTGTGTGCGTTACAAAGCTCTCGTATCCACTTCAAAATCTATCCACTTCGATCTAGCCACAAAGTCCAGGAAGTAGATGTCTTCTTTTATCCTGAGCTTTTTAACATACTTTACATAAAGTATGCACACAATGACTATATGTTTATAATAATCAACAGACAGACAGACGGACAGATAGATAGATAGACAGACAGATATATGGCAGAACACTTAATTTCCCACAATGCATGAGTTAAAATTCTGTAAATTCCTCTTCCTGGCATTGCAGTTCAGCCTCCTGTGGTGTGAAGAGAATTCAATTCAAATTCACACTCATGAATTGGTGTCAATTCTTCATATCTAAATTTTGCATTACCTACTTTTTCTGTACTTTTTTTTTTTGCAACGATTTTAAGTAACAGCAACACTACTGCAAACAAGTGCATTTAATCAGTACCCTAAAGTTAGGTGATTGCTACCTACTCCAGGGATTATAGTTCCAGTGTATATTCCCGCAAAGTGGTCAGATGTAATTTCAGGTCTACTGTGACTCAAAAGATGAGAACACCTAGACGACTTTTTCAGAGTATGCTTTTCCCCTCCGTAGCGCAGCCGTAGTGAGCGTGGTGTTCCTGAGCCAGAGAGCGCAAACATCCCACTCCCGGCCTCGGGCTGGACTCCAGCTGAGAGTGTAGGATGTTTACACTCCCTGAAGCTCATATGGGTTCGCAAGTCAGGCTGGGATGGAGAGATCTGGCCATGGCTTAGATAGGAAAGAATTTCTTGACCACAATTCCTGACTCTCGCGTTACATCATGCAATCAAGCACCCCGGCTTAAGCAGGCTATTATTATTTAGAATTTAGTTTTTATTTTATTTTAAACTCATTTTTTAGTTTTGAGTTTACATTTTTAGATTTAGTTTGACTTTTAGGGCTACCTAAAGTAAATGTGCTAACTGGTATATTAATAAAATAAATAAATAACATTCTAATATCTCCGCACAATCTTATGTGTATTGTTCTATTCTAAGATATAAAATATATATATATATATTATATAATATATATATATATATATAAAACTACAATTAATTGTGGCCATTTTATATTTGTCATTATGCTGATTTTTATTTTTACTTCAGTCCTTTAAATTTTCTTTATTTCTTGCTTTTGATCCTCATTTGTAAGTCGCTTAAAATTAAAACGTCTGCTAAATGAATAAACGTTAAATACGTGACGATAATGCTGTGCAAATAGAATATAAACTGTTTTAAAACAAGAACCACAAGTTAAATTCATAGAATTTCAGAGGAAATGAGATCATTGCCAGTGAATGAAGACCGGTGGATGAAAGTACGTCACTGCTGTGCCTTTCAGGAATCTGGACATGCCAGTCATTAGTCTTTGAGATAATCTAACCGCTCTATTAATAGAGACTCATTCCTCACCATGCAGCCTACCAGCTGGTTCTGCTCTGATAGTAGAAGGACTGCAGGGAGAGTTTGTTTGTGCAAGTAAATAGAATGCGAGGGGTCCGATGACGATGTCCTAAGGGACAGAGTAGAGGTCGGAGGCACTGGACGCTCCCACGGACCAGCGTCATCCGAGGAGCCTCTGCATCGCTCCTGGCCCCTGTCCAAGAACCCTAGCCCACCGTCCTGAAAGCAGCAACCGCTCCTCCCTACTGAGGATGTGGCCGCTCCCAGCCCCTGTGAAACAGCCTGAATGGGAGCTTTTCACATTCTTCAGTTCACTTTCCTCTTATTGGACAAGAAGGCTCTCTTTCTGCCCCCTCTCTCTGTCTTCATTGAATATTTTTGGGAAAAGTCATCAGACTTGGTGCCAGCCTATGGGCATAAAGAGGGGTGGAGGACAAGAAAAGAGTGATTGAGTTTATGAGGAAGAGGAACAAGAGGAGAGTGATTAAACTGGTGGGGCTGGAAAAAGACACAAGAATGATTTTTAAAAGGCTTAGTGAATGCAGTCACACAAAGCTGAACTACTGCAACATACAGTAGATGCTACTGTAATAATTCTTAATTATATTAGGTAAATGTACAGTGTTTCTCCATTTTTATTTTTTTTTAGCAAGAAACCAAAGCAGTAAAAAAGTAGTCTACTCAGTGACTGTGGCCTTCTGAAATGCATTAGACATGATTTGGATGCAAAACCTAATGATGTTCTGCCATTTTAAAAATTGTAGCTTACACTTAATAGAAACTGTGCTAAATTTTTGATACATTTTGTGATTATTTTTTTTTAAAGTTAAATAGAATGAGTTAATTATTTGAAAGTTTTAGTTTGCCAATCTCTGTGTTCTTGTCCAGCATTTTAATAGCAAATTTCAGAACATTTTGTATACATTAAGATGTATAAAACACCAATTTACTGCTTATTCAACAATACAGCACAATTTATCATTAGCCCACTTTTAACGAAGAATTAGTTACCGTACTTTGTATAACAATAACATTCAATTAGCTTACTCTAGTAACATCTCTAACTAGCCGACTCACAATGTAAACTCTGTTGCCTGTTAACACTATAAATAAACAATAAAGGGACCAGAATGTAATTTTAGAAATCCATGCTTAATTCCATTTACTTTATTTTGCTTTATCACAGTAAAGGTGTCCCTGAGGACTGTCTCAGCCCAGGACAGGGTGTCTGCAGGGTCAACCTAAGAGAGCTGTCCAGAGTGCTGAAACTGGGTGCTCATAAAATCTGTCAGTTATTGTAGATAAAGTGATAGCCAACTAAAGCAAGAAACACTTGTTAGAATATGAGCTTATTACAGCAAAATATCATAGACCTGTGAAATCACCTACTACATCCATTAAACTTTGTTGTAGCAACTGGCTGAATTCTAACCTGAAAGGTGTAGTACATTTTTTTCAGTATTAAAATAATTATCCAAACATAATATGTAAAGATCACCCATGCACATTAGCTCAACCAATGGTGTGAGTTTCCTCTTCACAAATGACTACAGAGGCAGATTTTTAAGAGGTTCCTTGCACAATATGACTTCATGACCTCTAACACTAGAGCATGATTTGTAAACTAATACATTTTAACATTTGCATCACCGGGCCCATATGTACGACTTTTCTGAAGTAAACTTGCTAAAATGGAATGGCTGCTTCAGAAAATTCTTTTTTTTTTAAATCTTGTGTTTAGTTTTGCTATCACTATCGGTTAGGTTAAGGGTAGGATCCGGTTTAGTGTCGGTGGTAGGTTATTTTCAAACCAGCTGTGGTTGTACAACTTTTCTGACATAGTAAACTTGCTAAATGGAAATGTGTCTTTAGCAATTAAACTTTTTTTCTCACTTTTACTTTTGTTAACAACAGTTAGGCTGAGGGTTGGGTTTAGTGTCTGTGGTACATTATTTTCAAACGCGACTGAGCATTAATCTTTTAGCACCACTCACCAGACATTTAATTGAACTGCCGCAATACATACAACAACCAACCCATTAAAATGTTCATCTATTTTGTATAAAACTGAACATGCTTTTAGAGCCACTCACTGGATATTTCACTTGGAAAATATTGCAAGAGATGCAAGAGGCCATGCAATATCATGTTGCAGAAATGTCACCAAAGACACATATTTCCAATGAGACTGTTTTTTTTTACATTTACAGTGCATTAACAGAACGGTGTTGTCTGATCATTTGCAAAGCTTGTAGTCTGCACATAAAAAATGGCCAAACAAATATTAAATTCTAAATATTAAAAAGTGGCTTTTATATTTTAGAGTGTTAATCTATCAACTGGTTTGGTGATTGGACTTTGTAGGCTTGAAAGTTTTCACTTTGCTGACCCAAAGCTGTTCTTTAGGATCACATTTCTGTGCTTTTCATCGCACGCCCTGTGGGAGCCTTCATGCAAGAGGTGGGAAAGTGAGAGTCCTGTGCTCTCGGGATCTGTTACAAGCCTTTGAAACTCTGAAAAGGAGTGACCGGGAGCAGAGGCAGCTCCACTAATCTGGGTCTTAGTGCTCCCCGGGTGTCCGGGTGGAATGTTTTACATGATTGAAAGTGTTAATCTGAGACAAATGGCAACTCTTGGCTTCTGATGTTGACATTCGGCCTCTAGGGACAATGTTCGCTCTGATTCGTTCTCAAACCTCTGTTCGCTCTTCTTGACGTGCCACAGAGGGATACATTTCAGCACATCTCAGTTCACACAGCTACACTACTGCAGCTGCTGTGGATCGAAAGCAACATGGCTGAAACGGTCAGCTGTTTGTGTAGTTCACGGTTTCGAATATATGATCAAAATAAAACGCCAGAAGGTGTTAAAACCTTTTAGTTTACTGTCAGAAGTGGGTTAGTCTTATGTAGCTCACGTGACTTACAGCATATATTGTGGTCCACTTTGCAGTTTGAGTGTAAGAGTTTTCTATAAACTCTGTAAACCATGATTAATTAACCTAAATGAATGCATAAAAGGCCAGATGTTCTTTACCAACATATCAAAATTACACAGGCACGTGTACAGACAGAAATGTTACCTTTTGAACAACTGTACAAAGTCAGAAGGGCAGCACATAAATCAGTGGGCCATGATCGTGTTACACAACATACATCTTAAGTATGTTGATACATACTTAAATATTAATACAGTGAACCAAACACCATGATGGTATCAATTTAGCCACATTTAAAAGCCAGGACCATTTTCAGAATGACTGAATGTTCTGACCTTGGTTTGGTGTATTTGCTGAGATTTTGTAAACACCAAAAACATTTTCTGACTGAACTTAAAGGGGTCATGAACTGGCTTTTTAAAAATTATTTTATACATACATTCCACTTATGACGTTCGCGTGGTTTTTACATTCAAAAACATCAAAATCAATAAGTAATAGGCTATTTTCTACCCTGGTTTTGAGGCCAGCTCGGGAAACGCTCGGTTTTTATGGGCATGCCGCATTGAAGACTTGGAAGTAAACGCCCACTGCTATGATTGGATAAAAGTTTTGCATAGTAAACTAACTTTCTGTGTGTCTGTTTGACAATAGGGATGGGCGATACCACTTATTGTGTGTTCGAACGATACCAATATTTTTCAAGGCAGTATCGTCGATATCGATACTTTTGAACTAAACTTGTCAACTATGACATGTATTAAATTATTAAATTACTAGAGTAAAGTGAGTAAATGCAGAAGCACTAACTTTGTTTAAAACACATTTTAACATTCAATACGCCTTAATTGTAACTTATTAGGTTGTATTTTTGTTTACACATGGTTCAAATGTGTTTTGTTTACACATGATTCAAATCTATAAATAATACAGTTGAACTATGGTCACTTTAGTAAAACCACGGTTCATTTTCATAAGGGCCTGACACTGAAAGGCTGTTGCATGCATAAAATGCAACATTTCTATTCTGACAGTGTATGATTTCTATTAAAATTACAGAATAGAACATGATCAATATAAACTTTTAACGTTCAATTTAAATAAATGCGTTTGCACAAACTATGTAGGCTACAATTTCCGTTTGTTTATTGTGAAATAACTCTGTCCTTCTGTCCTCTGATAAGCATTGTTCAGGGCTGCTTTTCCCAAAAGCTTTAATGCTTTCTTATGATACTTTTGGGAAAATAAGCCCTGTCTGAATGTACTATCAGAAGTGAGTGAACGCTCTCTGTGACTGATTAGTTCTGTCTTGCAACATTTGCGTGTCCAGATTAGCAGGAAAATAGTTCTATCCTACACAATTACTTGCTAACAAAGGTTATTCGTCCAATTCAATGCATATAAATACAAAACATACAAATAAATAAATAAATCCCACGGCAGTTGTATAAAAACCTCTGCATCTCAAATCTCACAAATTGTTGGCCAATCTGTTTGAAGCTTACAGTTTTCACACTGCTTTCCCGTTTTGTGTACAACGTGCATCAGACAGCCAGTGAATGGACTTTAGGTGGCCCTTCAGCTTGCCGTATGAGAGTGGGACTAGAAGTAATTGGACCTCAACAATCTGAACTTTATAATCCGATGGTTTGTTCCAGTGGGTGTGTCCATGTTCTTCTGGCGCAGGTTTCTGGGTGAGAGTAACAGCAGTTGGCTGCTGCAAACATCCGACTGAAAGCTCCATCTTAAGCACCAGCTTCCAGTCAAGGATGTTTACAGTAGCCTGTACTGCCAGCTGACGTTTTACCCACTATGCAGATGATACGTAAACCTGACACTCTCTGTAACCCTAATACACTAAAATTTGTGCCATCGCTGGCACAAAAACCTGACAAACACAGCTAAAAACTTTGAGTTACTTCATGAGACTGCAGATTTCAGCACTTCCTCTGTGTCCATGGAGAGGCAGTCATTCCGGCTAGGTTTGGCCCACCTTGTGACACTATGAGGGCTGGTAACCATGACAGAAGAGACATGTCATATTTACATTGAAAACACTGGAAACTCAGCGGCTGTCATTTGTTTTGCCATGACTGTCCCACAAAAAGCCAATCTGATGAATCTTCACAAGCAACATATCTCTGCTGACTGCAAACGTCTCCTAAACACTAACAGCGGAGCAGCTTCCTGCCAACCCCCTCCAATCACAAAGTGTCCATCTCTGTTTACTATTTAAACGAAGCTGTTAGGACCCCTGCATTGTGAGGGCTGAGATGGCAGATTTCCTCAAGAGAGTCTCAACTCCCTCCAGCGCTAGACTTGAGACTGCAGCTCTGAGAGAAGTGACCGCTGTAACCCCATTACACATGGAACGCCAACTCAAAACTTAAAATCAATAAATCAGCATCATTTTCTGTCATCAGTCGTACTTTCCTGTCAGTGTTTCCACTAAACTGGCTTCTAAAACTGGAAATGTGTGCGAGTGTCTACTTTGTCAACGTGACAATAGGAGTTTCGGAGTGAGTCTCTTTTCTCTCTCTATCATGCATCTTCTTTTCTCTGGAAGGAATCTATTCTGCAGAAGGCCGTATGCATTCAGAAACTTATTTTCAGTTAGGGAAATAGTTTTGATTAAGATGTTTCTGGATTTACTAGATGTGCTGCATCATTCATTGACATTTACAAAATCTACTCAGCTGTTTCTGTGTCTTTTACTAAGTCTTTCCCTTTCCTACTTAATGTTTTGAAAGTGTTTCTTTATTTTAGATTTTAGAAAACAAAAAAAACAAATAAACATTATGTAAAACAATGAGAACTATTAGTTTCCGGACTATTTCTAGGTCACTTATCAAATTTTAAAAACTGTGACACTGAGAATCTTTTGAACAAATCTGATTTTCTTGCTTCACAATCACAATTCAACTTTTCACTCAAAATGTTATACTACTGCAAACTACTATTAATAATATACATATATACATTACGAAATATAAACATTTTTACTGATTATATTTATAACTTTAATATCAAGTAATCTGATAAATGGCACTATCTGGAGGGTCTAGCAAGTTAATTTAATATTTTGATGTGTTGTTTGCATTGATAGTTCAATACTTTACATAACAACCATACATACATACATAACAACCAAGTGACATTACATTATACTCAAAATATTTATTATGCATTATTTTTATTTTACCATATTTAAAATGTATTTATATTTATTATTTAAATTTATATTTTACAAACCATTAAAAAACCTTAGCTGTTAGTGGACACCGCAAGCCTTTTGGACTCCAGTACTGTGGTCTCTACTCTATACAACTTGTGTCTTGAGTGTATTTTCTGTCCGATAAACAATTCTGGTTGAATAGAGTATGACCAGACTATTTAAAAACCTTCCATTTTTCGAGCATTACATGTACCCTGCCTACAACAGCATATTCAAATTTGTATGTAAATTCTACATGTAACATGCATCCCCATCCTATCCACACATCAGCAGTCCGTAGAATGTACTGTAAGACAAATAACAGGTTGCTAATGAGACGTGGCTCAATGTGTGTGTGTGTGTGCTTAGCAGTGTGTTGAGACTGTGTACAGGGTCTGCTCTGCAGTGCACTGACTCTGGTGAAACTCCCAGGGTCCCATATCCCTCAGCGTTCAGGTCACAGCGGGAACAAAGCAAACTTTATCAGACCACTGCAATCCCACATTCCGCAGATTCTTAGCACTTGGCAACTGCATAGTATGTAGTAAGGCAGAGACATAAGGAGAGGGAATTGGGGGAAGGGGTGGAGAGAGCAAGGAAAGAGAGCGAGACTGAAAGAAAAAAGGAAGGGATCTGGCAGTGAGTCCGAAGACACAGCCTCCACCCAAACAAGGCCTCTGATCACATCAATTATTGGCAATGGTCCTGTTCACTGTGGGTTTACACAGTTACCATTAGCTTTGAGACACTATTTTTTGATGGGACACAAGTGACAGACTTGGTTTATTTTTTATGCATAACACTGATGCATTTTCATTGTACTTTTACATTCATAATAATAACACTTTTCATACTGCACAGTAAAAATGTTTTTCAAGTGACATGATGTTGGGTAGATGATGCCATACTTTTCAGATTAAAGCTAATGATAGGCAGAATGTGCAACACAATTGAACTGACCAGTTTTAGACATGCAAATAATTTTTGCCACAGCATTTTAAACAAACGCATTTTAACCAAGGTCACAATGATCAGAAAAAAAAAATCTGCATTCAACTACCTCTTCATCCTTTCTCTTTCTGTCTGAGACTGAGTCTGAGAGTACAATAAAGCAGAAACTTCTCAAATAAGCCTGAATTAATTGGTCCTGATATCTAAGATTTTGTGATCGTCCTGTTCTTTCTGAGACTGTGAAAATACCACCCTTGTGAGCGGCACTCTGATTTCCCCTAGATCAAGGGCCTCATCAAAGCATTCTTCCCTAATGCAGACTTAAACTGCATTTCTCATGATGGCAGATGCCCTATGGGATGGACCTGTTGTGGGGCAGATGAGGTTAAGTCAATGTCTAGAATCCTCCTCTGACTTTAACAGTAACCACAACTTGTTACCTATTCAACACATCTGTCAAATCAGAGGGCACTGGTTATGCATTTGACTGTTTTTGTGAGAATGTTCTTCAAAATTGAATTAAGTATATACTAATAAATAAAAATATGTATGGATAACAACTACAGCAAATATAAAACTATTTTTTTAATCTACTTTCACGTGTTGATTTTCCCTTTCTTGTGTTTCCTGATCTTTAAATGCAACAAAACAACACTGTCCCATTTCTAATGTGTTGCACCTGAGGTGTGAGAAAACACATCGATTTTTTTTTTTTTACCTCAGTTTCACACAGAATCACTTGTTTCCATTCACTCACATTGCTTTAACTCTCTGTCTCCTTTTTTCCAGGAACCCAAAACCACCCGAAGCAGAATCAGATGAGCGAAGACCTCTCTGACCTTGCTGGAGGTCACACCCCTTTGCACTCGACGGGCAGTTAAACACAGTTCCCTGATTCTAGGCACGAAACTCACAGTAAGAGAACAAGTCATCTGTGTCACCAGAACACTGATTAACAGAAAACGTTAACTCTCAGAGGTCAGCAGGAAGTCCTGCCATCCCGACACTTACACTCTACTGGCTGCTTTTGCAAAACTGAATTAGAAACAAGAAAATAAACATGAAACGAAGAGTGAAAAAGACTGTGTCAAATGTAGTAATGAAGGGTTTAATGAATAGGTCTTGACACATTGTCCTCCACTGGCTCACAGCTACAATGCTAACACATGAGGGACACAAAATCTGCTGATTTTCAAATCGTCTTTGCGCACTGCTGAGGTTACATTTGATTGGCTGTTTCACTGATGCATAAAAAATAACTCAAAGTAATGTACTGTGGCACAGATGTGAAGAAGATAAGAAGGAACTGCTGGCCTACATAGTCTTACTGTTCAAAGAATAAAAGGCTGTTCACATCAAGGACAATAACTATAATAATGATAATTATAGCTATAAACAGGGGTGCACATAAGTGTGCGACCAAAACAAAAAATGCTATGTGTAAATATGTTCAGACTGCTCATTTGCGTACCAACATTGTTGACAGCTGTTAATGCACAATCACTGTTTTAGATCGACTAACTGTAATACTGTATAAGATTTCCACTCAAACTGAAAGCATAAATCTAGGCTATGAGCTGCCGGTTTCAGAGAAAGATGCAAAACTGACATTTCATTCACTGACGTGCTTCACTCGGCAGCGCTAAAATCGGTGTTGTGTAATATTGAGTTCCTGTGAAAAATTGTTCCATCGGGTGGAGTTTACATGAATATTCATTTAGTTCCTATATTGTGGGGTGTCCTTGAGACAACGTGCAAATGAATGGAACTGAAAATATTAGTGCACGCTCCTCAAATCGTAACTTGTTTAATGGATTATTTCGAAAAGGTAATAATGTTTGAAAGTTAAGCATTAAAGCATTAACTGCAACAGTGTCAAAACAATACATATAGTTTGTGTAATATTATAAATTGTCTAAGCTGTTTTGCCTGATTGATTACATGCACACAGCAGAGCAAACAAGAAGCGAATAACCTGTGCTAACCCAGGCAAATATAGTTTTAATATAGCTAATATAGTGTGAGGCTCTAAATTTTGAGCAGCCTACCTAGTTGTCATTGGTGATGACTAGTACTGCAGTCTCAAGGACACACCCACAATATGGGAACTAATGAATATTCATATAAACTCCACCCGCTGGAAGTCTTTCACAGGAACTGAATACTACACAACACCGGCAGCGCATATACTTCCTTGCCGTCAACCCGCCAAAATAAAAGCTTGCTGATTTTAAGTTTGAAAATAAAAATAGTTTAAAAAGTTTATATTAGCATTGTATTTTGAAGTGTTATAAAATAACTGTGTTTTTATTTTATACTCAATTTATTTTGAAATACAATAGTATTATCACACTGATTATATTGTTTATCATTTTATTTGTTTTATTAAAATACAAAATAAATAAAAGCAATAATACTATTATCACTATTAATAATTATTCTAGTCGCACTATGTGCAGTGTGAGTACCAAACCAAATCTCTAGGTGCGAACCAGACTCATGAGAACCAGACCGAAAAACTTATGTGCACCCATGGCTTTAAAGTTGTATTAATTATTCTAATACTGTGAGAATAGGGTAGTCCACACCACAACAATAATGGCATAGTGGAACGATACAATTTTTTTCCAGCTGATGAACCATAACAACACTGACAGCCAATCAGAATCCACCTGACTTTAAAAAGCTTGAGCATTTAAAGCAGCAGATGACAAAACTGCAGTGCGCACTTATACTATACAGAACATTACAGAACGTTCATGGGTGTGGGTGCTAATATAGTTATCATTAGTGGTGTAAACAGGCCTTAAATGTAAAGGCCCATATGACAAAACTTTTAAATTTAATTCTAAATTTCTGAATTAATAAATTGCTTTGGATAAGTG
Organism: Sinocyclocheilus anophthalmus; assembly: GCA_018155175.1. Lineage (NCBI taxonomy): Eukaryota > Metazoa > Chordata > Actinopteri > Cypriniformes > Cyprinidae > Sinocyclocheilus > Sinocyclocheilus anophthalmus. Next base: position 855,898 of record JADLZN010003741.1, read on the forward strand.
TCATCCAAAGTAGCCAAGCTGACATCTTATTTTAAAGGGGTCATATGATGCGATTTCATTTTTTCCTTTCTCTTTGGAGTGTTACAAGCTCTTGGTGCATAAAGAAGATCTGTAAATTTGCAAGACTAAAGTCTCAAATCCAAAGAGCTATTCTTTATAAAATGTAAGAGCGAGCCACACCTATCTAAAATGGCTCGTTCGAACACGCCCCCACATATCTACCTCACTATGTGGGAAGATTTGCATAACGCCGCCCAAATGTTCACGCAAAGAAAGAAGGCGTAACTTTTATTCTCACTGTAGTATTGTTGCTGCTGCCGCCATGTCCTGAAGACGCTGTGTGCTTCGTTGTGAAAGCGAAACTACTTTGTTTGGTCTTCCAAAAGAGGACGATATCCACTTCGTCATGCCTAGAGCTGATCTGTGCTGGTCGCTGAGGGAATACATCAACTTAGTGCAATGGATCGCTGGATCGGCTTTCACCGTTTTCACCGCTCCTTCGCCGGGACCGCCGTTCACGACCCCGCCGCCTCAGCTCACTCTAACCCGGCCTCAGCTCACGCTAAGCCGGGGCTTTCGCTCACGCTAGGCCGCTGTGTTTTTCATTGTGAAAGCGAAACTACTTTGTTTGGTCTTCCAAAAGAGGACGATATCCGCTTCGTCATGCCTAGAGCTGATCTGTGCTGGTCGCTGAGGGAATACTTCAACTTAGTGCTGTGGATCGCCGGCACATTTTATGGAGGACTGTTTACTGATCCTGGGAGAGTAACGTTAGACTAAAATGCCGGCAGTTCTGACTCACGTAAGTACGTTTTCTTTATCATTTGCCACTGATGATTCAAAAGCGAATTTTGAGCAGTGTAGACTAACGTTAGTGCTTGTTTGTAATTTCTGATCACAAATGCAGACATGATTTATGTTTACGCGGCACGATGCAATGCAACGCGTAAAAAGACAGTATAAGTCATTATAATCAGTAATTATGTCCCCACTGGATGCAACAAATGCCTCGTTTGTAATGGGTTTTAATGTTTTTGTGTCGTCGCTCCGGCTGGGACACGCCATCACAGTATGGTGAGGTGCGTAACATTTCCATCACACGCTTGAGGTATTCGGCCAATCACAACGCACTGGATAGCTGGCCAATCACAGCACACCTCGCTTTTTCAGACTGATGAGCTTTGTAAAAATCGACGCGTTTCAAAAAGGCGGGGCATAGAGGAGAAACAATAATGTACAGTATGTGGAAAATAATGTGTTTTTTTTTTACTTTAAACCGCATAAACACATTTCATTAAACCAAATACACAAAATAATGTTCTTTTTAGCAGCATCATATGACCCCTTTAAAGTATTTTCATAAATATATTTAATCTAACAATTATTAATATTCTTTTACTTATAACCTATTACATATGTTCAGTTATACAAAAAAAAAAAACTAATTTGACTGACAAAGGTGCCTTCCAAAAAAGCGGATATTATTCCACTTCTGACTTCTCCACTTTAGGACAATCTGGAGCGCCATATTTATTTTTTTATGAATTTTTTTTTAGGTTGGTAGGATTAGAAGTATATTGAGTTCAGTAGATTTGTACTGTAGTGTAATAACATGCCATGCCACATGTTCAGCTGACAAAAACATATTTCCAGAGAAACTTTCAGTAGACAAAAGCTCAAGTTGTGAAAGTTTGTAAAGTTGTGAATTTTGAAAAAATGACGTTCCCTCACCTCACAGCATCTGCATAAAATCAAATATGGCGTCTGCCCTGACTAAGGTGTATGGAAGAGGTTGATTTTACCTGAACAGATCAGCAGTTTTCTAAAGTCAGAGCATCCATGTTTCCGCCCACTGATCTCTCTGAGCAGGGTTTCTCTCAGTACTGAGCAGGAAAACCCGGACTGGAGTAGGAGGCGGATGATTACAGAACACTTTGTGATAGAAGGGAAATGTCTGTCACTCCGATCCACTCATACACGGAGCTCCAGGCCGGCTTTTAGTGTGTGAGTTGCTTGGTGACACAAAAAGCTTAACTGGCGAAGACGTCCAAACTGGCCAACTGTAATATTATTTAGTATTGTATCTTAATTATTGTAACACTTACAACCCGCCTGTAGTATAGAACATCAGTAGTGGTGAATATCTACCTGCAGCCTCGTGCTTATATGGCCGAATCACAATGCTGATATTCATCACTTGCTCGTGTCATTTTGCGTTACTATATGAAATAGCTTAAGTTCATATATAGTATCTTATATATATATTTTTTAAATTCTCCACAAGGGAGCCATTTCCTGGACACAGATGAGCAGACTTGGACTGCCTCCTTTACTGTGCAGTTTTCTTTTTGAAATACATCTACAATACAAACTCTTAATGCAGCATAAAGATCGACAAACTCACCTAAGTTACAATCAGAATGTCTGTATTTCTAAGAAAGATCCGTTTGATGAACTTTCTTTTGCAAACTTCTTCGCAGATGTTCGTGACTTTTCTTCCAGCGCCGACCGCACAAATACCTTGTGAGAAAATGTATAAATGTCCAGAAAGGATGTCACCTCCACTTTGACTGATCCTTGCCGTGTTCTCCGTCTTGTAAAGAACTTTATCATGTCTAAACTAAAGTTCTTGGTCGAAACAAACAAGCGCAACGTATTTGTATAAGCTGTTGGGAACCGCCACAAGTGCGTAATTACGTAATTATCTCACGCGACACGACAAAAATAGAAAGCGACCGTTATAACCAACTAACATTATAACGGTTTGGTTGAAGTTTTGTAGCGTCGCGTCGCTCTTACGCAGTGTAGACACGATGTTAAGAGTCTATAATAAAGCTTTGTAAGATGGCAACTGTACGAATAGGGGCTGCTTAACTTCGTTGTCGTCCGAGCGCACTGTAAAGCGGTCACCCACTCCGGGCAATCTGTCACTCCTGACTTTTTCTATGCGGATTCCTGCGTTCAGGCCCGCCCCTTTTCTGTCATCGCTGTCGAGTGCTGACCAATCAGCAGGCGAAGCGCTCGTATCCACGATGGTGCCAGCGTTTACATTCACTGAATGACCCCTTGACCGCTGTGCTTTTATATTTGAATATTTTAAACAAATGCGTTGCATTATGATTAAATTCACAAAGGTTAATAAAAAATAATTTTCTTTGCATTTCACCTCTGCTCTAGATTGTTTCCTAGTCTGGCTTTCTAATAAATAAACCTGACATTTGTCACTGGTATATGGTTGGCAAAGTTCCTCTATTGTAAGTCACTTTGGATAAAAGCATCTGTTAAATGTATAAATGCAAAATATACATTTAAAATGATTCCGTGCCAATCCTAATCTTTAGATAACTGTAATTTTGAATCTTTCTGGATATTCATAAATTTGTAGTTTGCTTAGTATATTGTATTGTGTATGGCTAAATTTATTCACTCCAAAATAAATGCAGTTCAAACTACAATACACTTAATCCTGAGTTTTAAAACCATTTTATCCCCATAAATAGATATACTGAGTGAGTGGAACCAATTTAATATTGAAATAACAAAATATTGAAAAGGGGGTCCCTGCAACTATTCATATTAAGTGACTATAAAGTGGTATAAAATTTGTGGCATCAACTCACCATCTTTATCTAAAAGTAACATAGCACCATGCCACACAGGGTTACTGACCTTGAGGTAAAAACTAATCTCTTTTACACTATTTTCATGGGAGATTCTACTTTAAAAGTGTTTTTTTAATATGTTCCTGCATATTTAAAGGGTTAAATGAGAGATAAAAGGACAGAGAGGTCATGACTTGTCAGCTGTGTCTTTGAGAGGACGGGAGCTGATGCTGTTTTGCATACTCCCGTGTGGAATATTTTGAACACAAGCTGACCGCTGAGGACAGAAAAACTGGTTTTTGGGTTGTTGATCATTATAAAGACAATTCACAGTTGGAAATTGCAAGCTTGCCTGTGTGTTGACACAATAAGCAGAAGCTTGTGTACTTAAACTGTCATGAGGGTCAGGGCATTAAGATCTGAGGGTCACGTCACCGCACTATACTGTAGATGAAAACGACAGAAATTATGTTATCAGTTAATTTAATATAACACATAAGAGAAAATTCGCTTCCTCTGGGGTCTTGCCTATAGAATAAAGAAGAACACACACTTAACTGAATCATGCAAGTAAGTGATTTACTAATATAAAAAAAAAATACAGTTGACTAACAATATTAACAAGCTAGTACATGGTATTATCATTACAGAGACCCATAACAGCAAGTTTATTTTCTGCACATTTTCACCATCCAGCAGAAGTTCAGCCATCATAATTGGTCTATCTAAATGGTGTGATGACACCAACACACTTAAAACGTGATACAAATTTTTTTCTGGCACAAATTTTCTCACAGAATATAGACCATTATAAAACTGCTGCACTGTTTGTTCAAATGTAAACATGATTTGTTGGTTTAAAATATCTTGTGCTGATTTAATAAGCTACTTTCACTTTCAGTCTATGGAAGGAAATGATACGCTGAAGTACTTCAGGAATTAATCATGATTTCTGTTCTTCAAAATCAGTTATAAAACCAGTCTGGTAAGTCTGCCAAGACATTCTGACTTAGGTTCACAGGTGCCATTTACAGTATGTGTAAACCATTTTTATGAGTAGTAGTAGTATTATATTCACAGTCATATCAAAGCTGCAAAATATGTATACCATTTATTTTACAATTTTAGTTTAAAAGTAATCATTATTAAGGGATTATTAATGGATAGTACCTCTAAAATTTAAAATTCTGTCAACATTTACTCACAAAAGAAGATATTTTGAAGCTATATTCATTCTTCAAAAAATCTTCTTTTGTACTCAACAGAAGAAAGAAACACAAACAGGTTTGGAACAACTTGAGGGGTGAGTAAATGATGACAGGATTATTATTTTGGGGTGAACTATTCCTTTAAATTTGCACTGCACCTTACAACAAATTAAATTCACTTGATTCCAAAAAACATCATATATCGCCATCTAGTGGAGAACATACAGTATTACCACTAAGGACAGTTACACAGCCCTCAAAAAGGAGTGTTATAGTAGTTATTTGTTATTTTGTCAATCGATCTATGTAAGACTTACATAGCTTTACTGTTGCATGTAGAGATCAACTTCAAAATGCATAATAATGCTTAATCACTGCCATGAGGCATGTATGTATTTTACACAAACATTGATTTGCATGCATGCATATTTGCTTTTGTTTTCAATACTTTTTTTCAATAAAAATATAATCAACCAAAAATGTGTCTGAGAGAGAGAGAGTGAGTGTATATATATGTGTGTGTTTGTGTGTGTGTGTGTGTGTGTGTGTGTATAAAATGTTCATTATATGCTCTCTTGTACAGGCTCAACAAAGTGTTCACCACGGTACAGCCCAAAGTGGAGTTTGCCTTGCTGTGCGGCAGCCCATGACATCTGTAAACTGCTGAACCGAGCTGCCCAGGTCCCTTTTGGATCTACCACCACAACCCCGCCAAGACCATCCACCCGCTCCTTCATATAAGTAAGAGCCAGGTCACTAGCTTCCTCTGGGGTCTTGCCTATAGAATAAAGAAGAACACACACTTAACTGAATCATGCAAGTAAGTGATTTACTAATATATATAAAAAAAAATACAGTTGACTAACAATATTAACAAGCTAGTACATGGTATTATCATTACAGATCTCTATGCCAGATGTATGTGACCATGTAATGCATGATAATGAAGCAAATGGTTTAAAGGAATAGTTCACTCTAAAACTGGTAATTTGCTGAAATTTTCCTCACCAGCAGGCTATACAGTTGTTATAGGCAATTTTTTTCATCAGAACAGATTTGGAGAAATCATCACTTGCAGTGAATGGGTGCCGTCAGAATGAGAGTTTAAACAGCTGATAAAAACATCACAATAATCCACAAGCAATCCATACAACTCCATCCCATCAATTAATGTATTTTGAATCAAAAAGCCACGTGTTTGTAAGCAACATATCTATCATTAAAGCATTTTGACTTTAAACTGTCGCTTCTGGCCAAAATACGAGTCCATAATAACGCTTCAAAAAGTCAATGCCCTGTTGTCCTCTCACATCAAAATCCACCAACATATTTGTGTAGAATGGTTTTGGACTGTTTTCACTAAACGGTGCTTAATCTGTGAATATTTTTCTCCTGATTCAGACGGGACGAAAGCCTATTATGGATATAGGGAGGTTTCCGGGAAGCAATAGTTGGAAGTTTAAAATGTCTTAATGATTGATTTGTTTATTACAAGCACACATGCTCGCTTCACAAGATGTTAATTGATGGACTGGAGTTGTGTGGATTACTTGTGGATTACTGTGATGTTTTTATCAGTTGTTTGAGCTCTCATTTTGACGGCACCCATTCACTGCAGAGGATCCAGTGATGAGCATGTAATGCTAAATTCCTTCAAATCTGTTTCAATGAAGAAACAAGCTCATCTACTTCTTGGATGGCCTGAGGGTGAGTAAAGTGTAGGCAAATTTTCATTTTTGGTTGAATTATTCCTTTAAATGATGTGGTTCATAAGGATTGAAAGGTGAAACCAAATAAATCTTATCAACATATTGATATATCAATATCAGCCCATATCAACACACATAGATCTTAGTTGACCTCTGCTGCTTCAGCAAAAACATATTTTCCTGTTGTGTTTCCACACACAAGGCAAAAGCAGACACACAGATCACCTCAACAGAAAACAAAGGCTAACTCACACTACACAACATACTGGCTGGGTAATGAGAGACCATGTTACATGAAATGTCCTTCTGATGATGTGCAGGCAGGATAATCTGCACTGTACTATTCAGACAGGTGGTTTTACGTAACGCATTGTATGAGACTGACTAAAGTTGTTTTTACTCAGACCCATGAAGTGAGCAATGCTTACCTAAACAGACTTGAGGTCAAGCATCTTAATGAGGCTCTAGATCTCCAGTTAATGTGTAGCTGCAGTAATACAAGCTATTTATTCACTAAAATGCTGCCAGGAATTGGTCACACAGCTAATCATGAACACATACGTTCATATGAGCTCATGTCAATATACCTGTTGCTTTTAAATCAGTATTACAATGCAGACTGATTTATGGTCCAAGATGTGACATTTATAGATGGAATGCAGTAATAATAAAACTACCGATTACAAGTGCACAGTACACAAGAAGAGAGATATCATATGGTCAGATTAACTTTTCTTTATATAAAATGATAATTATGATAATGTACTATAGAAAGTGCATTATCACAACATAAACCCAGACAGCTTCATTTTGATCCCATTATGATTCAAAGCTCTTGCAATAGTGCTCAGTTTTAAATTATTAATCAATAGTTCCAGTTACTTTTTCTAGGAACTAGTTTTAATTAGTTTTAATTTAACATTTTTTGTTAAATCTGTTAAAACAATCTAACATGTTTTGGTTTCAATCCAAATCTAATTGTCTCTTACAACTTCCTAGTTATTCCGAGCAATGTTTTTATTCCTTACTCACCATGTACTGTATATTAAAATTAATACCAAAGTCCTCCAATATTATTTTTACTACTTCTGGTAGGGACTTGTTTTGAGAAACGGATATAATAACTTGTGTTAGTAGGAAAAGGAGAAGTAATATACGGGAGACAAGAAATGTATTTCACTATTGCTAAAATTGCTGAACTTACACAAATCAAATTTTGGGTCGGTGTCCTTATGCTTACCAAGGATACATTTATTTGATCAAAAACACAGTAAAAACAGCAATATTGTGAAGTATTATTCCAATTGTATTATTCCAATTTAAAATAGTTGTTTTCTATTTTAATATATTTTAAAATATATATTCCTGTAATGAAAAAGCTGAACTTTTGTAGAAATGTCATACATTTTTTCAGGATTCTTTGATGAATAGATAGAATAGAAAAGAACAGCATTTATTTAAAATATAATATTTTTGTAGCATTGTAAATGTCTTTAATGTCTCTTTTGATCAATTTAATAGGTCCTTGCAGTTTAAAAGTATCATATTATAAATAAAAACAAATACAACTGCTAAATACAGCTGACCAGAATCAAGTATTACAGAGAGTAAAAAGCCTAATAATAAAGAATATTATTCACGGTTTAAATAAATATTCTGTATAGTAAAATAAATATAGTAATTTTGTTCACTTAAAAAAAAAAAAGAAATAAGAAAAAGACCTCAAAGCTTTGTTTGTTGTTAAGCTGAATAAGTTGTACTAATATTGTAACATGCCTTGCTCCATGTGGAAGAGAATGAGTCTAGACAGCGTGACTTTCATGATGGCTTCCCCATGGCCTGTGGGTGAGACTGCCCCAATATTATTATCTGCATAGCCCCCACATCCTGAGAATCAGATGAAAAAACACAAATCCAGAGTGAGATCTTTCCTATACACACTCACACTCGGCAAACCTTTTGCTCTAGATGAACTTCCACCTGTTTGAGGCAAACCCTGATAATTTTAACTGCATAAGGGAGAATAAAGCAGCTGTCTTTTTACACTTTTTATTTACTCTCTTTCTAAATCAGACAATACCAGCAGAGTCTATTCTCCTGTTTACCCAGCTCTGTTTCTATCATTAACTAGTGTGTATGTGTGATTCCCACAGGTTAAAATGTGTCCTGAGAGAATGTGTATGTGGAGGGTGATGTGGTGTGGTGTGCTGAGCTGGGGATCAGATATGTGGTTTGAATATTAACTCAGTAGGCAACAAGCTCTCATGAGCAGCTGAAAATTATACACATTCTTGCATGTAAGGTCAGAGTTCAATCCCCGTCATATCAGTTGCTTAGGTGTTTTTTTAGTCAAATTAAAGGTTAAAGTTTAGTGTTGAAATACTTTCTTCTATTTCAGTTTAATACACAGAAACAGCTATAAGTAAAGCCACGTGTAGGCGGATTTCTCTAAAAAGTGTTAAGACTGAAGGTCTGTAGTGCAAATCAGATCAAGGCCCCTAACATTCATTACAAAGCAGCAGGTTTGTATTTACCAACACACGGCGTGTCTCCCACACGACCCTCCATTTTATTTATCATTCCACCAGTGGATGTGGCACAAGCAATGTTCCCGTCTTTGTCCACAGCTACTGCACCGACTGTTCCCATCTTGCCCCTGAAACGCATGCATACAAAATGGTTTTACAAACAAAATGTCTTACTTATTCTGGTAGCTAGTTCATCAGAAAGAAAGAAATTAGATAAACATAGAAACACGGCATGTGTTGCAATTTCTTTACATATAAAATTAATGCACATTATTGGACAACACAATATTTCATATATACAGTACACAAAAATGGACCCTTTACTTTCATTGTATATGCCTAAATAAATAAATAAACAAACAAAGATTCAGCTTTGCAATCACAGGAAAAAATTACATTTAAAAAAATCTCTCTCTATATATATATAAACAGTTAAAATTGTAATAATATTTCACTGTTTTTACTGTTTAAAATAAATGTAGCTTTGGTGAGCATAAGATGCTTCTTTCAAAAAATAAATAAATAAAAACATACATACATACATAAAAAACTTAATTATTCCAAAGTTTTTATCAGTAGTGTATTTACAATCTATGAGTTTCAGAGAAGAAAGTCATATAGGTACTTTTAATTTTGGGGGTGAACTATCCCTTTAACTATTACTGCAACTCTTTCTTCTTAGTAGAAGTTTTAGACATTAGACATCTTATGCCAAAAACATTATGTCAACACTTTGTACCAGTTTTCATTACATAAAAGCTTTACATTTGGCATTCCACAGGGTTGGCATCTGGCTCCAGGTTCTTCTTCCAGCGCATCTTGGCATAGTCTGTGATCAATGACTCCTCAGGCACTTCCGGTACACCCATGCTTCTGGCAAACTTAGAGGCCCCTTCAGCTGTCAGACACAAGTGTTTGGTCTCCAGAGAGAGGACAGACATCATTCACATTACTACTTTGATTATTTTAAATGCAAACTGTAGTGAAATTATCTAATGATTGCATTCAATGTATTCAAAAAGCATCTGATATCATTTAGCCTAGTATTCCTACTATTAACACTTTTTGTTTTTAATGTTGGTAACTGTAGATTACTCAAAACTAAATCTCCCATGGTGGTTATGTACAGTATTTGGGAAGATGTTGTGCAATTTACAATAATACCTTCTCCATGACAAGCCTGGCCAGTTGCACGGGGTTAGCAATTCCTCTGACCGCTGAAACAGCCCCACTATCTAGACTCCTGCCATCCATTACCATTGCATCCATCTCCACCTCCCCCTTCACATTAAGCACTGACCCCCGACCTATGACATATGGGCATAACCTGAGTTTTCTACTTACCCTGGATGTAGTATTAGGTATTAAGCAAGAAGTATGCGAGTATGAGAGTTAACTGATGGGTACCTGCATTGAATCTCGGGTTGTTCTCCATCAGGGCCACTGCTTCAACCACAGCATCCATGGCACTTCCACCCTTCAGAAGGATGGCATACCCAGTCCTGGTTGCCTCTTTTACACCGATAGTAGAGAGTTCAGCTCTTTCTTTAGGAATATGACCAGCACCTCCATGCACCACCACTACAGGCAGCATAGCTGTCCACAATGATTGAGAATAATATTGAGAAGACAAAAAGTGAGAGAGAGAAAAAAAACTTGTTGTGTATTTAACTGTTGTATAAAAGCAATATCACACTAGCAATCGTGCTGCTGTTTTGAATATATATTTTTTAACCATATTAATTTAAACCGTATTATCACTTTGAGCTATACACCAAACCAGCTGCAAAATACGCATAATATTATTCTTTACGTTGCATAAAGCTAAATTCTATGCCCATTAAGACCCTAAGATGTTATACATTCACTAAGTATAAATCAGTGGTTTTTAATAATTTTACTATCATAATAAATCTGTCTACAGGTACTGCAGATGCAGTCTACAATATCAGCATAGTGACCCGCTATAATGTCCGTTAATTTACAATGACATGTCAAATTGCGTTGCTCATTTAGTTTACAAGCTGTAATCAGCCGAATCCCATCATCAAATAAACTGCTCTATGAGCGAGTCATCAGGAAAGCTAATGACCAAAATCTAATGCAGCGTTTTTGTAATTTTGTGTCAGGTGCACCTGCCCACATACGCATAAAATTAAAAATGATATTTAACAAGGCTTTCTCACCAGATTAACGACTAACGACAGAAATATGAAGTCAAAGATAGCAGAAGTGCATTAAAAGCGAAGGAACCTATGGATGGTGTAACAGGTACAACAAATAATGTGACCCAAGACACGTCATTGCAGCCAAGGAGAAAACGCCAAAATAAAAGTCCACACTACAACCACGCTCTACGTACAACCAGTGCTTAGAAACTGGAAATGCAAGTAGAAAGAAAGAAAGAAAGAAAGTAGCCTACAATATGCAAAGCAACCAGTCTAACATCATTCAACCGTTTAATGTCTGAGATAAAAGCTAGGATAAGTCATCCCATATGGCATATGCGAACACAGATTACTAAATGCATGTTTAGCTTTAATACAGCTATGGATTTCTGTTTTAAAATGCATAACCCTATGTATTTTTTCTCACACAGCAACACTGAAGACTAATTTATTTTTGTAGCTTCCATTAATATAATATAATAATAATATAAACTGCTCAGCTTTGATTACCAATTCATTCTTTGATTACTGCATATGGATTTATTTATTTTATATTATTTATAAATTGTAAAATTGTTTCAACTTCCAAAAGTAAGTACTGCCTTAATAATTTAAGTTAAAATGTAATATCTATTAACTGAAAACTTATCTGAGGTAGGCTATAGCCTATCTCAACAAGTTTAATTCAGAATTAGTTTTATGATTGCACAAAATTTGTTCCTTTCCATTAATGATTTAAATGGCAGAGAGGCACTGTTGGCAAATTGGGACATTGTATGAGAAGGATTTAGGAAAATTAGATTAATTATTATCCCGTATACAGTAAAACTACATCACAATCACAAATTGCCCTCACATTTCACTCTTTCAACATGCTTTGCCTCAGAATGTATTGTCATGTTTTCATTTATACGTGTTTACCACCAATTTTGTGCAAATAAGTGAAATTAAAGGTGGTTTTAAAGATAAGCAATAATGAAAAAGATGATTAATCTTAAGTGTCCCCCTTAACCAGTTGTGCCAATTTATTGCCTATGTGAAGTTATGAAGTCATTTGCAGCAAGTCTGTGTCTAGTGTGTTTATATTTTATTACTTATATTTTAGCCTCTCGTCTGCTGTGTGCTGAATTTGCACTTGCAACACGCTGTTCTCAATCTTAACCGCGAGTCAGGCTCGGGGAATCTCAAAGCGTCGGCTGCTGGTAGATGGGATGCTGTGCGCGCGTGCAGCGAGCCCCCTTTCTCAAATGAGAGTGCGCGCGGCCGTCTCGAGGAGGCGTGCGCGCGCTTGAGGGGCTGCGGTCCCATTGACTATTCCGTCTCCCTGACAGCGGCAGCATCAGCAGCAGCAGCAGCAGCGAGCTCGGGAAACAGAGCGCCGCGCGGACTCCGCCTTTTCTCCCGTCATCCCACCCGAGAGCCCAAGCTCCGAGGCGGCTTCATCAACAAGCGCAAGACCCCCCTCGTCGACTCGCGCATATCCTCCGGATCAGATATGGACTACCCTTAACTGGACCTGGAGGGGAGAGGCAGGCGCGGGCGGGGGTGGGGGGAGAGAGACAGGAGAAAAAGCCGTATAGGAAGAGAAGCACAACCGTGGGTGCCCGCCGCAGCGATGAACGGTTCGCCACGCTCGCGACAACCGCGGATAAGCCATCGGACTATGTCCTGAATAGCGGTTTACATAGCTGGGATTTTGCACCAATCATACAGGGGTAAAATATGTCCGCCTCGGTGGGGCCCCGCGGCGGCCCTCGCCCACCCACAGCGCAGAGCTCCATATCCGAGCTACCGGACCTCAGTCACCTCACCGAGGAGGAGAAGAAAATTATCATGGCTGTGATGGTTCGACAGAGGGAGGAAGAGGCAAAGGATGAGGCCATGCTCAAGTAAGACATCACACTTTATAGGGAGCCTGCCCGTAGTATTTGTGCTGCTTCTGGAGACCAAAAGGCAAACAGCTTGTAATGGTTTCTGTAGGTGCATCTGTTTGCAATAGCCTACTAATAAAGCCATCAGGCTGTACGCCTGCACCTGAGCTCCTGTGTGTGTGTGGGTGGGTGGGTGAGTCTGGCCATGTATGTCCACTTTCTCCATCCTTATGGTCACCTGTCATGGATGAGCCTCACTTGTGTATTCATACACATCCATATGAAACAAGCTTGTGTAATGAACGGCCAGGTGACTGGTCACAGGTATAGCTGTTAAAGAGAGGGGTGTGTCGACATGCAAGAGCTAAATATCTACAACCCAATACATCCTGCTGTTTTACACCTCACAGTGTGATGGATTAGTTTTAAGTAGCACACACACGTCATGTCACATTATTAGTTAATTTATTCAACACATCCTACATTTTTAATGTTTCTTTAAATAGGTTAGTGAAAGTTTTCCACACTATTCACCACCAGTGTCAGGATTCCTGCCTGGTCACGACAATATTTCCATGCCTCGTCATCATGATCATCAGGATCCTTAACCCATTCATTGAAATCTTCCCTGATTGTAGTGTGAGCATCACTCACAGCTTGAAGCATCAGTCATTGCTTTATGTTTTCCTCATCTGTTCAATTTCCTTTCTTTTCTTTTCTTAGATCCTCCTAATGATATATATGTATAGCATCATAATGAACTATATGTATAGCAAAAGTATTCAACTCAAAGAGCTTTACAGTAAAAAAAAACTTATTACAACAAGCACCAAATACTTCAAATGAAAAAAAAAAGGTCTTTTTATGACAGGCACTAGTCAGCGGTTTACATGTAGGATGGTTTGTAAAGTTTTATTCTGAATGGCTATTTGTGGTTCATCAGTGCTGTTATCATGAGTGTGAAGATGTTTCTTGGCTTCCTGTCCACCTGACATGTAGAAGCCATCATTGCTTATATTACATTAGTTGTTGGTCACCTTGAGATTTGAAATCAGATTTATGCATCTTAAATTGGTTCCCTGAGCAGCTACAATCAATAACCTAAGCACTTCTTGTCCTAAATTACTCATAGGAAATAGTCATGCAGTTATTTAATTTCTCAGTTTTTGTATATACATTTTTTTGTCACTAAACTCTTCTGAAAGAAAAATGAATAACATTTTTCTTTGAATGGTTAAAGGTCACAGGTCAAATGATCACTGAATTCAGTCTCAGTTACACAGTATTTCTTAGAGAGAATAGACAGATCGCCACATAATCTGTGTACTAATCTGTTTTAGTGTGCTGATAAACAAACTCATTTTCATTGGCTGTGTGTGTCATGAGATCGATGTTTGAATTGGACAGTTCCTCAAAGAAACTTCTGTCCTGAAGCAGAAGCTAGAGGTCGACCTCACAATGCATTTGAGGCATTCAGAAATACAACAATACTGTGCTAGCTTAAAGGCATAGCTCACCTAAAATGAGAATTCTGTCATCATTTACTCACCCTTATGTCATTCCAAACCTGTATGACTGGCTTTCTTCTGTGGAATATAAAAAAATATTTTTTGTACTCTTTTATTTATCTTCATTTGTGTTCTGCAGACAGAATCTTCATTTTTGGATGAACCATTCTTTAAAAATAATATTGCAGAATTGTTTACAAAAGGAGATGTTTTGTCTTTATAACTCAACTTTCATTTCATGAAAATGCATGTTTGGTGAAGGTTGGTAATACTAGAAAAAGTTAGCTAAAGAAAAAACTTTTCATGCAAAAGAGCTAAGATTTATTTCTGAGAGATTTATCGTCACTATCTAAATTGTGTTTGTACATTTTAGAGAGGAGAAGCCCATACAAGCAAAAACAGTGAACCTGGTCGGGAACAAGAAACCACCTCAGCAGAACGACATCAGGTAAACATCTCAGTCAAGTTTACATGCAGTAAGTTAATAATGGAGTTTGATGTAAATAAATGATAAACATTATAGTTCAGTGGTTCTCAACCTTTTTGTCTCCAAGGCCCCACCCCCTTTGTCCAACACAATATTCAAAGTTCCTCCTATCGAAGCTGTACTTCTAGTACTTGTATTGTAATAAAAATAAACTCAAAAATAAGATGTCAATCCAGTGTTTTACATCTTTAAGAGTAATATATAATTACGATTATATTAAGTAAATTTAAATACTTTTAAGACTTATTGAAGTCTCCCTGGAATTCTACCCGCCCCCAATTGAGAACCACTGCTCTAATGGCCATTGCCATGTCATTCTATGTTCTGACTGTTATGACTGCAGTTTCTATAAATGTCAGACAATAAGGCCGTGACAACACTGCCTCAAAATGTAAGAGTCATACATGATAGTGAATGAAAGGTCAAGATTTACCTCAAGGATGTGCCCTATGCTGGTATTTTTTGAAAGCTGTAGGGTTTGTAACGAATGAAATTATTGTGCATGCTGTTGTGACATTCTTTAATACTTTAAATGACTCCTTTATATTTTTCGATTTTCTCTTTTACTGCCCATTGGGGTCATGCTGAAGCTGCTGAGAGTGTGCACTGTGTTGTAAATCAAAATCTTTTTTACAGTCGCATTATTTTTTTCCCTGCAAAACAAGAAAACAAATCTTGGCACCTGTGGTGGTGCTTTAGAGTGCTGACAGAGAAATATTTATGCTATGTTAAATTATTTATGCACATCAGTATTGCCCTGGTTCTCTCAGCTGAAGAATAAGAGGACTGCGGCGTGGTTCATATCAACAGATAGAGAACATCTCTCTCCCACTTGCTTTTTCTGGTCTCTGGAGGGGTCAGAGGATCAGGAAGGCTTAGGATTATGGGGAAAATTGGCCAAAACACATCTGTTTCTGTGTGGAGTCCCTGGATGTGGTCACTTGTGATGTTATCAGCCTGACCAAGAACTTGCCCCAGTAGAGTGGTGCAGTGATGATGTATTTTTGTAATATAATCCAGAAGTTAGCATCACCCTGGTTCCCTCGATATAAACCCAATAGTATTTTACCAGTGGCTTTTGGATTAATGTAGAAAATAAGCTCTGTGACCAACAGAAGTTTATGATTCCTACACATTTTGTTCATCATGATAATCTTCACAAATGAACACAACTTTTATAAATTCTGAAGCCTGAATACAATCACCAGAAGAAAAAGATAAACGTAGGGTATAAACGAACTACATCGTGGTCACATGACTCCGACAACTCTTTCAGTCTTTATTTAAAGGGGTCATAGGATGCTACATGCACTTTTACAAGTTGTTTGAACTGAAATGTGTGTTGGGAGTGTGTGTACACAACCACCCTATAATGATAAAAATCCATCCAGTGTTTTTTTCTTAATTCTCAAATCGAGCCGATCTCAGATGCCTGTCTGTGTGATGTCACATAGACAGGCCCCTCCCACGATAGTTTGATTGACAGAGGTTTTCAGCACAGACTGGAGGTGTCTACCTTACAGACCCACCGCCCTGAGTGAGCTGTCATCAGTCCGCCATTGTTTCGCCGCCGGAGCAGATGTAGACAGAAATGACTCCTAAGCGATTGAGGTGTTCTGTTGTTGGATGTAATAATGAACATAGCACTCATCAATTAACTCCCGACATCTGAGCCGCTGAACTCGCAGTGGATTATTTGTTTCTGAAGAGAATGCACCCCCGGTCTACATAAATGCATCTATGTTCGCTTCATCTTCATGATCCAGCTCATCTACAGAAAAGTGAGTATATGTTTTGTACTTAATCTTTGCAATCGCTTTCCAATAATGTGCTAATTAGCTAATTATTTCTCTGAGAGCACTGGGAAGAAAGGGGCGGGGTCAGCAGAGCTCATTAACATTTAAAGGAAACTGCTACAAAAATGGCTTGATCTGAAAAGAGCTCATTTTGACAGGGTGAAAATTTTGTTTTTACACTACCATTGAGAAATTTTAACCAAACTATGTTACAGACTTTTCATTAAGACCCCAAAGAATCACATCAACTTGTGGAAAATGGGCATCCTGTTATGGGGCTGACAGGACGTGAGACGTGCGGATCCATTTGCAAGCTTTATTTAAAGCAGAGAGGTTAGAAACACAGGCAGGGTCGAACAATGGCAAACAGGTCTATGGCGGGCAAGACACAAGAATAATCCTAAGGCTAACGTGGGTCAACGTTTGCGAACAGAATCTAAAGGGTGAGACTAGAGGGATAAATCCAGGAAAACAGGCAAAGATCATAAACCAAGAAAACAGACAGGACAAGAATAGACTAGGACTGGGAAACTAACGGGCTCTGTAAGGTAGCTATCACTGCTGGCGATAAGCACATACAATACTCTGCAGTTTGATAGGAGTCAGATTGAGTAATATATAGTGAATGTGTGATTGGATACAGCTGTCTGCAATCAGTGCTGTGTGCAATCAGTACAATGGATGATGGATATGTAGTCCGGGTGAAGTGCAACAGTGGTGTGGTTCAAGAGTCTATAGTAGTGGAAGAGTGACCTCTGATGGCAAGCAGACGGAAGTTCATGGACCGGATTCGTGACAGAGCCCCCCCAAGGAGCGGCTTCCAGATGCTCAAAACACTTTACGATTCCGGAGGGAGGTGGAGCAGAGGCGGAACAGGGGGAGGGATAGAGGGCCAGGTCCATGTGGAAGTGGAGAGACCGGGGACTGAGGCAGGACCGGTGGAGCAGAGAACCAGGGCTGAGCCGGCAGTACAGGTGGAGCTGAAGACTACCAGAGCAGGACAGAAGACCACCACGGCGAAGCAGATGACCACCAGAGCCAGACAGTAGACCACCACGGCAGAGGACCACCACGGCGGAGCAGACGGAGCAGGAGTCCCCCACGGCGAGCCAAACCAATCAGGAGACCATGGCAGAGACTGTAACATAGAGAGAGCAGAGACAGACAACACAGACAGAACATTGGGTGTGATAGACAAGGCTGAGTGTTCAGAGGCAGCCTCCTTGCCTGGGTCGGGACAGGAGAAAAGTTAACATGACGCCGTAGCCATGACAGGACAGGCAGATAGTTCACAGACGGTCTCCATGGCCGTGACAGGACGGGCAGATAAGTCACAAACGGCCTCCATGGCCATGACAGGATGGGCAGAGGTTCACAGACGGCCTCCATAGCTGTTGTACAGACAAGCAGGGAGTTAGCAAATGGCCCTATGCCATGACAGGACAGACAAAGAGTTCACTGACGACCTCCTTGGCCGGAACAGAACAGGCAGAGAGTTCATAGATGGCCTCCATAGCTGTTACAGGACAGGAAGTGAGTTCATAAGCGGCCTCCATGGCTGATTCAGGGCTGGACGTAAGTTCACAGACAGCCTCTGCGGCCGGGTTGAGACAGGACAATTGTTCACAGATAGCCTTCGTGGCCGGTTCAGGACAAGACGAGAGTTCATCAACGGCCTCTGCGGCCGGGATGACAAAGGACGAGAGCTTAGTAACCATGACAGGCATGACTGGGGATTCAGAAATGGTCTCATTGACCAGTGCAGGACAGGACAATAGTTCAAAGGCTGTGACATGAGCAGACGAAAGTGCGTTGCGGGCGCCACCACCATGCAAGGAGCTTAAGCTAGCACCGCCGTTTCGGAGTTCTGCGCATGGCGCCGCCACCTAAATCTGAAGAACTGCAGCGGTACACCATGGCCTCTGGGAGTACAGCACGGTCACCGCTACCTCGGGAGTTGCTGCTGCGTAGCCGCCACCTCTGGGGATGTTGTAGCCGGTGCCGCTGCTACTCGAACAAATCGGTGGTGGAGTACGCAGCCCAGATACATATAAAGCAACCCCCCATATGGCAGTGCTAGCGACAGGGAATGAGTTTCATGCCCAGAAGGTTAGAGTGAGTGGCTTTTGGGGATACCAGCTGTGCGTGCAGGCACCAGCGGTGCATCCCTCACACTGGGTACCAGACTGGGATACCAAAGGACTGACCTTGATAATCTGGATGCAACAGACAGGACGTGACAAGACTCTGGATGATCAGCTGTGATGTGACGAGACTCTAGATGATCAGCTGAGATGTGACGAGACTCTGGGTGATCAGCTGAGATGTGACAGACGCTGGCAACAGCTGAGAACGTACGAGGCTCTGGGAGATCATCTGAGACTGACGGTCTCTGGGATATCTCTGACTTGACTTTACTCATGAAGATCAGTTGTGACTTGAGTTGACTCATGAAGATCAGCCGTGATTTGACTTGACTCATGAAGATCAACCGTGACTTGACTCATGAAGATCAGCTGTGACTTGACTTGATTCAGGAAGATCAGCTGTGACTTGACTTGACTCAGGAAGATCAGCTGTGACTTGACTTGACTCAGGAAGATCAGTTGTGACGTGACTTGACTCTGGCAGATCAGCTGAGGCGTGACGAGGCTCTGGAAGATCAGCTGTGACTTGACTTGACTCATGATTGGCAGCCGTGACATAACGGGGCACTGTTGTGTCCGCCATTTTGTAAGCGTGCTCTAGTGTGGCCGCCATTTTGCGAATGGGCTCCGCTGTCGCCGCCATCATGCGAGCGCGCTCTGGTGTGGCCACCATTTCACGAGCGGGTTGCATCACTGGGGTAGCGATCAGTAACCTTGAATATCCTGGAGCTTGTGGTTGACTAAACTCAGCAGCCACCATTACAGGCACAGACGCGGTGTCACGTTCTTCCTCCACGACACCCACAGTAGACAAAGAGCCAACAGTCAATAAACAGTCACAAACTGACGTAGTGACGAACGCGGACCCTCAAGTATAAACTTAGATTTTAGCGGCTGATTAATGCCATTACAGAAAACATCTATCAAAACACAGTCCGGTAAATCAGAGTGATACGCAATGTCCAGATACTCTTGAATGTAATCCTCGAGTGAGCGTGTGCCCTGCTCAAGGGCTAACAACAGTCTTGCAGTGTCCATACCTGGCCAATGTTTACATGAGAAGCTGCTGCATCCTTGTGAGGCCGAGTATTCTATTACGTGACGTGACATGTGGCCAAGTATGGTGACCCACACTCGGAATTAGTGCTCTGCATCTCCCATCCAAAGTGCATCCCATCCAAGTGGGGTTGGGGGTTCGGTGCCTTGCTCAAGGGCACCTCAGTCGTGGTATTGAAGGTGGGAGAGAGCGCTGTACATTCATTCCCCCCACCTACAATCCCCCGGTGCGAGACTCGAACCCACAACCTTTGGGTTACGAGTCCGCTCTCAACATTAGGCCGTTAGACATGCGGATACATGTGCAAGCTTTTATTTAAAGCAGAAGAGGTCAGAAACACAGGCAGGGTCGAACAATGGCACACAGGTCTATGGCGGGCAAGACACAAGAATAATCCTAGGGCTAGCGTAGGTCAACGATTGGCTCTGTAAAGTAGCTATCACTGCTGGCGATAAGCGCATACAATACTCGGCAGTTTGATAGGAGTCAATTGGAGTGTATATCTAGTGCATGTGTGATTGGTACAGCTGTGTGCAATCATTGTCTGGAGTGTCAATCAGTACAATGGATGATGGGATATATAGTCCGGGATGATATGCAACAGTTTGTGTAGTGCGAGAGTCAATGTAATGGAAAGGGTGACCTCTGATGGCAAGCAGACGGAAGTTCATGGACCGGATTCGTGACACATCCTATGACCCCTTTAAGAAAAAAAACAAAAACATTTTCCCTGAAAGTTGGCCACATGTTAGCAATCACTTTTTCAAAAAAAGTAAAAGCTTTAAAAAAAATCACAAGGGGGTGTTACTGATGTATTTTATATGGTAGAATAAAAAAAAATGAAAATGAAAATATTTCAAATATCATTGCACCATACGCATATGCAGGATGTACTCGATCAGTTACACCTACTCGAGACTTCTGGCCTAGAAATGTTGTTAAGCAAGGGATTTAGTAGATGAGGTGTATTTAAGGCAGGTCTATTCTGCTGAAGATCAAACAGAGAGAGTTGCTCTTATTGTAATCTTATTCTCTTGAGCCCATTCCTTCTCTAGCCAGTGCTTCTGACTTAGACACAAGAACTGACAAAAAGCCTTTAAAAACAGGAGGAATACATGAATAGATAAATAATTAAATGCACAGGCATATCACACAGTAGTGGCTTTTAATAGCACCCTAGTCCATACATTAGCATCCACTGGAGAACAAGCCTTCTAAATCCATTTGCTCACACCCACCAGCAGGCCTCAGAAGGATGAGCTTGTGCTCACGGGTTGGCATGTGCTAAAGTCATGCTCCTAATTCTCAGGCTCCCACTCAATTACTTTCTCACTTGTTCAGTCAGTGGCCCGACTGCATTACCAAATGTGTCTTTCACAGGCCTCAGCATACAGATGCTGGAGTGGTTGTGGGTTTGATTGCTGTGCGTTATATATGACCTACTCAAACTGAGTTGCTTAAACTAAATGATGCAGGTTAACTCTGAACTGCATTGGCATAAAGCTAGCCGGTTAGCAAGAGAGCTAACTTTCAGTAATACGAACTTGAATATTTCATTTTCTGTGATGTTGCAAATTCTGCTGATTTCAATATACCACCAAGGTAATGTGATCTTGATCGCTAACATAGATGAGGTTTCATTGAAGAAAATGTGTAGTTGTGAGAACGATAACTATAATTATAAAATTATAAACAAATCACTGTATGCCAAGTGTACTTTTTAATTTATAAGTTAAACTGTTGTTACATAATTACCAGATAATACTGAAAACCTTAAAAATGGTCTTTTTTGTTTTTGTAAAAAAAAAAACCAAGGTGAGAAATATTTAGAAAAAATATAAATATTTGCTTCCAAAAACATAAAAACAATATTGATTATGTATTGCTGATGAAATAAAATGTATCATATTTCCAAATATGTAATTAAATATCAGTCAGTACCTGGATAGATAGTGAGCATCTCTCTGAGGCAAAACTTTACTGTCTTCTCCATGTTTAATAAACAATGCTTACTACGCATCAGATGAGTGCTCTGAAACAAATGTTGTTTGAGTATTATAATTAAATGTATGAATAGGCCCACATAAACATGTCAGCATATCCCGTTTAGAGTTAAATGTTGCTTTGAGAGGTGTGTGTGTGTGTGTGTGTATGTGTGTATGTGTGAAGGCTGCATTTCTTCATAACAAGGAGAGTGGGGAGTCCATCTGTTCCTCCAGTTGGTTAACTGTGCTAGGACACACACACACACACGCTCATTTCCTCACCAACTTACAAAAAATATGCAGTCAAGCCGACCGGGACCCCTCACCATGTACTGTAATAATACACCCATCCTTGCACCGTGGTGTCAGCGACCCAGGCTGTTCAGAGCACAAATGTTTTGGTGTATAATGGGTCTGCTAGGGAAGTAAGACCTTTTAACATAGAAACACATAAAAGTATGGGGAATTACAGCTGACATCTGTCGCCGTATTGCTGGGGAGTATGTTGCGAGCTGTTTACACACAAACACAGGGTAGTAGGACTTTCCCAAAGCAGGGTCACAGGGCACTTTTCTACAGCTTAGGTTATGACACACCAACAAAATCTCTCCTGACATACTGGATTTTCTCATTGCATTGCATGATGGGACGAACTGGCACAACTGTTAGTTGTTGTTTAGCGCATACATTATGTCTTGTATTCAGGAAATGATTTAATATGTCAGTAAAACAATGTGAAAGATGCAGGCAGCAGTGATGGAAGCTTTCCTTGCTGGCTGATATTTACAGATCAACAATGTGTCATGATTGTTACCGCCAACCCTCCTGTGAGAATTTGTCCCATGGAGAATGCCAGTGTGTAGCATGTGTAGGCATGCTGCTGGGACACTTTCTTTGCCCAACACCTCCACTTATTTCTTAGTAATTTGGTTTCTAACATTGTCTTTCCTTTTATGAATTGTATTTTCATTTATAAGATCTTCAAATGCTCCTCAGTTTTGGATATAATGTAAAGGCGAGTCTAGGGCAGGACCTCTAATAGCTTTTTGAAGTTGATAGAAATGTCTCTAGGTAGCACTCCATAATGTTGTATCAAAAACAAGTGAGCTGCATATTTAGACTGCATTTTAAGGCATAGTTGTGCTTTCCAGCTGTTCTAATATAATACTGTCGTAATTTAGTTAAAGGGGTCATAGGATGCCCATATTCCACAAGTTGATATGATTCTTTAGGGTCTTAATGAAAAGTCTGTAACATAGTTTGGTTAAAATGTCTCAATGGTTGTGTAAAAAACTATTTTTTTACCCTGTCAAAAATGGCTCTTTTCAGAGCATGCAGATTTGTAGCATTTTCCTTTAAATGTTAATGAGCTCTGCTGACCCCGCCCCTCTCTTCCGAGCCACTCTCCTAGAGACTGTTTATTTTAGCCGCTGTTAGTAAATTAACAATTGGTCCCTCTATATCTCTTTGCCACCTCTGAAAATTCTCAGTCCCTTAAAGTGTATAACGGCCGGGAAGCAAGAAAACACACATTCAAATTGTATTCTCAATACTTCAACTTTATTCATAGAAACAAAGATATTATATAGGCATATGTTGAGGGGAGTTTCAACCCTTTAACCAATGGGGATATAGATGACATACATATAGGATGTTGGTCAAGAATATGTGTTATATAAAATGGCTACATGTACAGGAAAATATGGACATATTAGGTATAGACTTGGCGAAGGATGCTGAACTCTCTTCACAGTTCATCACAAGCCCCTTTCACCTTGTAGTCCTAGCATTCATCTCCTTATATGGGCATTTAAACCAAGAAAAACTAATGTATACATTTGCACATGCATACCTCGCATATGAGTAAGATATATTTAAAACATAATACAAGAGAGAGAGAGAGAAGCAAAAATGGGGGGGGTATTCAGAGACGAAGTGCTCTGAATAGGGAGGCGATGAGAGAGGTGCAACAAAGGAGATGCGCTGGGGTGACAACAATCTGGAACCAATCTAAAGAACAGAGAGCGGTTTTTCTAACATCCGCATTCATCGTGAAGCTTGCTAATTATCACATTATTAGGAAAGGCGATTTGCAAAGATGAATAAAAAACCTTATACTCACTTCTTCTATAGATGAGGCTGGATCACGAATGATTCACGCGAGGCGCGAACATGACGCATTTCTGTAGATAGTATTTTAGGCGGACGGAGAGAAGGATCCCATTCAAAAACAAACATCACCCACATTTGTGACGTCACATAGACAGGCATCTGAGATCAGCTCGATTTGAAAAAGGGTAGATTTTAGTAGATTAACAAAAAACCACCGGGTGGATTTGTATCATTTTGGGATGGTATGTGTACCACACTCAGAGTAGAACGGACGCTGCCAACAACACTTCAGTTGCAAACTACTTGTAAAGGAGCATGTAGCATTATATTACCCCCTTACAAGACAGGACACGATTGTATACCAAAAAATTTATACATATAATAAAAAAAAATCACCAGATGTTGATAAACATTTAAAATAATTAAATTGTATCTACTAAATGTAAAATTGAGTAACTTTAGACGCAATACTGCCAATTACTTTGTCTAGTTCTAAGTTAAAATAAACCAGTCTCTGGGGCAACAATCAGTATCGTGGTGTTTCAAATGAATAGTGTTTTGAACGAAGGTGTGAAGAATTGAAATGATTCTTTGACTCACTCATAAAGAATAGGACATAACACTATTCACAGTGCTCAAAGTAGAGGTGCCGTGTAAACAAATGAGAAAAAATTCTAGTTGTAGTCTGCAATGATTTATTAGACTCATATTCATACTGATATCACAATTATGTTTAATTCTAAAATGAATCAGTGTTTTGAATGAATCAGTTGAATGAAAGGTCCAGTGACCAAGGTCCAATTCATAAAGTCACTTCACGCTGCCTACTGATATAAATATTCACAGAAAAATACTCACCACAGATTATCTGAAGTGATTCAAGCAATGAAATATGCCCATGCTGTTGAAATGTGTTTCATCACTCTTGAAACACCACTCAGCCAATCAAATTCGAGGACTAGAATTAAGTACAGCTGGTTGCCAGAATGTTGCTATTTAGTTACTAAAGTGTTCTGATTAGTTTATAGCATGGTGATATGTGGTTGCTAGGTGGTCAACTGCTTGTTCTGGTTGGTTTCTAGGTGGGCCAATTTGAAAGAACCCACATTCAAGTCCCTGTCATAGAGTGGTTGATATATAGTCTTTGGAAAAGGTATTTTGGAGTTTTCACCTGTTTTATCAGCCGCAAGATGGCAATTGTACATCCTATTGCTTAATATGATGTAATATCACATGTTTTATTGTTAGAATGTTACTTATGTAGGCAGTGAACTTATCTACACTACCTCAGAAGTTTGATTCTGAAGAATGAGTCATGTATAAAGTGTTGATAATTTGCAAAATAAAACAGACACTAAGCTCCACAACTGTGGTGTACTGTCAGCTTTGAGTTGGCTTTTTACCGCATCTGCTTCTTCTGTCGGTCACATGTGTTTTTAATTAGCAGAGTCTTCAGTTAGTCAGTCAGTCAGACAGTCAGTCAGTGAAGTGTGGCACCAACACCTGGAGCTTCAGTTACACAGCACTCCCATGGAGGAATGTGCATTTCGGTTTGTTCTGTAGGCACTGTTCTCTCTCTTTTTCTCAGCAGTGTCACTTTCCTCAAGCATCATCAGTATTACTCCTGAGCTGGCCAAAAAGCTGTGTTCCTTTTGCACCAATTATTTTTTTAATTACCCAGAGAGAAGATGTGTATGTGTGTTTATGCATCCATGCATTTGTGCAAAAACTGCACAAGCAGATAATGCATGGCCTGATTTGAAAGTAACGTCACTGACGTGTTTAGCCGACTGCGCGTGTGAGGAGATCAGATCCACTGTTATTTTTTTTGTTTGGAATCCGGAGGGTTTGACGAGGACCATGATGTCTTGGATGAAGAGAGTGGGTTGTCTATTTATAGATGTGTTTTGGTTTAATGACATGGCTGCTGCGCGTGCGGATAGGCATATGGACATTTTTTCCCTATTTTCTCTCTCTTTGCTTTTCACCAGCCCACATGGGACTGCTCCATCTGAAAGTGGATTCTGTCAGAGATTTACAGTCCGTCTGAGCTGCTCTGCTATTGAAGAGTGTCCGTTGTAGGTTTCAGACATCGCTCATGCTCTTCTGCCCAGTCAGTCATTTCATGCAGGGTTACAGCATATTACACAACAGTTACTTCTGGTCCTGTCATGCGCTTGGCTGAGAATGCTGATATTTTAACAGTACTGAGATGTTTCACTGTTTGTATCACTCTACATTTCAAAAACTATAGAATTGCTCTTTGCACCCATGCATACCCTTATATCCAAACGCAAATGGATTATTTTCGGATTGGTCTATCCTCTAAATGGATTGAATAGGACTGGGGAAGGAACTGTCATTCACATTATGCAAGAGAAAAAAAGTTTAGTAATAAAGTGCATTAAATGATCCAAAGATTGAGAGGAAAGAATGAGTGATGAACAGAAAGATGTGCTGTTGGTAGGTGAAGTAGGTGAAGCTTGGTGAAGTGTGTGTGGCGGGGGGGGGGGTGGGCATGGGGGTGGAGAAGAGAAGAAGAATATTTGTAATTGTAATGTATGAAATGTTATTCCCGTTGTAGGAACTACAGTTTAAATGTAAACTCATTGAAAGTTTTTGGGCGATTTTGTTTTTTATTCAGCAGGCTGCATTAAATTTCTCATATATGTTAAAGACATTTATGTTACAAAATATTTCCATTTCAAATAATTACTGTTCTTTTGAACATTCTATTCATCCACGGACTCCTAAAAAAACAAAGAATATTAAGAATATTTTCCTCACAAATATTAATTGAAGTTTCCCCTTAATACCAACTCGCCTATTAGACTGATTTCCTAAAGGATTTTGTAATTACATGGTACTGTATCATTTAGATTTGCCTCACAGGAGAAAACTCATTTTAATATATTAATTAAATACAAATTAAATTACATAATAATAATCTTTCACATTATATGTTATTAATTATTTTTTAATTAAATAAATGCAACCTTGGTGAGCATATGAGACTTCTCTGAAAAACATTTATCTTATCGACCTTGAACTTTTAAATTGGTAGCACATATATGGTTTCCTTTAATCCAAGTTTAAATGATTTTTTTGCCATTTTTATTGAACATAAAGCAAAAATCTTTGAACATAAAGCTAAAATAAAAGTAAAAATTATTTAGTACCAATAGTATACTTAACCTCAGAAGTTGCACAATTTGATGTCTGTAACACAACACGTGTGCAAGAGACCCAAAGAAATTTAAGGTTTATTAAAATACACAATGAAATGCTTAAAATTATACTTTATCTACTTTGATCATGCTAAATCAAATGTAATGCTTAGGTATGAAGGTTTATATGAGTTTTCAAGGCCTTAACAGCCTGATCTATACCTCTAACACAAAACAACCCAACTATTGCTCCACTTGAACTTTAGCTGCTTGCTAGAGTGTCTTGAGGCATATTTGAGTGTCAGAGTGGAGCAGCAGTGACGGCCCTCCCATCTCTTCCTTCATGTGTCTCTCAGCAGAAAGGAGAAAATGTCATTAGCGAGGCCTGGAGGCTCCTCTTGCCTGCTCACAGACTCGCTCTCTCCGTAATATCCTCTTCCTGCTCCACAGGGTTAGAGCTTGGACTCATGGGATGGCTTGGGTGACAACCAGACTCAGAGTGGGAGCACTGGGAAGCCCATTGTTCTTAAGGGCTGTAACCATGGTGTCAAGTACCCATGGAGCACTCACAAGCTCTGAAGACTTTATATACTGTAGATGCACCCTGGTTTTCTAGTGTGTTTTCTGTCACTCTTAAACACACTCATGTTTTTTTTTTTAGTCTGTATAAGGGAAATTGTAGCCTCATGCTTACCGCATTGTGTTAAAACATAATTTGACATCACCTCCAAGCTTATTAACAAAGCCTACGTAGTTCCTCTTCAGGAACTCGAGCTGCGTCGAAAAACGCTAGGGGGAAAAGTCTAATAAGCAGCTATGTCTAAGGCTCACGCTAAGACAAAGCATGCAAAGGGCGAGTGCAAGCCTAGGACGAGTGGGGATTCACACAGCCTGTGCATGGTTTGCTTGGGAGCGAAGCACACAGAGTCGGCTCTTGAGGGGGCCGGCTGCCCGCATTGCGAGCGCCTCCCACTGCGTATGCTTCGCTCCCGGAAGGCTCTCTTTGAGGGGGGAGCCTTCACCAGCGTTCCTCACGTTGCTGGCCCCGCTTCCGCCGAGGCGGAGTGGCAGTTGCACTCGTGGGGTTCGCAGCTGGATTTGTTGGAGGGAATGGAGACAGGCGAGTCCCTATCTCCTTTCTCACCCGCCAGATTCAGTGCCCGATCTCTGGGTTCGGAAGCCCGTTCTGCGGCTACTTCCTCCCGGGGTGATGGCTCGACGCTTCTCCTGTCTTCCTCCGAGGAGGTTGACGTGGAGGACGTCGAAGAGGTTTCGCCCCCTCAATCGCCCCAATATGAGGAGCTAGTGGAGGTGCTTACTCGTGCCATGGCCAAGCTAAAAATCGATTGGCCCGCCGAGAAGCAGGCCGAGCCGCAGAAAAGCAAGCTGGATGAACGCTTTCTGCAGTCGAGGCCGCCACCTCCATGCCGGAGCCTGCCGTTTTTTTCCCGATCTCCACACAGAGGTGTCGAGGTCGTGGAAGAAACCATTCTCGGCCCGCTTATTTGTCCCTGCCTCTGATTATTATGGAAATGTGGCAGGGCTATCTGAGCGTGGCTATAAGGCGATGCCCCGGGTTGAACAGACGCTAGCCAGCTATCTGTCCCCGGGCATGGCATCGTCGTTAAAGGCTCCGGCACTGCCCTCCAAGCTGCTGCGTACGACATCAGCGCTGGTGGGCAAGGGGTACGCGGCAGCGGGTCAGGCCAGTGCGTGTCTGCACACAATGTCTGTGTTACAGGCGTACCAGACAGATCTGCTGAAAGAGCTGGATGAGGGCGAGGAGATTAGCTCTGATAATATTGCAGAGTTAAGGAGAACCGCTGATCTCTCTCTCTCCGTCACCAAGGAGACCGCCCGTGCTATTGGGCGGTCCATGGCAGCTCTGGTGGCGGTGGAGAGGCATTTGTGGTTGACCCTGTCCGATATGAAGGAAAAGGACAGGGTCTTCCTCCTCGATGCCCTGCTTGCGCCTTCTGGCCTGTTCGGCGACGCTGTCAATTCAGTCGTCGACAGGGACCAGGAGGCTCAAAAACATGCGGCGGCGTTTCAGCGGTTCCTTCCTCGCCGTATTTCAGCTCCGGGGGCTGCTGAGTGGCAGCAGTCCCCGCCGCGTACCAGCTCCTCACATAGGGAGACACAAAAACAGAGCATTGCCGCCCGTGTTTTCCGCGCCGCTTCACTGACCGAGACAGAGCACAGATATCTCCGCTACTCTGGGTTGGGGGCCTCGAAGCCTAAGCCGGATCTGCGGAGCGTCCTTCAGGCGAAGAGGTCCTCGACGAAACGGTCCTGACTATTTCAGTGTAGGATTAGTGAGGGCAGGCCCTTCTGGGGCAGAGAGGATCATACCGCATTACACGGTGCCCATCTCCCCCCAGTGCCCTCGGGAGATCGTTCTGCCAACCCTGCCGGTGTTCCAGGGCGCAGCGGTCTCCAGCGAGCATATCTGTCAGTTATCGCCCAGCAACGTAGCGGCACTGAGAGGCTCGCTGCCTCTGCGGAGGTCCCCAGAGCAGAACAGTAGAGTGACACAGAGATTCGATAGGGCACACACATAAGCATTTCTCGAGAGATTGGTTCCCTTAGTAGATTATTTAGCAGCGTTGAAGCTACTGCCAAATGTATCTCAATGGTTCCTGCGTACTGTAGAAAGAGGCTACACAATCCAGTTCGGTTCTCGTCCGCCTCAATTCAACAAGGTCACCCCCACGCTAGTGGGTCCCGAGCAGGCTATGGTATTAGAACAAGAAGTAGTTACTCTCTTAAGGAAGGAGGCCATCGAGGTAGTCCCTCCGCACGAGATAGACTCCGGGTTCTACAGCCGGTACTTTGTTGTTCCGAAGAAGGATGGGGGGTTGCATCCGATTTTAGATCTGCAGCTATTGAACCGCTCAGTCATGCGTCTGAAGTACAAAATGCTCACTGTCAAACAGGTCGTTTCTCAGATCAGGTCCGAGGACTGGTTAGTCAACGTCGAAGGGTCTGAAAGACTGCAATAGTTCCATATCTCCATCTTTCCATCACAGTAAGTTCCTAAGGTTTCATTTTTGGGGGCACAGCTACCAATATCGTGCTCTTCCTTTCGCCTTGCACTCTCCCCCGTACTTTCACGAAGTGTGTGGATGCTGCTCTTGCATCCGTTGCGACTCCAGGGCATCCGCATACTCAACTACATCGACGATTGGTTGATTTTAGCTCGTTCAGAGCAGATTGCTGTTCGGCATCGGATTTGGTTCTCAGCTCAATGAGAGGTTGGGGTAAGACTAAATTGGCCAAAAGATGTGTTTTCTCCCATTACACAGAAACCACCTTCTGGGCGTGGTGTGGGATTTGACCATGATGTAGGCACGTATGTCTCCTGCTCGAATCGAGTCGATCCTCACCGCAGTTGTGAGAGTCAGAGAAGGCCGGTCACTGACTGTCAAGCAGCAGAGACTGTGGGGTCTGATGGCAGCTGCGTCCAACGTGATTACTCTTGGCCTGCTGTACATGAGGCCCCTACAGTGGTGGCTCAAGACCAAAGGCTTCTCTCCTAGGGAAAACCCGCTTTGCATGATCAAGGTCACACGGCGATGCCTACGTGCCTTAGACATGTAGACGAAGCCTTGGTTCGTGTCTCAGGGCCCGGTGCTGGGAGCTCCTTGTTGCCGTGTATGCTAGCGACGGATGCATCCCTCACTGGTTGTGGTGCGGTCATGAGTGGCCACCCTGCCTGTGGTCTGTGGAGTGGTTGCCATCTGACTTGGCATATCAATTGTCTTGAGATGCTGGCCGTATTTCAGGCATTGAAACACTTTCTCCCAGACCTGAGAGGTCACCATGTGTTGGTGCGCACCGACAACACAGCGGTGGTCTCATACATAAACCACCAGGGAGGTCTGCACTCGCGCCGTTTATACAAATTGGCACACCAGATCCTTGTGTGGTCCCAGGAGAGGCTCCTCTCGCTGAGAGCGATGCACATTCCTGGGCATCTCAATGTGGTAGCAGACATCCTGTCGAGGCAGGGGTTGAGGCCCGGGGAATGGATGCTTCACTCCGAGGTGGTGAGGCAGATATGGAGTATTTTTGGTCAGGCTCAAGTGGACTTGTTCGCGACTCAGAAGACATCGCAATGTCCCCTCTGGTGCTCTCTGACTCATCCAGCTCCGCTGGGGCTGGATGCCATGGTACAGGCGTGGCCAAGGCTTTGCCTGTACGCCTTTCCCCCGATCGCTCTGCTCCCAGGAGTTCTGGAGAGAGTGTGCCAGGACGGAGTCCGCTTACTGTTAGTAGCCCCATTCTGGCCGGGCCGAGTATGGTTCTTGGATTTGATTTCCCTTCTCGACGGTTCTCCATGGGAGATTCCCGTCAGGAGATATCTCCTCTCACAGGCGGAGGGTACGGTCATCAACCCCCGCCTGGAGCTGTGGAAGTTGTGGCTGTGGCCCCTGAGGGGGCACAACTAGTAGCTTCCGGTCTCTCAACTGAGGTTGTTGAGACCATCCTCCAATCCAGAGCTCCCTCCACGAGGAAACTGTACGCTTGGAAGTGGAAACTTTTCACTTCCTGGTGTAGAGACCGTCAGCTCGACCCAGCTAGCTGCACAGTTGGTACAGTACTGGAGTTCCTGCTGGCCCGGTTTTCTACAGGGTTAACCCACTCCACCCTGAAGGTCTACGTGGCGGCCATTGCGGCCTACCATGCCCCTCTTGGTGGCCAGTCAGTGGGCAGACACCCCATGGTTACACGTTTCCTCCACGGTGCGCTGAGGCTGAGGCCTTCGGTACGATCTCGTGTCCCTACATGGGACCTAGCAGTGGTGCTAGAAGCTCTCTGTAGGCCTCCATTTGAGCCTATCGAAGAGATTTCGGATCGCCATCTTACAATAAAGACTACCTTTCTTCTGGCAATATCTTCTCTTAAGAGAGTTGGGGATTTACAGGCCCTCTCGGTGGCCCCTTCCTATCTTGACTTTGCGCCCGGTCTGGCCAAAGCATTTCTGTACCCTCGAGCGGGGTATGCTCCTAAGGTCCCCTCCTCTACACCACAGCCCTGTACTTCAGGCCTTCAGTCCTCCTCCCTTCGGGGAACCAGACCTGCAGAAGCTTAACTGTATGTGTCCAGTGCGAGCACTGGATGCATACGTCCACAGAGCTGCCCTGTGGAGGAGGGCGGACCAGTTGCTTGTGTGCTACGGTCCCCCTAAGAGAGGTCTTCCAGCGACTAAGCAGACCCTCAGTCGGTGGATAGTGGATGCCATCTCCTTATGCTATGAGTCCTCTGATTTCCCCTCGCCGTTAGGGGTCAAGGCTCACTCGACTCGAAGTGTGGCAGCCTCTAAGGCTTTCTTAGCGGGTGTGCCGATGCAGGACATCTGCAACGCTGCGGGTTGGTCCACGCCCCTTACCTTTGTTAGGTTTTATGAGCTAGACATGTGAGCCACTCTGGTTCACTCTTCCGTTCTCTCGCTCTAGTTGTGCAGTCTTCCACACTAGGCAGAGACTTGGAAGTCTGGCGGCGTGGGCATTCTCGTTCCCCTAGCGTTTTTCGACGCAGCTCGAGTTCCTGAAGAGGAATGTCTCAGGTTACGTATGTAACCCTATTTCCTCGAGGGAACGAGACGCTGCGTCTCGGTGCCATACTTCCGGCGTCCCTGCCGGCGCTTGCTTCATTCCTAGAAGCTGACGCTGGCTCCGCCGCACGTGCTTTTATAGCTTCCTGGTCATGACGTCATCCGCCGTGACGTCCCGTTCAGCTATTGGACTGATTTCACATGTGATTCAGAACATGGGTCGCCAAAGGCGTTCCCCCTAGCATTTTTCGATGCAGTGTCTCGTTCCCTCGAGGAACTAGGGTTACATACGTAACCCGAGACGTTTTTTAAAGGGGTCCTATTATGCTTTTTCACTTTTTCAACTTTAGCTAGTTTGTAATGTTGCTGTTTGAGCATAAAAAAGATCTGCAAATTTTCAAAGCTCAAAGTCTATTTCAAAAGGAGATATTTTATTTAACAGAAATCACTTTTCAAAAACTACAACGAACGACTCATTTGGACTACAACACATATTTGTGATAGTGATGAAATGTCCAAGGTATTTTACTTTAGCACAGACAGTGAGACTCCTATTAGACAACTTGAAAACTGGAAATGTTATACTTTTATCCTCCTTAGTTCTGCAAATCATAACCACACTCTTATCAGGATTATATAAAATATCATGTTCAAGACCATAAACAGAACACATAGTTAAAAGCTGTTGAAGACCAGCACTGCTAGGACTAAACACCACAAGATCATCTGCATACATAATATGATTCATTAGGATATTCCCAATCATACACCCAGTTTTACAAGCATTCAAACATTCAGATAGATCATCCATGTAAAGATTAAACAGAATTGGGGACAAAATCCCTCCTTGTCTCATGCCATTACTAACCCCAAAAGGGGCAGAGACTTTATTGCTCCATTTTACTCTCATCATCTGGTGGGCATACCAATAAGCCAGGATTCTCACAATGTATTCTGGCACCCCTCTTTGTCTCATTTTAAAAAATAACTTTGCATGGTTAACCCGATCAAAAGCTTTAGATGCATCAATGAAGCACATAAAGACTGATGAGTTTTTATCTCTATACTTGTTTACTATTTACTTTAATGCATAGATGCAAAGATCAGTACCATGTTTAGCCTTAAATCCAAACTGATTGTCTGTAGAATTAATAAACACATTTAACCTATCCAGCAAGATTTTTTCCAACACTTTAGACAGGATACAAGGATACAAGATATAGGTCTATAGTTATCCAAGTTACCTACCATTCCAGCTTTGTTCTTAATAACTGGCACTAACAGAACAGACAACATTGAATCTGGTAACACACCATGAATCAAAAGGCCAGTAAAACAATGTATACAATGTATAACAATGTAAAATAAGATACCGATCAAATGAAATCAGATTACAAATTCACATTCACTACAGATGTGTCACAGAAGAACATAAAAGTAGCATTTTGGTATATTTACAGAAATTCATGTTAGATTAATGTTTTAAATATAACTTTGAATATAAAAATTTTAAATGATTTAAATAACTGAATAATACTTACAAAATTAAACTTAAACGCCGTAGGGGCGGCAAGTCACTGAATTTGTCATGGAATTCATTCAGTCGATTCGTTCAAATGGCTTATTCATTTAGGAACGAAGCAAGTGACTCCCCTTGTCACTTGCCCACTTGAGAGGAAGTAAGTGCTCAAGACTGTCCCAGGTCTTAGGACCTGTCCCAAATGGCACACTTCATGTCACTGCGGTCTTGCAATGCCGTCGCTGCTTATGTAGCCCTCATGCACAGGTTGTGGAATAATCGTGAGACTTGTTGCAGCGAGCTCGTGACAGGTCCGGAAACCTTTCCAATGGATGTTAATATAATATAATAATTAGATATTACATATAATTTGGTAGTAAAACAAAGAGTTGAACGTTTTATTGGTGCATATGAGTAGTGGTGATGATTATTTTGTACAACATGCAACTGCATTTTATCTCTTAATTAGAAGCACCACAATTAAATTGTGTCATCTGTTTATGGGACTACTGAACAGACATTTAGAAGCTGATTTTAAAATGAAAAATAGTGAAAATAAAAATAAAGCTCTTGTAGCGCCTCTCTAGTGTGCTAAACTATAATGAGAGGTGGCTATCCTGAATTCTTTAAATATATATCCAATCAAATAAGTGAGGTTTCTCTAATAATTTATCTGTGTTTGCCTTGTGTGGGTGTAATTACTAGCTTATTAAAGGAAATACTTTTCCCTCTTTAAATCACTATTTAAGCAGTAATATTTACACTGTAACAGGAAATTAAAGGTCTTTTAATTACTTTTCTCCTATAAACACTTTCACGTTTAACCCAAAAGTTTCTCTCTTTTCTTAATTAACTTAAGATATCAACAGAGTCAGTAACCACAAAGGTTTTATAAAAAATATACCAGATTTACTTAAAAGAAAAAAGTCACAAATTGAATATGTCTGGGCAAACTCACTTTTCTCATCACAAATGCATTTAAATTCATATTTAACACATAAGGGCCCAAGAAAAGAAAATAGCCGGCAAAAACCTAGATTAACGTGAAATACCCTTCAAATGTTCAATTGATGCAGGCCTGAATGTAGCTTGGGTACGTAGTAGCCTTAAACCCAATGGCTGCTTCACCACGCAGGCCAAACAAACAAGTGGTACCTTTACTCAATGTGAATGTAACCTCACGCGCACCAGATCAAAGGCGTCAGCCGCAGAAGACAGGACTGGAGGATTCGCGATGAAGAGAAAACGGTTGAAGAGAAGATTCACATTGTTGACGATCTCAGCAAAGTCCACACTCGATAACGCTATCCGGCTCCGGGAAGGTCTTTGATCATCGTCGGTCTCATATTCCCACACAGGCTTAACTAATCAAGGTCGCTAGCCGCTAGCTTGTCAGCAAAGTCCATGCAAACGCTAGCCACTAAATCAGCGGCTAACTTAAACTTACATCTGTCGTAACTGTGATGAGTTTATCACTCAGACAAACAGAACTATCACCATTAACGTCTTGTATAAGAGTCCGTATTGAACACTTTCATTTTCTGGTGACTTACACTAACAGTAACCGTCTTTTTCTTTCCGCAAAAAACTCACTCCCCTCGTTTCTCCTCGCATACTCCACTTCCTCCCTCCTTTGACCTTTCCTGTGATTGGCTCATACACAAAACTTTCAGAAATAAAATAAATTCACAAACATTTGTGTAACTCTTTCTTCCTATTCTCACAGGCATCTTTTAAGCATTTTCACATATATTATTACCCAACAAATATTTA
Organism: Sinocyclocheilus anophthalmus; assembly: GCA_018155175.1. Taxonomy (NCBI): domain Eukaryota; kingdom Metazoa; phylum Chordata; class Actinopteri; order Cypriniformes; family Cyprinidae; genus Sinocyclocheilus; species Sinocyclocheilus anophthalmus. Next base: position 892,092 of record JADLZN010003741.1, read on the forward strand.
ACATTTTAAATGCTGTATACAGTAAATGAACATTACTCCATAGACATTTCTCTCATTGAGCAAAATCATAATTTCTTTGCTGGTCAATGAATCTTAACTTTTTTAACCTTAAACTCTATTTAGTAAACTATGAAATTATTTATTAAAACTTGTATATGTTACACTACAGAACATATTTCAACAGGGTTACACTCTGTAAACACTTGCATTTTTACACCACTATAAGTGTGTAATGAAAGTTCTACACAAAATTGTGGTCTTCATGCTCACTTGAACACTTAGACCAAATACAGGAAAAACTTTTTGGTGTTTTAGTATTCTATTTAGTCTTAATTTATAATATGCATATGAATATTTATATATTAATATATTATTCTTAATTTTATCTATATAATTGTGACGAGTGGGAGCGGAGTGAGGCCGGTGGAGTAAATGATAATGAGTGACACCTGTGGCACTCACTGGTCTCGAGTCCCATGGAGGAGCTCCGTAAGGATAAAAGGAGGAGTAATGACAGTGAAGGATGAGAGAGGACCAGGCATGGATTATTTATGTTGTGTTGTTTTCTGCGGCAGTCGGCCGTGAGGGGCAGGCAGCCGCTTTAACTTTCGTTTTGTGTTAAGTTTATTTGTTTTATTATGTTTTAAAGTTAAAGTTCGCCGTACCCCCGCCCCTACTTCCCGTCTATCTACTAACGTTGTTTACAATAATATTCTTTATATATCTATATTATATATATCTAATATCTATTGTGTGTGTGTGGTGTGTGTTGTGTGTTAATTACTGGAGTTAAAAAAAAAAAAAAAAAAAAAACAAAAAAAAAAAAAAAAAAAACAAAAAAAAAACAAAAAAAAAAAAAAAAAAAAAAAAAAAAAAAAAAAAAAAAAAAAAAAAAAAAAAAAAAAAAAAAAGAAAAAAAAAAAGAAAAAAAAAAAAAAAAAAGAAAAAAAAAAAATAAAAAAAAAAAATATGAATTCTTATGAGTGATTTTTTTTGCATACTTCCAACCAACCAACTTCTATCATAAACATCCAGTTGTGGTGTCATGTTGTTTTGAACTGTGATCTTTCAGGGATTCCGTCTAAAGTGAAGTTTTGTGTCAGTTATCCACCTCGTCATTCCACACTTTGTTGGAACTTTGTTGAGATAAAAGGATCATTTTTTTTTTCACAATTGTATTTGTTGCTTTTGTTCCATAAACTTTCAAAAAATTATAATAAAATAAAATAAATAAATAAAATAAAATACAATACAATTAAATAAATAATTAAAAAGCTGTCCAGAATAATTTCAAGACTTCTAAAGCAATACAATAGCTTGTCTGAATATCAGATCGTAATTGAAAATCTGCACTCTAAAAAATGCTGGGTTGAATACAACCCAGTGCTGGGTTAAATAGTGACAAACCCAGCAATTGGGCTGTTTTTACCCAGTGGTTGGGTTACTACCCAGAAGGTTGGGTTAAGCATTTAACACAACCGCTGGGTCAAAACAATCCAGTAGCTGGGTTTGTCCCTTTTTAACCCAGCATTTTTTAGAGTGTGTATTTATTGATAATTTAAAACTTGCTCTCCTTGGCATGTTAATGAGAGAGTAAAAGTAGTCATGGATAGTTTGCAGATGAATTGTTCTTTTGAGTCATATCTTTTTAATGAATCATTTGACCTGGTTAAAAAAATAATAATTTGACTGATCGATTGGTTCACAAATCAAACAAATCTGGTTCTTTACTTCAGTTCATTGACCGTCTGGTTACAGCAGTTCTGTAAGATTATCAATGAATAGCAGTTAATGATTATCAATTAATCTTTTTTTTCACAAACACAAATAATATTTCATAGAGTTATGTATATACAAATTTGTTTAGTCTTTTTTACTCTGTTGAATTTTTATTAAACGTATTTATTAGTGTATTGCTTGCATTTATTTAATGTTGAATCTGCATCTGAAATGAAATTGCCTGGGAAGCTAATATGGCAATAAACCTAAATACAACAACAATATCAACAACAACATCAACATCAATAAATGACTAGTGTAAAACTGCCTGCATGGACCAGGATCCATTTTTTTAGGTTGTTTGTGTGTCTTTTTTAAGATTGAAAACGGTTCCTGTTCCTATTAATTGTAATTGCATTTTAATAAAGTGATCAGCACAGCCTTCAAAATTTCTCTTTTTTGTGCAAGAAAGGAATTCTTATGAGTGTAAAATGACATGAGGGTGAGTAAATAATGTCAGAATTTTCATGTGAACTATCCCTTTAAATATCACAGTTTTGATGTATTAATGTAACAGCTGCATATTTCCACTTACTCATAGTAGAGGCTCTTGACAGCAAAAAGCTCTTAGTTACAAAGTTACTTACTGGACTTTAGTGTTACTGTAGCTTTAAGAGTGCAGAGAGGACGTAACATCTCTCCTCCAGCTTTTTGCTGCGTCTCCAGTTTGGCATAATGAGGACACCGCTGTAGTTTGCTTCTCTCTACCTGTCCTATGGGAGGCAGCGGCTGGTCATGTGACCTGAACAACACTCCTCTGTGTGCTCATCATTTTTGTCATGTGACCTTCTCTGTGTTCTGTGCCATCTAGTATCTCCACCGGGCATGTGATTGAAAGCGCTGATATTTCATAATGCTCAGGAACTGGTGGTTTGCTTTCGTATCAATGCGGTGTCTTTTTATTTGTGGTGCATATCAGAGCTTTAGTGGATTTGTATAGTCTGTGATTAAAGCAAATCACTGTAAGAAAACAAATCTGTAGAAATGTATAATGTCTTGGCAGAAAATTACATATTTAACATATTAAACATATTTTTACAGACTTTTCTTTGAATGTACTCATATACCCATTGACGACAATATTTTTTTTCATTTAAATAGTGCCTAAATTTAATTTGTCTACTATTAATGTGTGATACAGTATGTGCATTATAGGAGAATTGTTCATTATGTTAAGAAAAATTACAAAAATGACACATTTCAACCACAGTGTCATTTCTCATAATCTCAAATCATTTTATTTGTATTGTATTCTGTGGTGGAAATTAAATTCAATCAGTTTTATTAAATTTAATCAGTTTTATTAAAATCAACCCATGGTACCAGTGGCGTACCACACATCTGAGTCCCCCGCAAAGAACGAGATGGGGCCCCTCCCACCAGCAGTGATGTCATGTATGAACATTTATTGTGCACCTGCTGCAACATACTAGTGAGTCCGTCTTCCCAATTTACATAACTGACTTAACAGAAATGAATGTGGTGAATTATCATTGCATTGATGTATTTGATGTTGAATGTTGAATTTATCAACCGGTCAAAATTTACAGCAGGGCATGCAAATTCGGTCCATTTTTGGGCCAGACAGAAACTGCACACAGGCTGAATGTAAATATAAGAATTACTCTGTAATTCCACTCGCTGACAGCAAACTGTCATAGATCTAACTTATATAATATATATTATAAGTAATGTAAGGATGTAACGTTTACCGGTTTGATGATAAATCATGATAAATTTCCCCATGGTTAGTATTACCGTTTCATTTTTTAATTATCATTAAAACCGTATTATATTACCGCGATTTGAACAACTCACGAAAAGTCAATACTGTTCAGCATAAAGCAGTTTTCAGTAACAGTCTCACTTGCGCACAGCACGCAGAGTAGTTTCGTTTTGAATGAAAACAGGGTGGAAAAGCTGGGAGGTTTTAAAAGAGTGCTAATGGAATTATACAAATGAATATATGAATTAATTAATTATATTAATGTACCTCTGATGGTTCTGACTGTTTTCAGAAACGATTTGATGGCATTTTGTGTTCATCTTCGCTCCATGTTATACCTAAAGGAAGTGTTCTTAATCGCGATACTGCTTTGTCCACGGAGGTTACGGGAAACAACTCTAATTCAGTTTTTCCATAAGCGCCACCTAGTGTCAAAGAGTGGATTTACAGAGACTTATATTTACAATCAGCCTGTGTGCAGTTTCTTGCCAAAAAAACGGACCGAATTTGCATGCCCTACTGTAAATTTTGACCGGTTGATGAAAAACAAACTAATGTGGATTCTACACATTTAAACAATCATAAGTTATCTAGAATTATTTATGGAGCAGATAAATACATATAATAATTTATTAATCAATTATAACTTTGACTTGACCCTTTTCTTTATTTAAAAATTGAAATGTGAGGTTTACCATTTATGAAACTTTTTCCAAGCTTTATTTGAACATTTACATTAGATATTCCCAACATTCTATTAAACTTTGTCGTCAAGTGTCAGTATCCGAACCATCTTGGCATGTTATTGTTTTTAGTGGAAATTAATACAACAAAAAGTCATTTTATTTTGTTTGTTTGTTTGTTGATTTTTAAATATAAAACTTGGTGAAGTGATTTATGTGTCGGTACTTTTTTTTAACATCTCCAGCACATTTTAACAATACCGTGATAATACTGATAACCGTGATCATTTTGGTCACTATAATCGTGATAAGAAATTTTCATACCGTAATATCACTAATGTACATGCCTATTATTTGAATAACTTATATAGGCTATATAATGTGTGTCATGATTTCTGTATTGCTTTTTAGTCAGACTGAAATCCCTGCAGGAATAAATATTTAGTCTATGAGTGTGAAGGCAAAAGAACAGGTAGAAATAGCTCTTTAACATAACAATTGCACTTTACCACTTTTACAGTGGGAGGTAAATGCTTAACGTAAAACTTTGTGTGTTGCATTCATATGCTTGGCTCTTCTGCAGAGTTTGATCTTTTTAATATGTCTCAATGCATAAGCCATGTTAAGTGTAAAAATATCCACTATGATTACAGTGCCGTTTTCTTAGTAGTATAGTGTTTATGAGTATGACACGTGAAATGTAAGAGAAAATAGATTTTTCTTGGTTGTTGCTTGATAACTTTAAGCCACGTTAAGAGTTTTTTACGTGCTTTTCCACTCCACTGCACTACCTTTGTGCTCGTGTCTTTTGCAGTGTCTTGAGCATGACATGGCATTCGAATAACGCGACCGTGGAATTTTTGAATTTTTGAATTTGGAGTTTTTCGAATACCATGTCATGCTCAAGACTAAATCTAAACATGAAAGAGTAAGAGTAAACAAAATCTAAACATGAAAGAGTAAGATGCAAAATGTTTCAAGAACAGCACTGTCAAGTATTCAAAGGCGAGTGTGAGTGAGAACAGGAAGAGGTCTTACTTGTATATGCTTGTGTGTGTGTGTGTGTGTGTGTTTAGCTGGAGCACTTAAGAGAGAAAAACTAGTTCAAATCAGGTCATTTTCAGAAAGCACTGTTGCAAGTGTGTAAAACGAAAAAAGAAGGAGACACAATTGGTGTTGAAAGTGCTGAGAGGGGGAATGTGGGAGGGAAACAGCACAGTAGCCTTGCCACATGGCTGGTCTGTGGGGGTTAGCAGGGGGCAGCACTGTCAACAGTCTCCACAGTGGGGAAGTTCCGGTGGAGGCAGGACTCAGCCATGGCACTGCTCATGGTACCATATGGTGCCGCTCAGAGGATGGCAACCCCCATCCTCAGCCTCAGTGACTGACTGAGTAGAAATAATGGCAAACTGTACTAGAGCCAGTCCTGAAGAGCCAGAGCCAACAACCATCCACAGCGTTGTCTGGAGAATAGTCAAAACCGGATATTTAAGCAGTATGAGACAGAGTGGTAACAAACTGTGATGAGGAAGTCAGTGCTAAATAATAATTTGTAGGAATTACTTTTAGCTAAAAAAAATGCTTGATTTTTTTTAAGAGTATGCATTTTGTTTAAAACTGTGTCAATAATGTGCACATTCTTGTATAACCAACTAGACAATCAATAAGGTGAATGATTTTTAGTCTTTTGGTTATTGTCCCTCACTGGCAAATGTTCCTTGACTTGGGATGCACAATAAATAAATAGCAGTTTGGTTATCAGATGATTTTAAATTTATTTTTATCTATTGACACACTGTATATTAGATGTTTAATTGAACATGCTGATTTTCTCTATTTTTACATTTAGGTTACCTTTGTCATTGTGTAATGCTTATTTAAAGTTAAACTTTAAAAACACTAATAAGATATTGGACATTATAATGTTTTTGTGGGTTAGGTTAGGTTGCTTAAATCCACATTTAGCCTTTAAAATACTTGATTTAGTGTTTTATTTTTATTGAATTTAGACAAATGTTATTTAATTTTTCTCACTGGGCCAGTTATGGTTTCCAACCCATAATATAAAAAAAGATTTTTGTATCACCCAGAATTTCAATATTAGTGCATCCATAAGCTTGACCAAACCTTATAAATGATTGACATTTAAGAAATGTAGTAAAATTTGTTTTATTCTACTCTCTCAATGGATTTTTCCATTTTTTACGCAACAACTGGCCCCAGAAGCTTTCCAATTTGGTGAACTGTTTTTTCCAAGTGGCGGTAAATCATTTCCTTTGAAAACCCCTTTATTTTTAAGGTGTCTGTCTGGCATAAATCAATTCCATGCATGGTGTTGCTTCGTCCTGGAAGGGGGGGCTTTAATTTCTAAATTGGAAGGGAGTTGATTTCTCACTAGTTCCTGATTGCTTTTCACATTGTTGTAACTTTGATGGATTTTCCGCTTATTTTCAAACATTTGATCTCCAGGGTGATTGGATAAATTCATTCTCCGGTTTGGCCTCAGTGACTTGGGTACCCGTGTGGAGAGTGGAAGTCACCCTTTGCTGGGATTTATAAGCAAGCCTTTTAAAAAAATTGCCAGTTAAGCAGCTGTTTTAATTCAAAACATGAGCGCTGCCCATATCGTAAAGAACGCCTTTAATTCATGGAACCAATTTATTGAAAGTTTCTGTGTTTTCCTAAGAGGCTAAAATTTAGCCCATTTTTAATCAAGTGTAGGAGAACCATTTTCTTTCTCATAGGTCGGGGGTCAGGTATGTGGATTTTCACCTGTTTGTTTTATTTCAAGAAATGTTAATGAGGAGGAATAAGCCTATTTTTCCTACTTTGGGTTTCCCCTTGTCCCTTTCCTGCCTTTTTTCATAATAATAGTGGATTTTTGTTTGGCCAGCTGAACTATTTATCTTCTCAAGAATATTACAAAGTTTTACTGATTTACTTTTATTTTTGATAAAATAAATATATTTTTTATGGCCTACCTTTTAGCTAAATGTTAACATTTTATATATTGATAATTATATCTTATTCCAATATATAAAATAATTCATTATATTAATTATTTTATGAAAAATGTTTAAGAAGCTTTAACAGATACTGGTAAAAGATTTCTTAAAGGTGTGCCTCCACAACATATTAGCATGACAACTTGTTTTTACAAATTGGATAAGAGATTGTTGAGCATCAAATCCAGCATATTAGTATTGTTTCTGAAGGATCATGTGACACTGAGACTGAAGTAATGATGCTGAAAATGCAGCTTGTTTAAATAAAAAAATATAGTACATAGAAACAACATTTTAAATTGGAAATATTTTACAATATTCTGTTTTACTGTAATTTTTTTTAAATCAATAAAATGCATCCTTGGTAAGAGACAATCCTTTCAAACAAAACGAATGGTAATTGTACAGGAAGTCACAGGCCAACAAGATTGGCAGTGACAAATTTTTTTTCGTGTTTTGCAAGTTTCTTGCTTCCGTCTTTGTTTTGATTATTTCCCCATAATGTTTTCTATGGTATCTGAAAACAGAATAATCATATCATAAAGTTTTAAAAGGTTTTTAAATTGGCAAAAAAATATGATCCAATATTCCCATGGTGTTGATCCTTGTTCTTAATAACCTCTGCAATTTGCTCTGGCATGCTGGATATTAGCTTCTGGGCCAAATCCTGACTGATGGCGATCCATTCTTGCCTTATTAGTTCTCGGAGTTGATCACAATTTCTTTTTTTAAAAGGGATTGAGATCCGGGAAGTTGCCTGTCCACGATCCAAATTTCAATGTATGCCGCTTGCGCTATCCTCTTGCTTTGTGACATGGCTCATCCTGCTGGGCAAAATGCACGGATCATCACCAAATTGCTCATGTATCGTTGGAAGAAGTCACTCTTGCAGGATGTTTTCATATTCTTTATTCATGGCAGTGTTTTTTGGCAGAATTATGAGAGAGCCCACTCCCTTGGTTGAAAAGCAACCCCTCACATGGATGGTCTCAGGATGCTTCACTGTTGGCACAACACAGGACTCATTGTAGCGGTCACCTTTTCTTCTCTGAATAATTGATTTTCCAGATGTCCCAAACAGTCGAAGGGGAGCTTCTTCAGAGAAAATAACTTTGCACCAGTCTTTTGCTGCCCAATCCTTGTACTTCCTGCAGAATTACAGTCTGTCCTTGACGTTTTTCTTGGAAAGAATTGGCTTCTTTGCTGCCCTTCTTGACAACAGTCCAAAAGTCTTCGCCTTCACTGTGCGTGCAGATGCTCTCACACCAACCTGCTGTCATTCCTGAGCAAGCTCTGCACTGCTGGTGACACGATTCCGTAGCTGACTCCTCAGGAGGAGACGGTCCTGGTGCTTGCTGGACACTCTGGGACGTCCTGAAGACTTCTTCACTGCAGTCGAACCTCTCTCCTTGATGATCCGGTAAATGGTTCTTTCAGATGCAAGATTCTTTGTTGCAATTTCCTTGCATGTGAGGCCCTTTTGATGCAAAGCGACGATGGCTGCACGTGTTTCTTTGGAGGTAACCATTACTAAAAAGAATTCAATGACAGGAAGTGCTTCTTTCCTCCTTTTATTGCAATCAGTCTGCTCTAGTATGATAGTGATTTCACCTGACTAGTACTCATTCACACTTTCTCGTGTGCTGCTGATATGATTAGTCAATTAATGTTAGCTGGTCATTTTGTGTCAGAATCAAAAAACAGTAAATTTTTTTGTCCAATGAAGCTTTTAGCAATTATTTAAAATGCATCTGATCACTCTACACAATAATCTAGAAACAATGTGAATGAACACCACAACAGCTTAAGCAGCAAACTTTGCAAAACATAAAATTTATGTCACTGCCAAACCTTTTGGCCATGACTGTATACATAAAATGTCAACTTCTTTATTGACATGTTCATTTAGTGTATTCAAGCTGTTTTTCCTGTTGAACACAGCACAAATGTCCTGTGAGTGGTGTTCAGATTTGTACTCTTGTGTTAGAGGATGAATGGAGCTGCTAGTGTCTGTGAGCTTCATTTATGGCTCCATCACAGGTTGCCAACGTGCGCTGTTCCCTCATAAACGCACATTTGTCCCGGTATTCGCTGTGAATGATGTTGAATTTACACTGACTCAACCTCAGCAGTACTTTCACTACATCTCTGTCCCTCGTCTGTCCTTTCATACAACATCCTGGCACAGATAGGGTGGATTTATGCCCATGTAGGGAGCCGTGGGGCCTAGGGGACATGATAAATGGGCCAGCGTGTAGGCCCCACCAAAGCCTCCGCAGGAACGCTGCGCACAGCCAATGAGTTACAGTTGTGGCTCCTGTCATGGTGTGTGTTAGTACGAGCGACTGCTGACAGCTGTTTAATCATGGACGTTTCCATGTGCTCACCCGATGACATCAGCAGCCACTGAGACCAGCTGTCATGAAGTAGGGGAGAACGGCATAAAAACACATCCCACCTCACGCATCTCCACGCCGGCTCTCCTCCGTGTCCCCACACTTTACCACGTTAATTAGAGCTTCCTCATACCTTAATTACACCAAGTTCTATGCTAATGCCGGAGACCTGTGTAAATTGCTCACCGTTTCTTGCAGACTCTGTGCCTGATTTGCATTTCACACAAGGTTTACTTCTATTCCTGGATGAGAGGAAGAGAGAGAGAGAAAGAAGCAAATGATTTGTGATGGGGAAGAGGGGTTTGTGCTAGCAAAGTAAAGCTGTGCTTCACTTTCGTATAACCTTGTGCTTCACTTATGGGTCTTTGTTTTATGTGCTGTCTCAATTATGGCAAGCCTGGGCTGCTTTCCTGAATATCATTTCCTGCTCAGAGCACAAAGCACTTTCATATGTTCTTTTACAGTGCCAAGCTCAATGTTTGTCTCTGTTTCTCATGTTTTTCATAAAGTGCTGAAAGGTTTTTGTCATCTAGTGCTGCTCAATTTCATCTCAGCATTGACTTTGTGCTCCATTGTTCATTATAGCTACTGTAACTAAAGGTCATTGTGTTCTGAATGTTTGAAAGGTGAATGTTGCATCTTAATATTGAGATGTGAAGAGTGCAATCCTCCAATCCTGCTTTTGCATCCTATGATTGCAATTTGCATCCTGTTTCAAGCCTTTTGGAATTATAATGGCTTTTTCCAGTTATACTGTACCTTTAGCAAAGAAAAATGACAAACAAAACCTCTTTAATATCTCATTTGTTTCTCTAGCCAGCAATGAGAAATTTTAGAGCTTCAGAAGAGACCTCAATGTTGTATTAAACTGTGCTTTTTGCCATTAGTCTATAATTAAAAATCAGAAGTTTCAGTATACATTCAAACATTTCTTGTCAAATGTTGTCTCTCTTTATTTCTTCTAGTTTAGGCACATGAAATTGAGTAATTGTATATAGTTTTTATTGAAATATTGTTAGACACCTATTATTTGTCTATTTTTTTGTATCTATTTTTTGTGATCATGCCATTAAAAAATATCCCTTGAGATAAATGGATGGATGGATGGAGGGATTAATATTTTAGAAGAGGCATCTGAGACAAATTGCATTCTTAAATGATAATCTAGCTAAACCGGATAAAATATTAATCTAATATTATTCAAATAAATTAAAAATATCTGACAGTATCTCAGTTAAGGTGAATATTACAACCTTAAATGATAGCTGTATTAATTTGACATATTTGTAATTTAATTATAGAAATTTTTAGATAGTTCTTTGTTCTTGCACTTTTTGTATATTATGTAATTGTATATTTCTTCTTTTAATACAAAAAAAGTTATGCACAACGTTGGCGTTTGCTGATTCATTCTGTATTCCCAAATTCAAACTGCCCTTCTAATAAATGTCTTGTATTACATTGTATTGAACTCTTGAGTCTCACTGGCTGTGAAAAAGCAACTGATTTAGTTTTCTAATTGGAACATCTTGCAGTCACCTTGTTGCTCCTGTGTTGGAGCTTGTCCTTTATGTTTATGTTTGACCCACAGGATGTTCACTGGTGACGGAGTTGAGGAACAAGAGAGCGATAGGGTTGCACAGGAGGAGGGAGACCGGGGTTAGAACTGGGGGGCAGGTGTTCAGATCATCTTGTTGTCTTTCTCTGGAGCACACTCTGCATGAATGGCCGCGCATTCATTACATTCCGTAGGTAGCGTATTCTTTTAACTCTCTATGTAGGTTCCTTATTTTAATATACGTCATATGATATCGTCATGGCGGAGGAGTCTGTGAGGAAGACCCCTTTAGCGTAAGTAAAGCTCTGGATAGATTCATGCTTAAGACCTCAGTGCTGTTTAGACAGGGAAAATGCTGGGTATGTGTTGTATGCATGTCATGTCAGTGAAGAAAGATCTTAATTTTGTTTATTAGTCACTGTTTTGTTTGGATTGACTCTTTTGGAAGGTATTCATGCAGTCTTTAAGCATTATTTGTGTGAATGTCTGAGATGACCTTACATGGTGGAAAGAACATTAGACTGAAAGAAAGATTGAGAGAGAGCTGGAGTGGGGAAAAGGAAATGTGGTTTTGGTGGTGTAGTTTCCATTTGCATGCAGTTTGTGAAACAGTATAGATGTTTCACCATACTTTTTTGTATCTCTATCTTTTGAAATATGATATTGTCTTCAATTACTTCATTAGCTTCAGAAGAACTAAGTGCTTACTACGCACATTCCTAGTAAACACATACCTTAAAGTTGAAGTGGTACGCCATTGTGGAACATGGTCGTCAGGGATGTATATATATATATTATATATATTATATATATATATATTATATATACATACATACATACATACCTATCATACATCATACATACATAATAAGACATACATAATTGTATGTAGGTGTAGTGTGTTGTTCTGTTCTATGAATTTTGGAGAAAAAAGATCAACCCTTGAACTCACTGTGGAAATTGGTCAGTTTTAACATTACCAGCAATGTAACCAAATGTTGAGTTGTGGGTAAGATATAACATGTCAGAAAAAAACATTTAGCCATGAATTCTGAATTAAACGTATAGGGCATATTATTAAATGATTATATAAGAAAAAAAGAAATTTAATCAAGGTTATCAAGTTTCATTGCAGATATGTTAATTTGCTGGGCTAAAAATGTCAGAACGGGGGGGTTGGACTCACATAAAATTGTTAAAATGTGCTCATAAAAGTTGTGTTTGAACTGTTATATAATGATGGGGGATTATTAGGTTAAAATGTAACTTTGTGGTAAAAGTTGAGGGTTTGGGTTAAAAAAACTTGAAAATTACTTTAAAAGAAAAATTATAAATTTGAGAGAGTATTATATTATTATTATTACTTATTATATATTATTGGGTTAAAATGATACATTTGCTGGTAACATGTTAAAATTGAAGAATTATTGGGTTGAAATGTAAAAATGTTACATTGGCTACTAGAATTTGAATCTAAATTCTTCTGAGTTTTTCATGTCCCCTTTCTTTTTCTCCATCTCTTCTCTCCTCACAGGTTGCACCAGCAGTTTGCCAACTACAAGGAGCAGGTGAGGCGAATTGGGCCGGAGCCCCCCCAACAGAGGCAGCAGGGCCAACACAAGGATGATGCCCCCACCTGTGGCATCTGCCACAAGACCAAGTTTGCTGATGGCTGCGGAAACCTGTGCTCCTACTGCCAGACTAAGTTCTGTGCCCGGTGCGGGGGAAGGGTCTCTCTGTGTTCCAATAACGTGAGTACCACCTACATCGTGTGAGTGGCCAGACTGTTTTTCATACTTCCTCGACCTGCATCTGCACACATTTAAGCAGGAGCAGAGAGAGAAGAGCACTGGGTGGATGAGAGAAAGGTTAATTGGGCATTAGTCAGAGGAGATGATGCTGCTGGTCACTGGGGGGGTCGCCGCACACCCATGCTGGGATGCCCAAGTCAGCACTGAGTCTCCACGGGGGCAGCCGTACCACGCAAAGGGAAGCACCTGAAATGGTGGCCCACCTCCTGGAGTGTGATATTTACCTTCGCTTTCTATTCCTTCCACTGAGTCCGGAGCGCTAATTAGTGTTCACTCATAATGAGTGAAGTGTAGGGACTCAACAGGAGAGCATTAGCTCACCGACAGAGGTAGTCGAGTAGGGAGTGAGGTCAGTGAGGTGGAGATAAGGCTAAATGTAATTAATAACTGATTTAGTTATGGATGTATCCATCTGGACATTTGCAGTAAATATGTAATTTTTTTTATAGCTATACAATGAAGCCTGGCCATTTGTGGCGTAACTATTGTCTACACAAACACAAGTGAAGTTGAAAAAGGGAATTGAGAAATTTTATTGGTGGTCAATATTTCCTACCAGGCATTTTCTTTTGTATTTTTTTTTAAATAAATTAATAAAAAGTATTTATTATTTTGCGTATGAAAAATTTATGAGATATAATTTTTAGTGACTTATAAATAATATTAATGTTATTTATTTATTTTTTAAATTGGTGATACACCATACGGTTATCAATATTAGAACATGTTATAGTTTATGCTAGTTTTCGCAAGTTGAATATTTAAGTTTGTACGCTCATTTCCCACATTTTTCATTTTTAAAGGCGTCATATGATGCGATTTCAAGTTTTCCTTTTCTCTTTGGAGTGTTACAAGATGATTGTGAATAGATAAGATCCCTGAAGTTGAAAGACTAAAGTCTCAAAACCAAAGAGATATCTTTATCAAAGTTAAGACTCTGCACGCCTACCTAAACTGGCTCGTTCTAACACGCCCCCACATCTCTACCTCACTATGTGAAAATATTTGAGTAATGCCGCCCAAATGTTCACGCAAAGAAAGAAGGTGTGGTTTCAGTAACAGCAGTTAGTGTTGAAGCAGCCATGTCAGGGAGACGTTGTGTTTCAGTGTGAAAGCAAAAGCATTTTATTTGGCCTTCCAAAAGTAGATGCATATAGAAATCTTTACGATCACTTACAACAGAACAGCAATGCATTGTATGGATGACCGTTTCGTGAACCTAGAAGAGGAGGTAATTCAGACTCTTTGCTATTACAATCTGGCTGCTTCTGAAATTCAAGCTACGTTTTGTTATAGTTAAGTATTTGCTATTGTGACTGTTCAAAGGCGGAGTTGAGTTTTGCGAATTCGTGGTGTGGTGAGTGGTGTGCGCGCGCACGCGCTGAGTGTGTGTGTGGTGTGGTGGTGTGTGAGAGAGAGAGAGAGAGGAGGAGAGAGACTCACAGTGGAGTCAGCTGTCTTAAACGTGGCTTGTGTACTGCACACATACCAGCTTCATCACTGTGTCTGTCACGCGACTCTGTTCCCCTTCGGGCTCTGTCTTTACATTTATTTTGAAAGATGAAGATCGCGATTATGGTAAGGGGCGTTACATTTCCGACGAGTGCTTGCGGTGTTCGGCCAATCACAATGCACTGGGTCAGCTGACCAATCAGAGCAGACTGCGCTTGACGGAAGGAAGGACTTGTAGAAAACAAAGTGTTTGAGAGAGGCGGGGCATAGAGGGTCTACAATAATGTACAGTATTTGAAAAATAATGTGTTTTTTGAACATTAAAGCATGTCAACATATTCTGTTACACCAAATACACAAAATAATGATCTTTAAAAAAGCATCATATGACCCCTTTAAATTACTTCTGTCGTCATCCAAATGCTCGCATAATCTTGAAAAATGCTAATAATTTAATAAAACTGTTAAATAAAGTCTTTAGCAAATGTCAAAATTAATATCTAGTGTGAACTCGGGTAAATTGGGCAACTATTCTGTCCATTATACTGAATTGACCATATTTTTAATTGCACATTATAATGTTGTGATACCTAAATTTAATTGGAACATTAAAATGCTTAATTATAGTTAATTATAGAAGTGTTTAATTTTTCATTTATTTAGACAAAATAATGTATAATTCTTATGTATCTACAATTTATTGGTTATTGGCTTAAAACAATTATCTGCTTATTGGTATCAGCCAGAATTTAATTTCATTACATTACATATTACTAATAAGTGCATTTTCCACTGAGGAGATAATTTAATTTGTGTCAGCTAGGGTCTGTTTGTTGCTTTTGTATTGAAATGTAACTCCTGATGTAACTCCCAAATCTGATTTTTACTTACATTTGGCACTTCATGAGGTTTAACTTTGGTTTAGTGGATGTGAGAAAGCTCAGATAGGCCCAGTGTTGAGTGTGGAAAGGTGTTCAGGTGCTCTTGTCTGTGTCTGAGAAGGTAGCAGAAATCCCATATGTGATGCCATGGAAGTGAAGTCTCCGTTGGTAGCGGATGGGTGCTGCCCTGAGGTTAGTTTCGCTGAAATGAGCGCATGTTGTTTCACTGAGCCCTTTGGCATGTGCTATTACTGAGCAGTCTTGATAATGGAGTCGCTAGATGCCTGTAGGTTAAACATAAAGAGCTACACCTACTTAATCTGGTGGACTGGAAACGGTAGCTAAAAGCGATGAAATACACTTAATAGCTCCATTGCTATGAGTAGCCTGAGCTGGTCCAGAGTGAATAGACTCAAAAAAGTTCAATAAACCTGTTACGAAAATCGTTGGCACTGGCAGTCCTGGATTGCACAGTCAATACACAGTCAGTAAAGTCATTACACACTACTGTTCACAAGTTTGGGATCACTAAGATTTTTAAATACTTTTTACATTTTTATTAAATGCATTAAATTCATCAGTGACAGTAAAACCTCTTTTGAATTTTCTGTTCATCAAAGAATCCTGAAAAAATGTATCATGGTTTCCACAAAATATTAAGCAGCACAACTGTTTTTAACATTGACAATAATAGGAAATGTTTCTTGAGCAGCAAATCAGAATATAAGAATGATTTCTGAAGGATCTTGGGACACTTTGCCATCACAGGAATACATTTTTAAATATATTTAAACAGAAAACTGTTATTTTAATTTGTAATAATATTCCACAATATTACTAATTTTACTTTATTTTTGATTAAATAAATATGTGACCCTGGACCACAAAACAAATCTTAAGTCGCTGGGGTATATATGTAGCACTAGCCAAAAATACATTGTTTGGGTCAAAATTATTGATTTTTCTTTTGTGCTAAAAATCATTAGGATATTAAGTAAAGATATTTTGAAAATTTCCTACTTTAAATATATTAACTTAATTTTTGATTAGTAATATGCATTGCTAAGAACTTAATTTGGACAACTTTAAAGGCGATTTTCTCAATATTTAGATTTTTTTGCACCCTCAGATTCAAATAGTTGTATCTATCCTAACAAACCATACATCAATGGAAAGCTTATTTATTCGGCTTTCAGATGATGTATAAATCTCAATTTCGAAAAATTGACCCTTATGACTGGTTTTGTGGTCCAGGGTCACATATAGCCTTGGTGAGAATAAGAGACTTTCAAATGGTAGTGAATGCACGGTTATATTTGTAAAAATATATTTTTTATTTCCAAATACCCAAAGTATTTTTTAAAGACATGTAATAAACTCCCAGCCACAAACTAGCCACAATTGAAACCGCAATTAAACACGACATCATGCAACATTGTTTTTTTTACCCCTAATTTGCATGAAATTTGAACTTAAACAATCCTCTTCCTCCATACCAGTTGATATGTATGCTGAGCCTCCAATGGATAAGTGTCCAAAATTACGTGTCCTGCAGTGTGATGGATTCGTCATTAACTTCATTAGTGTTGGGCTGCCATTGAATGAAGATTCCATATAGAGAGACAGGAAGAGACATTTAGCTATATTGTGAACATTCTATCAAAATGACCTCATACAGTGTTCATGTTCACTGTATGAATATTTAATTATATAAAGGAATGAAAAATGGTACAGTCTTTACACCTGCCTTTAGTGTGGATTTGTTTATCAGTGTGCAGGTGTTCTGTAGTTATACAGTAGCAGTAGTGTCAATGAGTATTCTTACTATGGTGGATCTGAAGCAGTAGGACCTACTACGTGGAATGTCATGTCGTTTTCAGTGACCCATTCATGCACTACCTTTATTTCCACTGGAAATTTTTCATGGGAAATCTTACTTAGAGTAAATATTAGTGCAACCTGCACCTCTCAGGTTTGCCCTGTGGGTGGCAACATACCTGCAAATTTACACTACCACACAATTCATGATCTGTCCTGAAATAATAGCAAGGAAAAAGTGAATAAATCCACAATATATAATGTAAAACATTCAAAGACATTATTGTTTTGCAACTGGAAAATGCAGTTTGTATTTTGATGCCTTTTGATGCTGCTAATGTGTAAGTGTAAAGCTGTTTTTGTGTTTATTATTCTAGTATGCATCTAAATGTTTTGTGTTTTCATATCTGATTGTCATTTCATACTTCTCTCTTGTTCTTCTCCACCACCCACCATCCTGTTTCTCTCTGTGACGCTGAAGAAGAAGGAGGACAAAGTGGTTAGCATTTTCTATTCTCTTTATGTCACTGTGCAGTGTGAATCTAAAAGTGTTCTTTCCTTCACTCCCCTCATTCACATATACAAGCTCTTCAATAATTCTTCAATGTTCTTTTGAGTTTTACTTTAAATATGGACATGTCTGACCTATGTAGCATGTTGCAGTATATCAGATTCCACAAGCAAATTTACACCCTTTATTTGCGCTCTTAGTAAATCAGGGCCAGAGAATGTGTTCAATGAATGCATGTCTTGCTTGGCCTGCTATACTGTTAATATGTACATGTGTGTCTTCTCCCATGGAGCTGCATTCATTAATCAGAACAGTGCCATACATTTCAGTGCTGCAAAAAGATCCCTGTAAATGCAGTTCAGTGCTCATTATCCCACTGATTATCAGGCCTCTTGGTAATATCTGTTTTCTTCTTTAGCCTTGGTAATATCTGTTTTCTTCTTTAGCCAAGCGTTCAGAAAACTGTGTTTTTTGAAGTCCACAGTCAACGCAGCCATCTACCAGGAAATTTTTAGAGCACTTCATGCTTCCTTCTCCTGACAAGGTTTATGGAGATGCTGATTTCATTTTCCAGCAGGACTTGGCACCTGCCCACACTGCCAAAAGCACCAAAAGTTGGTTAAATGACCATGGTGTTGGTGTGCTTGACTGGCCAGAAAACTCGCCTGACCTGAACCCCATAGAGAATCTATGGGGTATTGTGAAGAGGAAGATGAGAGACACCAGACCCAACAATGCAGATGACCTGAAGGCCGCTATCAAAGCAACCTGGGCTTCCATACCACCTCAGCAGTGCCACAGGCTGATTGTCTCCATGCCACGCCGCACTGATGCAGTAATTCATGCAAAAGGAGGCCCAACCAAGTATTGAGTACATGTACAGTAAATTAACATACTTTCCAGAAGGGCCAACAATTCACTAAAAATGTTTTTTATGGGTCTTATGAAGTATTCTAATTTGTTGAGATAGGGAATTGGTGGGTTTTTAAATGTGAGCCAAAATCATCACAATTAAAGAATCAAAGACTTAAACTACTTCAGTCTGTGTGCATAGAATTGATTTAATACACAAGTTTCACAATTTGAGTTGAATTACTGAAATAAATGAACTTTTCCACGACATTCTAATTTATTGAGATGCACCTGTATATATACAGTATAGAAAGTAAGTTGAGAGGGACTCTTGAAGGACCAGCACCACATCCTCTTGTACCACAGTTTGAAGAATTTTTCTTCCAGAATCTGGCAGTAAGTTTTAAGAGTTCATGTTTTGTCCATCTCGAGATTTTATCTGTAGAATATAACCTGCTCAATAATTATGCACACCTGAATATAAGAAAATTTTCACTTCCAGCCTTCATGAATAATAATAAGATTATAAGTGATTAAATACAAGATTAATATTTAATATTCTGCTGTCGTGGTAATGCAAGGAATGTTGTGATTGGTTGTCAAGGCAGCCAATCAGAATTTAGCAGCCTCGTCTCTGATTGGCTGGAATTATGGCATATTGTAACGCTGGGTTGTGTTGTGCAACCGAGCCGTTGGCATTTAGAGAGTAGTGATGGGAAGTTCGGATCATTTTATCGACTCGAACCTTTGAGTCTCGTTCAGCAAAATGAACTAATCTTTTTTCGAGTCATTTCATTAATTTTAGCAAAATATAATTAAAACGTTACGTGTTACTTCCCTAACACATCTACTACTTAAGCAAACGTTGATCACACTACAAACAAAACAAAACAAAACTGCTATAAGAAACAGAAAAGATTCATTCATTGTTTACCTGGGTCTTAGTCTATGATTAGCTCACCTCACTCTATCTGACAAGTCTTCGGGTTTGAGTCGTTCGTTCATCACGTGACAGTCCCATAAGCTTTACCTATGCAGTCTGAGCCGGAAAGAGAATTGATTAGTTCATCTCTCGAGTCTTTCAAATCGTTCGTTCTTTTGTCACGTGACGTGACAGCATTTGAGAGAGAAATTAGTTAATTTACAAGCTTCCTTACAAACGGGTGCATAGTTATTATTATTATTATTAATATAATTATTATAATTATGATTTACTCTTACAGTTACGTGATGCATATCTGATCTCAAATTGTAGCTTTTTACTTCTTAAATAAATGTGTGAATTTCTGTCATGATAGTTCTTTTCCATAACACTGAATGTTGTAACAAAGGTAACAAAGATTGGTTATTATTATTAAGTTTCTTTCTGGCTCAGACTGCATTGGTTAAGCTTATGGGTCTGTCACGTGATGAACGAACGACTCGTAAAAACCCGAAGACTCGAGAGATGAACTAATCAATTCTCTTTCCGGCTCAGACTGCATAGGTTAAGCTTATGGGTCTGTCACGTGATGAACGAACGACTCGAAAAACCCGAATACTCGAGAGATGAACTAATCAATTCTCTTTCCGGCTCAGACTGCATAGGTTAAGCTTATGGGTCTGTCACGTGATGAACGAACGACTCGAAAAACCCGAAGACTCGAGAGATGAACTAATCAATTCTCTTTCCGGCTCAGACTGCATAGGTTAAGCTTATGGGTCTGTCACGTGATGAATGAACGACTCAATCCCGAAGACTCGAGAGATGAACTAATTAATTTTCTTTCCGGCTCAGACTGCATAGGTTAAACTTATGGGGCTGTCACGTGATGAACGAATGACTCGGAAAAACCCGAAGACTCGAAACAGGTGAACTACTTGATAATTCCAGTACAGAACCTATAGGATGTTGCGCATGCGTGACTGAACGAATCACTCCCCGAGACGACTCGTTCTTCCCGAGTCACATTAAAGATTCGTTCAAAATAAACAAATCGTTCAAGAACGACCCATCACTATTAGAGAGCACTGAGGGCGGGCATCAAGGGAGCAAGCTAGTGAAATGTTGCATGCGCAAAAGAGAAGGTCTGCACACATCCAAAAAATGTATTTTAAATGGAAAAATTAATTTTCGTGCACTCGAAATACTTTTGTCTTTACGAAACGAACATTTTCTCCACAAAACTCAGATCGCGCGCATGCAAAGTGCACTTTTGCGCGCTCAAAATATGATCTTTCGTGCTCAGAATTGTGGCAGAGATCTAAGCCTATAGATGTTTGAAGAGGGAGTCAAGCTAAACTTATCTCCGTATCGATCTGCAGATGGCTTGTCAAACGTGAGATGTATGTCTCTGTGACGAAAGACTGAAAGTTGGTTTTGTAACATCAGCAGGGAGATGAAATAGATTATTTACACTATTGATCCGGTATTTAACAATAGGAATGGTCTTTGTATGAGGGACGGGTGAAGGAGTGTTTTGCGAGAGGGCCGGTGGGTGAGCTCCAGGCGCTGATGTGCTGGCTCATTAGATGGAATGGACGGTAATGTCTTTTGTGGCAGTCTTTCATCCTTATCCAGGATTTATAACATGCTGAATTATGGGTCTAGCTCTGCCTGTTGCCATCCCAATTCATCAAGCTGTCGGAGGTGGGGGGTTGGGGGGAGGTGGAAGCGTGAACTGCGTTCTCCCCTTTCCTCCACTCACAGAACTCAAGCACTCCATTTATCCACCCTGTTTGTGTGGACCTGACACCGGTGGACAGCCCTGCCTGTCCGCATCTGGCCGAGTGATGGAAATGAAATGATATTAACAAGATATAAGAAGAGGCGGAGTCTGGTGATAAATGACAGGCCTTCAGCTGCTAGTCAAACACAGCCGGCTGGAGTCAGACATTGGTCCGTTGGTAAATTGTTAAGACGCTCAGCAGTTGTTTAGCATTTATGTGAACTAAAGGATACTCAGACCTTGTTACTCTGTATGTCTTTAGTCTCCTAAAAATGAAAGTTTTCCATTGGTTCCCAACACAGTACCAAAATTGGAATACAAAAATACTATTAAAGTCTTTTAAAATTTATTAATACTTAATTAGCAGTAAAGTTTCATTTTATCTCTATAGACAACCTTGATGTTAACAACTACAGATATTGTTTTAAAAAAAGTCTCTTATGCTCACCAAAGGCTGCATTTTTTTTCAAAAATACAGCAGAAACAGTAAAACTGTGAAATATTATTACAATTTAAATGAACTGTTTTCCCTTTTTTTTATATATATTTTAAAGTGTAATTTGTTCCTGTGATGGCCAAGCTGAATTTTAAGAAGCCATTTATCTCGTCTTTAGTGCCACATGATATAATGCATCCTTGCTGAATAAAAATATTAATTTCCTCCAAAAAAAAAACCTTACTGGCCCTAAACTTCTGAACAGTAGTGTATATTTTCTCCTGACTTTTAAAAGTATATTTGTTTTGCTATCCTAATTATGCTTTATAATATATAGCAGCTTGCATTTTACTATTTGCTTTTAGCAATGTTTTTACCTTGACTCCAGAATACCAGACCTGCGACAGATCTTTTTGTTGCGACCCACCAGACCCACTACTGTTGAGTGTGCACGGTGGTTTGTGGTTTAGACCGAGAAACCATACGAACAAGTGTTAAATCGGATTTTTGACTGAGAGTAATTTATCAACAGAGCTATTGAGATTCTGGCATTCTGGAGTTTTGTTTCAGTGAGCTGTGATGGACAGATTGTGATGCTGGGTAGAGAAGAGCCAGAGATATTCATGACGAGTCTTCTTTTAATCTAGATTCATTCACAGCAAACATTGTTTGCCTGGACATTCAGGTACTGTTCCACAAGAGCTGAGATTGGATGTCATTTTTCTTGCATCGCAAAAGCACTGACAGTTTTACACAAACAAAAATAAACCGTCTTCTGAGGAGATGACTGAAAAGCACTGTCTATTACATTCTCTTAATATCACATTGAAAGGGTGGAGAGGGACGAGTGCTTTAGTGTAATCCAGGACACGCTTGTATTGGATAACACATGCCCACACATAAAGCACACATACATGCAGATGGGAGAAAAAAAAGTTTCAACTTGTGCCCACTTTCAAAATCCTCCAACCTTTGCTTCTAAGATGGTTAACTTAGATATTTTGTAGACTGTGCCAGCTTTATTGTCTAGTTTATATATATATTGATGTTCACTTTATTTTGGTTTGTTTGAAATAGCCATTACAATGCAATGAAATATCCAGGTGCTTAAAAGGAAACCATTTCACAGTAACACCTGAATTCAAATCATTGATGATTCTGATAGCTTTGAAGGGGTTCTATCTTTTAATATAATAAAGAATATAATATATATAAAAAAAATAACACCCTGGGAAAATGCGTTTCTCTTGCTGTTTTCACTCTGATTCTTGAAGAATGACAATGGAGGTTGTGAGAGAGAGGATGCTATAGCAGATTTTCCTGTTTCAACAGAGTGTTACACCCATCCTTCCTTGTCCTTTTTTTTAGACAGGTGATCAATTTGAAGTTGATTTTAACAGATTTGGCTGAAGCAGTTGTTATTGTTTGATCTGAAGCTGAGAGCAAGAGATGCTGGACAGAGAGAGTTTATGTGTGTTTTGGACAGAGTGGCTCACAGGCACCAGGGCCTTTACTGATCATTAGCAGATGTTAATTAGCTTGATAATTAGCCCATCACTGGACCTGCAGGAGTTTGATGAGTTTCCTGCAAGGGTGAGACTGACCCTCTCGTGGCTTTGGTCTTCTCTGCTCCTTTACACTTTCTGTCCTTCTCTCACAGACCCCTGGGAATGTTTTTAATATTATTGAGCTTATAGCCATTGTTTGCATTTCATGAATGCCAAAGACTCTTCCTCTGAGTGTTGTATAACAAACTGGAAAGCCATTTCCACATCTTCATCTGTCTGATTAGAAAAGAAAACATTAGCCTGCCAGATATCAGTGAAAAATCTGTACTGTAAGAAAAAAAAGTACAGAAAAATTACCAGCAAATTTCTGCCAGGAAATTATCTGTTGAGTTTACGGACATTTCCTTTGACTGTAAAACACAACACAATGCAGTTGCGTGATTCAAAATACAGGGGAAACATATTAATCATTCATAATAATAGAGTACGTTGGGCCCTATTTTTATAGACTTTTTTAAAAAGTTTAACACGTTCCATCACTAATGCAACAACCATCAAGATCCGGTTGTTGAAAAAAAATAATAGATGGAAAAATACAAAACAAGCACTGGCAAAACATGTACTATAATATCATGGGGTGTGTCTCAATCAGCTCCCTAGCTCCTGGGCTCGTGAATCAGTATATCGTGTACACGAATTCGGTCACTGGTAAGTTCCCTGGCTCACTGCACACTGGGACAGTGATTACTCAGTTTCCGGTGACATGATTACGTACAACGTCAACGGACAACATTGTAGAACGTCATTGCTGGAATTAATCAACAACAGGCAGGACCATTCTCTTTTTGAGATTATTTTTATTCTCTTTAAACACATCATTCTGTTACATGTTCTTACAGCATTTTGGCCGAATATTAATCATAAATGTTAACTAGATGTGTTCATTACCTGTCTAGCGATGTGTGTTTATGCTGAAGTATACTAATTAAATGGTTTGTCCAATGCTCCCTAGTTTTCAAGGAGCGAACGCTATCATATCATATAAAATGTTTATGTTCCTTGTTAATGTCTAAAAGTGTGTGATTATGTGTTTATGTGTTTAAATGTATTCATATGTCTGATATTAATAAGTTATGGACATATGGAATGAGTTATATTAGCAACTAACATAGTTCCAATAAATGATCTTTTTGGATAGGAAGTTGGAAGGATTGGAAGTTTTGAAAGTTGCAGTATGTTTTCATAGTACACTGTCTTATATGTCAGTCCAGAAAATTTTGATTCCCCAAGATATGACCTTTTCAATGTCTAGCATCAATTTTAAGGGGTCACCCCTCCCAGGGAACCTACCACCGTATTGCTAGCAGCTCAGATTCTGAATCTTCTGGCTTACCACAACTGTCTCATGCTCTTATGGTTCTTGCAAGGACTGTTTCTTGGGAAAACTTGGGAGTTTGTTGAATTATGAAGCAATTGCTAAATTATTACATTCTATAATATTGTAAAGCTGTGTATTATTAATCCAGTAGTACAATTTTACCTTATGTGCGCACAAACAAATCATCTAAAAGTAGTTTGTCTTGATTAAAGCAGCTGCCTCCTCCTGTCTTGTTGTCCATAAGTGACCTGTTATGTGAGAGGAAGCAGTGCGGTACAGTGTTGTGGGTTGGTGGAGGAGAGGCGGCTGGTATTTGAGTGTTGTAATCCGTGTGGGGAGGGTCGGGGTCTGTGCCTGACAGCTGGGGATTCTGCTGCTGATTTACTTTAGATTCGTTTGGAGGTCAGCCAGCCCTGTTCAATCACAGCATAATGCTTTTTCATTGTAAGAGAGCTGCCCCTCGCTGCCCTGTACACACCACTTCTACTTCTGTATCAACACCACTCCTACAGTATGATCACTGGAGACTTTCTGTCTTCCCCGTAATCATTGTGCATGTGTTTTTGTTTGTTTTTGAGTATAATTAGCCAGGTGTATATAACAAATAATGTATAATTTGTCAGGTGTATAGAGCTAGGTCAGAAATTAACCAGGGCCTTGAGTAAAAAATGCCACCAACAGAAACAAAAAAGTGCCCCAGTGCAAATATATGGCAAAAATACCCCGCTGCAAATTCCTTGGTTTTCTGTCTTTGTTGTTAGATTGTAATATTTTTAATTTATGAATTTATTGTGGTGCCTCTGCAGACTGTACATACCCATAGATGTCATTTGTATTTGTTGTTTCAGATTAATTGTTATTATTAACTAAAACTAAAAATGTATTTCGAAATACAATAAAATATAATTATTACATGTAAAACTTTAGCTTAAAAAAACTTAAATGAAAATTAGAAATGCTGCCTTGGCGGTTAACTGAAATAATTTAAAGTACTAAAACTACTAAAACTGAAGTACTTATAGTACTAAAACTAAAATTAAATTAAAGCTATATATATATACTTTATATACATGTGTATAAACTTAACATATTAACATAATGAAAACTTAACACATAACAAAATGAATAAAACTAAAATTAAAATGAGAACAGAAAATCTAATTAAATTGCAAAATAATTAAAAACCATTCAAAATATGAATTAATACTCTAATAGTAAACTGAAAAAATAGTTTAAGATTTACTTGAAAAAAGCTAAGAATTTTACCTTTAATTTAATGTTACTTATGATTTCTGTGTAATTATTTGTGAAATTTTGCTTAGATTCCCCCATTCCCTGACGTAAATACGACAAAAAGCAGAGCTTTTTTCCTGTGTATAATATATTAAATTCTCACTGTTTAGGGGTGTGTGTTTTTGAATGTGTAGCTATTATAAAGTATTTTAATGAAGACAAAAAAATAAATAAAATGAAGTAAAAACTTAATGTGAAATAAACTCGAGCCAAATCTGCTGTGATGATAGACCACAGAGGCAGACCATTAGGACAGTTTAATAATTTCATATGCATTTTACATTATTTTAGTGAATATTACTTTAAGTATTTGGTATAAAGGGACAACAAACTTGTGTTTTTATGGAGTGGGTGGGGAGGGGGGGGGGGTTTTTGTTTGTTGTAGGGGTATTTTGTCCAGCATATGAAGGTAAAAATGCACTAGAAAATCAATTCCAGTGGGCAGATATTGCTCTTTGTTGAAAGAGTTCATTTCTGACACTGATACAGAGTGATGATAGGTCTCGATGAAGACGACTGAGTGTGTGAATCGCATGAGATGAGAGATTTATTTCCCTCGTTCTGTCACAGTTGTCATAGATGAGAACATGTAGGCTGCTTCTTACTGTGTGTGAATGTTACCTGTTACTTTTCAAAAATATTTATGGTAATAAAATTTTGGAAAAGTACTGTTGATTTGTTTAGTTTATGACTGCAGTACATCCAAAGCATGTTCATTTTGATTTAAAGTTTAGAATTATTAAATAAGTTAGTTGAGTGACAGAAAGTGAAAGAAGAAAGAAAAAGAAACGGAAACTAGGACAGGAGTTATGGTAGCAGGTGGCACATTTGAACATTTCGTTTTCCAACTATAACCACAGAGCGTGTTTGTCTGGCAAGGACATCAGCAGCAGAAGGCTGCGTGTGTGCGTAAGCTTACGTGTGTGTATATGTTTGCGTGTTAAATGCGTGCGTGTGTGTTTGCGCTGTGTAAGATCACTTGTTTGGCCTTGCATCCGCAGGATCAATGGTAGTTTTCACTGAGTAAAGTTATGCAGCGCGCTGGGGAATTTTTTAACATATCCCCAGTGGTGCTGGGCGGCTGCCTGGATAAATATAGACGTGTTGATGTGTGTCTCTCCCTCTCCCTCGCTCACTCTCGCGCTCAACCTCCCAAGCTTTTAATCAAAAGCAATCTGGAGGAGGGAAGTGGGAAAAAAAGGAGAAAAAATTTGGAATGTGCCAATATCTTTTGTGTTCCTCGCTCCTGATCCTCTTGCTAAAGCAATCAGCAGGCAGGCTTTCTGTGTGTGTGGAGGAGGGTGATGGATAGCGCTGCTAATGTTTGCGTGTAGCACGGCCCGACCCTCCATGCTTTTTCCCCACAGTTCCTGCAAATCTTCCCACAGTGACTACGGTCAATGCCTTTGCTCTGTGGGCATGTGATTTCATCCCACGGACCTCGCAGTTTCAAGTCTCAACCTCTTGTTTCAACAACACCCACCTTCTGTCAGCTAACATTACTACCTTATATTCATTGTCTTTACATTTATCCCTGCTAGCACAACAGTTTCCTTTCTGTCTCATTTTTTCAGTTCACACCTCCTCTTGCCTACATTATCCCTTATAGCGGGCTGCCATTTGTCTGTCAGACCTGAGTCACGTATCGCAGGGTTTCAGTGCCTCTGCCAGATTAGCTCTTTTTTTGACGCCTCAGCTTTTATTTTTGGTCACCACATGATGAAGAACCCTTTCATCTGTAGCCTTGTAGTCAGGGAAGACATGTTTTACGTGAACTTATGGTATCACATGTGCAGTATTTTACATATACATGCAAACTTTTTGTCCTATCTATTAGTTTTTTTTTCTTTTTCTTTATCATGGACACAACTTGTCCCTTGTCATTGACTTAGAATCATGAAATGCATGGAATGTGCCATCCTTATTTCATCTGCCTTTGTTCTTCTTGTTAGATTTGAAATGTTACATATTGGAAGTGTGTAATTTTTTTTCTGTGTCAAAACACTTTCTCATATACCAGTTTAGTAGAAATATAAACCATAAGTAAACCTAAGTAAGGCAGTTTTGGATTCATTATTTTTGTAATTCTGTTTAAATTTACATTAATTACACACTTCACTTTCACAAGATTAGTGAAAATTTAAATTTGAAATATGATATTTCTACTACCCCAGGTAATGTGGGTATGTAACCAGTGCCGAAGGCAACAGGATATGCTCACTAAATCAGGAGAGTGGTTTCCCAGCCAAGGGCCCAAGCCTGGAGAGCTGGGGTCAGCAGTGAGTGAACCGACCATGTGTGGAGATCCCATTGGGGAAAAGAAGGTGTGCTCTAGGTCTCAGAACCCTCTCGACTCCTCAGTTTCCACTGCCCATGACTCCCAGTCACCTGCCCCAACCGACCCCAGAAAAGGCCCCTCCACAGGGCCAGCCGACACGCCGTCATCACGCTCATGCAGTGAGCCTCCACAAGGAAGGTACACTTAAGCCTCTCTCTCTCTCAATACAAAATCTAGAATGTTCTAGTAAAGCAACCTTTTTTCCATAATAATTTTTAAAGGTTATAGCATACAAAAATTAGCTTAAAAGTCTCCATGAAGTCAGAACTGACAATTCGTAACGCATTACAAGTAACGCGAGTTACGTAATCAGATTACTTTTTTCAAGTAACTAGTAAAGTAACGCATTACTTTTTAATTTACAAGAGAAGGTTGAAACGCAAGTTACTTTTTTTTCCAATTTATTGATTGACAGCTCTCCTGTCCCCATGTTGAGAGAAATCAGATGTTACTGTAGTTTTAAAATAAATATGAATATGCATTCATTCATCTCACTCACAAAAAAACAAAAACACAGATTCAGTATTCCTCCAAATGAATAAAAATAATGCAACTCAGAATATGACGCAAACCTGCAATAATTAAATGTTAAACAACACAAATATGCTTTATGTATTTAATCCCATTCTATTAACCAATGTCTTTGTTTCTGACCTTCGATGATCCAGTTCAACCGTACTAATAAGCAAAAATTACCCTAGACAAACATTTGTGTGTCTTTTTTTATTGCTGAAGTGTGTTGAAATGTCTTCTTCTGCATTCTACTGTACGGACGTAAATTTACTTTCCCTTCAGCCTGAGGCTTTCATTTTTCACTTTTGGTGTGAAAAGGCTTTGATATTTGCCAAAAATATAACTTTTTTTATTTTACAAACAAACAAGCAAGATTTTAAAAGTAACGCAAAAGTAATGTAATGTATTACTTTCCATAAAAAGTAAATAAGTAACGTAATTAGTTACTTTTTTTTTAGGGAGTAACTCAATATTGTAATGCATTACTTTTAAAAGTAACTTTCCCCAACACTGTTTAACAGTGTGTGGACAGTACAATAAACCCTCCAGCAACCTGCCACTCAAATGAGATCACAGCAATTAGCAGACAACGACAACCCAACGATCCAATCAATTCCTGATGGACAAAATCAAGTCCCACCGTACATTTTTTTCTTGTTTGAGTAGCTGTTTCATTCTGATAAATAGGGAAGATAATTGCAACTTAATTTTGCAAGGTAAGGATATATGGTATTACATAAGTCAATGGCCTAATAGCTTTGGATGACCATTTTATTTATATATAGTACACTCTTAAAAATAAAGGTGCTTCAAAAGGTTCTTCACAGCAATGCCACAGAAGAACCATTTTTGGTTCCCCAAAGAACCTTTCAGTGACCAATTCTTAAATGGACCATTATTTTCCTTAGTGTGAAGAACATTTAAATAATCTAAAGAATCTTTTTCCACTAAAAAGAACCTTGTAAGGTTCCATGGATGCCAATTAAGAACCTTAAATTGTATTATAATATGTATTATATAATTTACATGTCTAAACAGCCAAATATGTTAGAAGCGATGCCGTGCTGGTTTGTTGGTCTTGGTTTGTCTTAGCCTTGTTAGGCATGTCTTTTGGCTGATTTCAGATAGAGTTTGGACACTCTTTAGCTGGCCAACTAAACCAACTAAACACCAGTTTAGCCAGGCAGGGACCCCAGCTAGACGGACTGAAGACCAGTTTGGCCAGGCTTGAGTACCAGATTAAACCAGCTCAAACATGCAGACCAGCTCAGCCGAGTCTTTTCATGACAAACAAGGAGCATCAGGACATTGTGTCGCTCATTTGGTTTCTATTTGATGCATTGTGATGTCTCATTAAAACAACATCCAGTCCTTTTCAATATGGGCAGACAATCTAGACAAACAAGGTGTAAGACTGTACGCAAGAATGTCTCTTTTTGATGCTGTGTGATTATTTGACCTCTAGAAAGAAGCCACCAGCAGCCTCTGATCAGAATGGCAAGCTAGGGCCAAGAGGTGAGAGGCGGCGAGGCCTATCCAAAATCCACTCTGAAGAGCGAGATACCGGAGAAAATCGGAGAGAAAGTCGAAGACTGATGAAGACTCGCTCTCAGGAGCACGACAGTCCTGAGACCAGGAGGACTGAGGGGGAGCAGAAACCACCCAGGGAACAGTGCAGGACTAATCCAAATACTCCACATCATCTGGCCAAACTCCAGCCGGCAGAGCCTGATGGACGTATGCACCCTAAGGCGAGGGAAGCGGGGGAGATAGTGCAGGACAACAGAGGTGCACGGAGATGGGCAGATGGGCGGCAGGCCTCGCTGGAGGGCCAGCAGCAGACCTACGCCCCAGAAAGGACCGCGGGGGGTAAAGGTTTGCAGGGTGCGCCTATTGTGCAGGGTCCTCCTCCTAAAACAAACCACACCCCACAGCCACCTGCTCCGGGGTTCAGGGTGGGCCCTGCCATGCCCGCAGGCCCACCTGAGCTCAGGGAGCCTCAGGAATGGGACAGGAAGTTGCAGCCGAGCCATTTGGACCCCAGCTCGGCTGCGCTGCTGCGCAAATCGACACGACAAAAAGCTGAGAGCATGCTGCGCAATGATTCGCTCAGCTCTGACCAATCGGAGTCTCTACGACCACCCCCGCCCCGCCCCTACAAGAGCAAACGGGGCGGAAACAAGAGGCAGATGTCTGTCAGCAGCTCGGAGGAAGAGGCCGGTTCGACACCAGAATACACCAGTTGTGAAGATGTGGAGATTGAGAGCGTCAGCGAGAGAGGTGGGTCAGATAGATACCTGCTTTTGTATAATTGATACATTTAATCATGGGTTTGCATAAACACAGACCTCCATGATTCAGAAAAGGAAACCATCATCAATATGAATGTAATATTTGGTTTGATTAATGAATTTAGTAATTTTTGCAACACGCAAATCGATTAGCGGTGACTATCAAGAGGTTGCATAACTTCTTTTAAATGCTGCAAGACTTTTCATTTGCTTTGTGTGCAAATGGTTTTTCAACAATTTTCAACATTGTTTTCAACACTGATCGCCCATAAATGTACAGCAGGAGGTACAGGAGAAGATATACTTTATAAAACATACTGAAAATTTTATTTTTTTGACATTTTATATATACACAACTGTTCAAAAGTTTAGGATCAGAAATCATTCGACAATGCTGATTTGGTGCTCAATGTTGACAGTAGTTGTGTGGAAATAGTTTTGCAAAAATACATTTTTTTAAAGATTCTTTGGTAAATAGACTGTTCAAAAGAACAGCATTTATTATTAATGAATCGGTTTATAAATGATTTTATGACACTTTGATCAATTTAATGCATCTTTGCTGAATAAATGAATTTATAAAAAAAAAAAAAAAGTCTCACTGACCCCAAACTTCGGAACGGTATAGTGAATTAAAAAACATAAAATATAGATAGATAGATAGATAGATAGATAGATAGATAGATTATTTATTTGTTTTATTAAGTGAAAGTGAAAATCTTGTTTTTTTTTTCTTTTTTGTGTGTAAAAGGCTGAGTATCTAATTTACATACTAATAAATTACATATCCAAGTCTTAAAAACAGTATTTTACAGTGTATCTACAGTGGATACTTATAAAGGAGATGGTATGCGCTGAATACTTTTTCACTGGCTTTGACTGGTTGATGTTTGGGTTGTGAAGGAGAGGAGGTTACACTGGGCTGTTAGCCTGGCAAACTGACTGAACACAGACTTAAAAGGTCAGTGTATTAACACAAGCCAGGGGTGAAATGTAAACATTGTGGGGTGACTAGGAAAGACAGACTATTGGAGAAGGAATGAGAGACTTAAAATAGGAGAACAGGAGACTGAGAAGAGGTTAAGCAGAACACAAGCTTGCTCTTATCTGTGCAACATTTCATCAGGTTCAACAGAAACAACAGGTAAGAGAATCAACTCTTTCTTCTAAAGAATAGGAACTGAACAATTCAAGTTGACACCTCATACTTTTGCTATTTAAAGTTAATATATTGGTTCTGTTATTAATTCCCAAAGAATGGATGTATAATTTGAACTTTGAACTAAAAAAAAAACTGTTATTTTTCAGTTGTACAGAAGTGGGTAAAAAATGTTTAACTGTGTGCAGTTTAATCTATCAGAGGTTGATATATTTGATTTCTTGATTTCTTGATTTTGTTTTTTATTTTAATTAAAATGTTTCTGTTTCTACTGAAGAGCAAGCATCGTATAAGTGCCTATAGTTGAGGAAGCACCTATCTGTCACTCTTTGGTAGAATAATATAATTGTGTAACAATACATACTGAATGTTGCAACGTGAAACTATGTACTAATGAAATATTTATTTGCTAACCACTATATTTTGGAGGTCATGTGAATGAGAAGTACAAAGCTTAGATAAAAGCCCTCACAGGGGACCAATTCACCATGCAACAAGCAATATATTAAATATTTATACCTTTAGACAGCTACTTAATATTACTTCATGCAGACCTCTTCTGCTTAATTTTACTTCATGTCATTTGATTATGATTTATGCATGTTGCTTTTGTAAGTTGCTCATTGTTTTGTGCTGAAAATGTTTTTCTGGGCTGTATTTTTTAGCTGTTAAAACTTTCAGGAGTGATAGTTGAATTTTGTTGCTTTCCAGAGTTTAACATTTTTATTTAGAGTAACTTTTTATAGGACAACCCTGCTCAGAACTGGGTTAGTGCCTTCCTTAAAAAAACTAACCTAAGAAGATTCCCTGACATACTTGTAAGTAAGCTATCCAGGTCTCAAGGTTTCTTTTTTTCTCTCTCTCTCTTATTTTGAACCCCTGAACCTTATATAAATCAGATGCCTCACTAGCTGAAGCTACTTTATAAACATGCTTTTTGATCCTGAAATTTTTTTTGATGAGTCATGTTGTAAAATAAACCATATATTGTGTTGGGGGTGTGTGTGGTTTGTGTGTGTGTTGTGTGTTGTATATGATATCTATATTTATCTATAGTATGTTATAATCTTAATCTATATAATGTTGTCTGTTGCTAAGGTTATCTGAGTGTTGTTTTTGATCAGCTTCTAATCACGAAAGGGTTAGAAAAATATGCCGCATAATAAAAGTTGATTCTCTCTCTTAGCACTAATACAACTTACATATTTTATTGAACATTTGTCCCTATAAGCAAACTGGCCAACTGAAAGTACATTACAACTTTTAATTAGGCCACGATAAGTGCATTCGACTGTGTCATGCTGCGCGCATCTCGGCAGTAAAGCCGTTCTGTGAATCCTCCGGTCACTGCTTTCACTTAATACACCAGCATTTAATACACAAGAGCCGTAGTTCGCTGACAAGCTATGCACTATCACGTTCAAAATTGCAGATGAATCGCCCTACGTTTAATTGAACATTTTAAGAGCTGACTAAAAGTAATTCAAATCTGTTGTCTATAGCAACAATTAATTTTTTTAATCTATTTTTGTTTTTCGGCAGTTCTTTTTTTTTATTTCTTTTTCGGGGACTGAAATTTGAGAGCCCAGGGGGCTCACCCTCGGCGACATTGCTCAATACCGCCCGGTTCTAATCAAAAATAACCGTACAACATTTCCAGTAAAACCCCGTATGCACAGTGGCCATCATCCCATATAACACCCACGGTAAATCGAAGGGCCAAACGTCACAGAAAGGGCTGAGACTGTCCCTTTGTGCCTGTGTGTGCGTCTGGTGTGGGGTCTGTATATTGCTTGGCTTTGGTGGCATCATTGGCGTCACCCCTGTCTGGAGGACTAATGTAGCAAAAACTCTTAACCACAAAATTAAACACACAACCAAGCCGCAGTTCTCCTGTCGCCTCCCCTACTACTTCGGTTCCTCGCTTCCTCTCTCCGCTTGGTCTTGCTCTGCAGGTGGGTCAAAGCAGAACATATTTCAGCATGAGATCTTGGCTGCAGATGCCCTTTTGGGGCTCAGATATTCATTAAGCATAAACAGAGCAGGTTTAGAGATGGACTTTGGCTAGTGTAAGGTGGCAGCTCACATAGTCAACATATGTACAGTGTATCTCTATGAACTTTTGTGTGTGTGTTTTAGGGGACTGGGAGTGCTGTCCACTGGACCCCACTGCGTGGCATGTAAGTCTTTTCCCACTTTGTACTATAATCATTTAAAATTCAACATGAATTGATGTTTACCGACCATTTTACTTCCAGGATGTGATATTTTTTGAGAAGAAAATGTATGGCAGAACTATCAATTGTAAATCAATTGGAATGTATTTGTTGCATATGTCACTGTAGCTCAAACATCAAAGCACTAACATTGCCAAGGTCATGGGTTTAATTCCTAGGAAATGCATGAAGTTATGCATAGCATAGCATTTGTTCGGTCTTGAGTGACAGAAGTAGAAAATTAACTTTCTGAAAAAGTATTAGAATGACTTCTTTAGAATAACATTTTCTTTTGCAATCATTTACAGTATGATCAGGAAGGTGAATTAAGCTTTGCTTAATTAAACTTCTTAATTTTAAATTAAGAATTTAAGCTTTGTTTTTATAACTTTAAAGTGACAGAGAACACTCATGAATTATGTACCTCCGGTTTTTAATATCATTCAAATAATATAATAGTTTTTTTTTATATTTGAATGAGTTTTTTTTTTTGTTTTTTCCTTTATAGTTTTAGATAAGTAATTTTTTGTTTTAATTTTTTATATATACATATAGAAGTTTTTATGTTCTTACTTAACATTTTTTTAGTTTTGTTTCTTCACATCAATGAAACTACATGAACATGTTTTTAATATATTTTATTTATGGACTTTTAATTTTAGTTTCTGTTAGTTATAATAACCCTGGTTGTGTCTGTGTGGTGACTGCGCATGAGTGTTGAAGTGAGTAAGGGTAGGACTGTAATGGGATGGTTACTCTCTCGTGATGGGATTAATCTCTGCCTTTGGTTCTCTTTCCACCGGTTACATGGCAGCCCTCCAAGTAAAGGTTATCATTTAATTGGCCGATCACTTTGAGCAATGCGCACAGCCATGCCTAAAGAGCTGGGGAACTCTGCTATCTCGCTGTAAAGGTCCAGGGAAAGCACTTCGCATCAACCTACTGAACAAACACATTGTTCCTCTTCAAAAACCGACCCATTGTTCTATCTACTTGGATGTCATTCACAACTACATCCATTGACCCATGGCACATCGGCTTGCGAAAAAAGGAAAAAACAAAAACAAAAAAACAATGGATATGCACAATAGGTTTTGTGGCATTTATGAATTCTCTGTAGACTTTACCCATCTTTAAATGATTTGTACGGGTACAGGTGGTCGGAGGGAAGATTACAGAAAGTGGGAGACTTGGGGCCTTCATCACCAAAGTCAAGAAAGGAAGTATAGCTGATGTGGTGGGTCATCTGCGGGCCGGTGAGTCCAGAACCTCTCGCAGTTTGTTACTTAAAAAACTAGGACTGTTAATTGATTAAACAGTGTAATCAAATAAATTACCTCATACACTGATTTAGCAAATTAATCATAATATGGATGCATATATTACCCACTAGCAAACTTCTAAGGTGGCCTCAAGATGACTTCAAATGATTTAAAGTGAGATAAAACAAGCATTAAATTAAGTTAAAATCAAAGATAAAAAAAACATATGTGTGTGTGTGTGTGTGTGTGTGTGTGTGTGTGTGTATATAAATCACCCTTAACTTATCTTTGTTTTCTTTGAAAGTCTTGGAAAATATGGATATATGAGAATTTTAAAACTGATTTAAACTCAGTCATGTAAATTAATAAAATCTTAAAACACCTTGAATATTTTTTATAAATAATATACATTGTGTACATCTGCCAAGCACTAAAATATTTGATCAGGTAGGAATTGTGAGTAAAGATATTTGTAAAAATCCTTACCCAGGAAATCGCAAATGACTGGAAGAGTCATGTAAAGGCTTTGTTTAAAAAGAGTGAAAAACCTGAAAATTATTTTCTTCTGTTCAGAAATTAGGAGACCTTGAATAATGTTGTGGGCAATGGGGGGCCTTGGAGTCAGATTGAGAACTACTGGCATATACCAGTATTTGTAAACAAAAGACCCCAAATGAAGATGATTCATTATTGTGACAAATGAGTAAACATAGACCTCAAAAGTTTAGAAGTCAGTGTATTGTTTGCATATTGTCTGCATTCTGTTGTGAAAACATGAGGTTATATTTCAAGCTTAAATTACTTCGTAAATTACTCTACTGCTAAATTTGCACACTTAATTGACAGTCTTAACTGAATTGAATTTAATAATGCATTTAGTCCTCAGATATTTTGAAAATGTTTAATGAGTGTGTTTAGTCAGTAAAATATCTATTTTAAAAAATGAATGGTGGCAACACAACACATTTTGGCTGTTTGTAGGTGATGAAGTGCTTCAGTGGAATGGTAAATCGTTACCAGGATTAACCAAGAAAGAAGTTTACAATATCATCTTGAATTCCCAAACAGAACCACAAGTTGAATTAGTAGTATCAAGGCCAATAGGGTAAGTCGTCCATCACACACTTACTGGGTATCTGACTAATGGCAAAGCACCCAAACTATTTTTAAAGGGGTCATTTTGTAAATTATTTTATAAAGTTTCTTGCTGTGCATTTATAATCTTAGTATGGTTTTGTCATCAAAAACAATCGTAATTTAGATACAATTGGTTTATATTTATATATTTATATTTATAGATACAATTTTTATATTCTGTTTCTTGAGGTTAGTTTATAAAGTTTGCAAAGCTTTTTGCATCAAAAAGGTCTTTCTTTACCTAACAGCAGTATCATGATGTGACATCACGATTGTCCCGATTTCAAACCCTGCTGTTTTAGAGGGGTAAAAAAATCATATTTTAAAATGGGGAATTAGTTTTGAAAATTGCATTTTTTTATTGTAGAGTAACCTCTCATATGTGTAAATATCAAGTGCATTTTGATTCTCCATTGCATGACCCCTTTAAAATTTATTATAGTATGCGGGTTCCCTTTCTTAAAGGGTTAGTTCACCTAAAAATGAAAATTCTGTCATTAATTACTCACCCTCCTGTGCGGTTTTCAACCCGTAAGACCTTCGTCTCAATCTTCGAACACAATTAGATATTTTGATGGAATCTGAGTAGCTGTCCTGACCCTGCATAGACCGCATACACTGAAATGTTCCCATCCGAAACGTGCAAGAGAGCTGTGAAAATATTAATGTGGGCATCATTTGTTCCTCCGCAATTTATACACCGCTACTAAATATTTTTGTGCCAAAACAAAAAAAAATTACAAACTTTATTCACAATTCTCTCCTCCGGTCTCCACGCCTATAGTGCCATTTTGGAGAATATCTGCTGGATGTAAACAATGTATGCTGTTCTGTGTTAGCTTCGTCCACACGGATATGCTGTTTCCTTCAGATCAAATCACAACAACGTAGGAAACAGATCAGGCGTGACGCAGCTGACACAGAACAGCATACACTGTTTACATCCAGCGGATACTCTCCAAAATGGCGCTACGGCAGGGACGGAGATTACGCTGGAGACGTGTGTTCGCATAGAGGTTTTCAAGAACCGGTGTGAATAAATACAGATTTAAATTAAAAGAGACAGGATAGTCTGTACATGACCTGATGTTTTATTCGGACCCAGAATAAACCGAGATGAACATCGTGGAGCGCTAAACACTCATGCAGTGTATGTTTCATTCATACTCAAAGCCAGAGGCGCTCTCATCAACTAACTCGCGCAGAAAGTCGTACCAGGAAATTCTTAATATGGACAAAAGCGTTCAGCTATGGCTGTATGAAAACTGTTGTTTTCACAGAAAACAGAAACGTTTGGAAATATGAAGGCTTTAAACATACGATTGCGACAATATATGGTGTTTATTTGTGTTTGTCAAGTTATCTCCAGGTTATAAATAAAGTATATGACCAATGCAGTGCTAATTGACATAGCATTTATCATAGTATATAATAGTACCCAAGTATACTGTATAACAAATAATTATATTGGTTATTAATACCAGCCTTATCCAGATTTCTAAGTCGAATATAAGCTAGTAATATAGAACAATTTAAGTTTGCCCCAACACACGTCAAAAGGAATAAACATGTATATTTTTTACCGCATTTGATAATGAAGTTTCGTAATGTTCACCAAGCTGACTTTATTTGAATCCAAAGGACAAGCAAACTTAACTTGCTGAAATAATTTGTTTATCTAGGGCTATTTAAACTACTATTTTCTAGTTGAATATAATTGTTATTTAAACATTCTATAATTTATTGTGATTCAAAGCCTAGTATTTTTTACCAAATCTTACTCCGTCACACGATCCTTCAGAAATGCTTCATGATATTCTGATTTGCGCCTCAAAAAACTAATAATCTTATTCAGGCGTGAAAACAGCTTTGTAGAATTGTTTTTTCAGGTTTCTTCTTTGAGTGAATAGAATCGTGTTCAGAAGACCCGCATTTTAGCTTTGGACTGGTTTGTTCGCATTATCTGATGTCATTTCATTGTAACATTTAAGTGGCCTTTATCATCACTTTGATCCAATTTAACTAGCCTCCTTGCTACATTAAAATGTTATTTCTATAATTTATTTTTCCAACAAAAATTTAAATTATACTGCATCTCCAAGCTTGGAAATGGTAAATGTGACAACAGCTTTTTAATTTTTACACATAAATGGCTAGATACTTTGGGATCCTTTTTATTCATCAAAGAATCCTGAAATAATTTACTCAACTGTTTTAAATATTGCTAATAATAATAATAATAATAACTAATTACTAAAAACCAGGTTTCTTGAGTAGCAAATCAGCATATAAGAATGATTTCCGAAAGATCATGTGACAATGAAGACTGGAGAAATGATGCTGAAAAATATTCAGCTTTGCATCACAGAAATAAATAATAAAATATATTCAAATCGAAAGCATTATTTTAAACTAGAAAAAGAGTCACTCTTTGACTGCTTTTTGCTGTTACTTTCTGTACAAATAAATGCAGGCTTGGTGAACATTAGAGACTTCTTTATAAAACATTAAAAATCTTACTGTCCAAAAACTTTTGACTGGTAGTGTATAAATAAACAAATGTTTAATTGCAATTTGTAAATATAGATATATATATATATATAATATATATAATATATATATATATATATACACATTTTGTCCCCCTCACTCACCAATTCTGAATGATGGCTACGCCCTTAAGCGCTACAGGGTGATGCGGGGGAGACGAATTGTTGAATAAAGTTGTTATTTTTGTTTTTTTGCGTACAAAAAGTATTTTCGTAGCTTCGTATAATTGCGGATGAATCACTGATGCCACATGGATTATTTTACAGATCTCCTTGCTACGTTTCTGGACTTGGGGACATTTAAGTTGTATTGCTGTCTATGCAGGGTCAGACAGCTCTCAGATTCCATCAAAAAATCTTCATTTGTGTTCTGAAGATGAACCGAAGGTCTTATGGGTTTGGAACGACATGAAGGTGAGTATTTTAATGACAGAATTTTCATTTTTGGGTGAACTAACCCTTTAAACGATGTTTTGGAGTGGAGTGAATAGACTGTGGTCAATAGATGTTTCTTTTTTCCTGTATTTTGTATTGTCCTGTCAGCATAATACTCATTGCTCTGTCCTCCCACCTCTTTAAAAAGTTGCATTCATTGATTTCTCTCCAAACACTTGCAAAGTGTGTATAAATCTTAGCTGCAAGTAAAACACAGTCTAGGAGATGATGTGATTATTTATTTTTTTTTGGATCTTGTGATGCACACCTTAATTCTCTAACCTCTGGCTGTTGATGTTTGTATACAGAATATGTGGACACCTAAATTGCACTTAAAATGTTTGCTAAACAAATGATGCTGGAGCTTTTCTGAAAACAAACTCGTCAAAAATATATTTTGAGCAATTTATCTAACATTTTATCATTTAGTATCTAACAAACTTCAAATGCATGTTTGTGCTATATTTCTTCAAAATAAATGACACTATATATGATATTTTGTTATATAATACAAAAATATTCATACATTAAATGTGGCTTAAATGCCTAAATACACTACCATGCAAAAGTTTAGAGTCAGTTAAAAAAAAATTTTTTTTTTGAAAAATAAATTAATACTTTACTTCAGACAAGCTACATTGAAAGTGCGATCAAAAGTGGATATAACGACATGTATAACAGATACCTATTTCATACTAAATACTAATACTATTTCAAATAAATGCTGTTCTTTTGAACTTTCTATTCTTCCAAAAATCCTGAAAAAATTGCATAATGTTTTCCCCACAGAAAATATGTAGCAGACAGATCCTGTTTCAATATGAAATAACAATATGATCTTCTTTCTTGCAGCACTAAATCAGTGTTACAGTATACGTCGCAGAATAGTGCACATGATAACTGGAGTAATAGCTGCTGAAAATTTAACTTTTCCATCAAAGGAATAAATTACCTTTTAAAACATGTAAAAATAGAAACAGTTCTGTTCCAATATTGTATATTATTTATATGTGACCCTGCCTGTGAAAACCAAGCTAAAGTCATTTTTTTTTGATTTACTGTTTTCTACATAAAATCATATTTCATAAAGATGTAAAACATTCTGTGAAAATATAACCTTTATATCTTTAATATTGACTGAGTAAGGCCATGTCAAAGATTGAAACATAGTGAAATTAATGGTAGAAATCAAACTTTGGTGCTTGTTATCTCATGATTAGATTTTAAGACTTTAGCCTGGATTCCACAGACAAGGTCACATCCTTACTTTTTACTTATTTTATGTACAAACTAAATGCAAGCCTTGTGATGAGCATACAGACTACATTGCTTTTTATACACATCTTACGAACACCAGACTTTGTAATAGTAATTTCTGATTTTGTGATCTTTTTTGTTTCATGAGACACCACTAATCCCAGAAACAATCACACCCTCCTTAGAATCAGTATGTACTGAATCAAAAGATATCTGATCAAATGTGACTCTTTCTTAAAATCAACAAAAGACTCTGTATGTTCTTCACACTTGGACTTTTCTTTCCCTACTGCATCAAGTTACAAGTTCCTTTCGATCAAGAATCAAGGGCAAGACCCTCTATATCGTCTTGTCCCCTTCCAGCCCCGTGGGCCTTAGAGATCCCCTCAGCTACTGCCTGGAGCAGCTGTCCGTCAGTAACCGGAAGTATGGTACTCACAATGTTGTGCTTAAGTCTTTGTTTAATTCGCTGTTTTTATTATTTATGCTTGCAGTGAAAATGTGGTACGTAATGCGACCATCAGCTGATCGTGAACGTATTGCGGCTATAAGACCTGTCCACCAGATCGGTGGCACGACCCGAATCCCCTATGTCAAGTACTTCCTGCCTGATGAATGTATTTTAGATTTTTCCTGTGGTGTACAGTTTTAGTTTCAGAATCAGTGC
The DNA here is from genome assembly GCA_018155175.1 of Sinocyclocheilus anophthalmus. NCBI lineage: Eukaryota > Metazoa > Chordata > Actinopteri > Cypriniformes > Cyprinidae > Sinocyclocheilus > Sinocyclocheilus anophthalmus. Next base: position 933,711 of record JADLZN010003741.1, read on the forward strand.
ATTGTATCGTGACTAACAGACCATTTTTTTATTGTACTGCCTAGTACCACTACCAGTTTCAAAGTTATGTGAATCAGTAAGGATTTTTAAAGCAATTTAATGCTTTTTATACTCAGCAAAGTTAATGCATTAAATTGACACAAGAAATCTGTTCTTTTGAACTTCCAGTTTCGGTTCATCCAAAAAACCCTGAAAATGTATTCACAGTTTCGAGCTGCACAATGCTTCTTAATAATATAATTAAGAAGTGTTTTCTTGGACTAAATCGATTCGTCCGAATGAGTGTATTAAGATCATATGACACTGGAGTAATGACTACTGAAATTCAGCTTCACCATCATATGTGAAAAAAAAATGTTAAAATGTTAAAATAGCAATATATATTTTTAGCAATTTATATTTTGCATTGCAATAATATTTCAGTATATTACTGTTTTTACTGTGTATCTGATCAAATAAATGCTTCATCGGCGAGACTTCTTTAAAAATATATATACAGTATATCTTTTTAAAGAAAACCATTTTAAAAAATCTTACTGACCTGCAACTTTTGAACGATAGTGTAGATCAAACAAATTTTCCAATAAATGCATGATTTTTTTTTTGTTTCTGATCATTGCTTATATGTGCATCAAGTTTTAATGTTCTCGTTGTAATGTTTATGTGTATATTTGTTTTACTTTAGTGATAAGAGCAAGAGAAGGACGAAGACAGTGAAGAAAAGTCTGGAGCCCAAGTGGAACCAGACATTTGTGTACTCTCATGTCCATCGCCGGGATTTCAGAGAACACATGCTGGAGATTACTGTGTGGGACCAACCCAGAATACAAGATGAGGAGAGTGACTTTCTGGGAGAAGTATGAAGCATATGTAAACTTTGTCCATTTATTCACAACATGAATTGCTCTGTGAAAACATCCGTACAGTATCACACCTGATTGTCTGCGGTTTCTCCTGTCTTTAAACCTAGATCCTAATCGAGCTGGAGACTGCCCTGTTGGATGATAAGCCTCACTGGTACAAGCTGCAGACACATGACGTCTCTTCCATCCCACTGCCACACCCGTCGCCATACCTGCCCCGCAGACACGGACACACTGAAACACCCACCAAAAAGCTGCAGCGTAAGTGGAAGGCCTCACTGGTGGGGATGTGATCTGAAAAGGTTGAACACACAGAATCACTTTGTGTTTAAGTGCTTTTTCTCTCATAGGGAGGAATTTAGTAAGAATGATTTTAATTTCATCTGTCAATCCTGCTGTTTATTTGCAAGCGCTGCGAGCTATCGGCACGCCTGATAACTGGATAGTGTTCCCAATTATAACATCGTCTACGGTGGCCGAGAGAGCTCAGCGCGCTGCAAATGAAAAAAAACACATGCAAATAGAAAAAACACCAGCAATTTAAGAAAACATCTTCATCAATTTGACAACACACTCGCTGGACAATACTCACAACACGATCAAATACAGAAACGCACTGCAAAAACTTGCAACACAATCAAATACAGAAACATGCAGCAAATATGCACAGACCACATTGGAAAAGTATAAGGGAACCACAACAAGTGACGAACCTGGCTGGGACACGCTTCAGTGTCTACTCTGAAAGGTGAGATTTATTTTTTTTAACATCCTGATCATATGATTCCCTAGGATCTATATTATTAGCCTAAATAAGCTGAAGAAATATACAATTAGCCTACTGTAACTGTGAAACGTTATGTTAGCCTGCTAACTTACTGTCTACAACTCCCTTACTAATTGGTATTTACTATTTAAAAAAAACATGGTTACTATAGTTAAACCATGGTAATAACAAATTAAACCATACACTACATTAACCCAGTGGTTTGGTGGTTACGTCTGTCTTGTAAATGGTAATCATTACACCAAAAAAACATCATTACTACACTTTTACTATAATAAAACCATGGTTAATTTTCGTAAGGGTTGTTGGGGTCCCCTTGAAACATTTACGTTGTGGTCTGTGCCACTTACATCGCTTTTTTCTGTATTTGTTTGTGTTGTGAGTCTTTGCAGCGTATGTGTTGTCAAACTGATGAAGATGTTTTCTTAATTTGCTGGTGTTTTTCTATTTGCATGTGTTTTTTTCATTCGCAGCGTGCTGAGCTCTCTCGACCACCATACTCTTCCACATCGCTTGATCATAATTTGATAAATTACGGCCACCGTGATCAAATAGGAAATGTACACACATTTTTGTACCATCAATTGTTCATGGGAGGTAATAGTTAATTAGCCTCGTCTGCATAGAAAGTAGGTGGCTTAATTTAAATATGCATAGTGCAGCACTGTATAAGCTATATACAGTATTCACAAATTTGGGGTGTTTTTGAAAGAAATCTTTTATGCCCACAAAGGCTGCATTTATTTGATCAAAATACAGTAAAATCAGTAATATTGTGCAATATTATTACAATTTAAAATTGCTATTTTCAATTTTAATGTATTTTAGAATGTAGTTTATTTAAGTGTTGGAAAAACTGAATTTTCAGCAGTCAGTACTCCAGTCTCCAAGGTCATATGATCCTTCAGAAATCATTCTAATATACAGATTTGGTGCTCAAGAAACATTTCTTATTATTATCAAAGTTAAAAACAATGTTGAAATTTTGTGGAAACCTGGATACATTTGTTAGGATTCTGTGATGAATAGAAAAATGCTTGGAGAATAAAGTATTAATTAAAAAAATAAATCTTACTGACTCCAAACGTTTGAACAGTAGTGTACATTTTGCTTAAATGTGAGCGGTATATGAATAAGATGCAGAGTTTTGCATTGAAATGCTGCTCAGTTGTGTGGCACAATCGTTTAGTGAATTCGCCCCCTCAGTGTTTCACAAGATTTACCATAAGCTGAAGAGGATGTGGGCAGTTCGATTAAAATAGAGGAAATTTGCCTTCACTTTCTAAAATGTTAAATCAAGTCAGAAAAATGATCATAATTTCACAATTACTAAACTATATATAAGTAGGTGAAAGACAATCATCAAACATTAGTTAAACATCAACATATCTTTTAGGTCAAGGTCCTGAAATTCATCCAGTATCATTAATATTTTTGCCATTGTCTCGAGTTTTTCGTGTCTGTACGTTCATGAGGAGGTATGTTTTTGAACCGTGCTGCCTGTGAGTTAGTGTGTAGGAGTGTGGCCCATGGGTACAGTGTGTCCACAAGACATATTTTAGTATGCTAGGTTATTTCTTTATACCTTTGCTTGCCTAACTATGGATTATTCCAATAGTGCTTTGTGTGCATTTGTTTGCGTCTATATCTCCGCGTCTGTCTGTACATCTATCCCTGTGTGTATATCTGTCTGTGCAGGCTTGCAGCGTATTACAGAAACTGATTATGATGATGGTATTGGCATAGTTGCCACAGGTGGGTGGGAGGGGCCAAGGCAATGCCAACCTTGGCACTTCTCTGTACTTTATGCATTAGAGTACCCCAAAAGAGAGAAGCAACCAATAGCAGGCCTTCCCTTCCTTTGGAAGTCACCGCTGTTGTGCTGGAGACAATTCACCGATGTAGCGAATCAGCTCATTCAATTGAATACTAAAATCATAATCTTCTTATAATTGAATTATGAATTTTTTTAGATCCGCTGTAGATATTTAGCTCACCTCTCAGGGTCAACTGTCTTGTCAATTCTAAGAACGTTAATTTCCTTTGTTAAGGGAAATAACTTTCTTACTGTGCAATTCTACAAAGCTTGTAGCATTAAATCTGCACGATTAAGTGACTCCAGTTATGAGCAAACAATGAACCACTTCAAGTGTGATACAAGTAAGGTTTTATTTAACTACATAAACACTTAAACTAGTCTAACATACTACATAAACACTTGAACTGGTCTAACATACTACATAAACTCTTAAACTAGTCTAACATACAACATAAACTGGTCTAACACACACATACACACAAACAGTTTGTATAGGAAAGGGTTAAAGATTAACGCAGTAAAAAGAGAAGAGAAATAAGAATAAGTTATGGAAACATTTGCATATTCAGGCGAAACAATTTACCACACTGAGGGAAACATCAGATTCTTAGTTTAAACACACCTTTGTAAAAAGGTGCGAATGGTACCTAATGTATCAATTAATAAGACTAAGTTTGATACTTACATGTCTCGTCTGTCTGAAAGAAAGTCTTGATGCAGTCCAAAGGTTCAAGTTTATTTTTGCTGAAGTTGGTTGATGAAAAAGAAGAATCAGTTTGAGTCAGAGAATCTTGTTGATTGGAGAAGACAAGGCCGAAGGCCTGGCACAAAAAATTACGATGTCCTGGAGCATTGGAGCTCACATCCTATCAAAACCTAACAGAACCACCGACACTGGGCGGGTCCCTAGTGTGGGGCTTTTAATGTCCCGGAAGATTCCCGCCTCTCAAGTGTGGCAGCTCACTTGTCCAAGAGAAGTTCAGAACCAAATATTCAAGTGGGAAGGCTCTGCAATTGCTGGGGGTTTTACGACACTTTCGTATTAGCGAGGGCATGGTAATATTGCAATTGTAAAATTCGCTTGGTGTGTGTGTTCACAAACACACCTAAAACATCTTAAACACTAATAGTCTTGCCATAGGTATAAAACACCCATACCATATACACTCTCAATTAGATCATCCTAATACTAATTCATAGATACTAAACATAGTAGGATTACATATAGGCAGGATGACAGGAATGAGTGTTTCCATCAAAAGCCTGCATAAAACAGTATAAAATTCCTTCCAAGAAAGACAAATACAGCCTGATGACATATATACATCAATGAGCCAAGGATCAGGTGTGTTTCCATATCAAAGAAAAGGTTTTCTATTAATTAATTATTAGCAAAGAAAAGTCCATTCCCTTGTGGGATTTTCCTAGGACCAGAAGGCAAAAAGGCAGTGATTTTCCCCCATCTTAAATTCCCGGAGGTCGAATTGTATCTGTGTCAGGGTTGCCATGGGACCAGGGGCCTGTTCGGCTTCCTGGGGTGTTACGCTTTTCGGGGGAAGGGTCCATAGGTCCTAATATGGCTTGTTAACTGAGGGGGTGTTACAGAGTATTTGTTAAATAAAGCTAACAAAATATATATTGTGTGTTAGATTGGTCCAGACGCTACAACCCGTATCACCATCAACTTACACAGTCTGGCATGTTTCTTCATCCCATACTAAAGATCTAACTATTCGGTACGATGTACTATGCTTAAAAGATATGAAGTGGTGCTTCTTCTATTTGGGGGAGACACTAACTATCTAAAATGTGTTCTGTCTCCAGTGCTTTTCTCTGTAGTATAGTTAGTAGTTTAGACTTGCAGCATTATGCACTCTATCACATATGCATGATCACAGTGGGAAAATGAGGAAAACGAATTAGTAAACAGGAGGACTGCTTCCTCTCGGTGGTGCTACACATTTTAATTTGCCTCTGCATGTTAGAAGTTAGAAAATGACACATCTTTGTGGTACAATGCCTTTGTGACATACCTTGACTTCATTCTCCAAACCACATAAGCATACTGTAATTATAAATATTGTGGATATAGTCTTATAGGGCAGTGTTTTTTTTTCTTCTCATGGCCACCTTTGAATTTTTTTAAATGTTACATTTACAGTTTTTTTAATTATTCATTCTGATTTTAAAAATCTAAATATTATTAGTATGATTTTAGCAGTGAAGTTATATTCTGTCATTTTATTGGAAAAACTGGTGTGAAAAACTATTTCTGTTGAAAAAAGAAAAAAAACTCCTTATAGTCTTTCAGTTTTCATTGCTTTGCTATTTAATGAGGAAGTACATTTTTTTAAATATTTAATGAATTTTTTGTCACTAAGCCAATATTGGTCTGTTATGTTCCGCTTTGTTGTAAAAATACCTAAAAAATGTCATTGTATAAAAAAAAATGTAAGAAACCGAAAATAGAAAAATAAATAAATATATTTTTAATTTTCGATTTGACTGATTTGACTAGTAGTGTGTGTACATATATATCTGTAGGACTCAAATGGAGATTCCCACTGTCAAAAGCACACATCGTTCAAAAATAGATATAAGGAGAATGAACAAGGTATTTTAATTGTCTGGCATGTTTTGTTAAATATGGGCTAACGCATTATGTCAATTCTTTTATTTTTTGGAGGGTTTCTGACGTGGGGAATGTGATTTGCCAAGACCAATGACTGCAAAAATCTAAATCTGAATTTTCCAGACAGGCTTTTCTAAAATTGTTCTTTACTTTTTTTTTGTCTTTGTGTCATCACAGCTACGGAAAACCGATCCAGAGAAAGAGAAAGAGAAAGAGAATGGGACAGAGAAAGAGAACGGGACCGAGACAGAGACAGAGGCCGAGACCGGGCGACAACATTAGAGGTTCCAGATCAGCAGAGGCCAACTCAGTATCGCTCACGGTCCGTGTCCCCACACAGAGATGAAGAGAGCAGGGGACGGTCCCGCCCAGCCAACGTCCCTGCACAGAGGTATGTCCCTAGCTATTTTTTAGGATTTATCATTTATCAAATAATTGTAACCTGCATTAAACCCTGTTTTCTCTCTAAGGAGTCTGGATGAGGTCCAGCACAGCCGGCGATCCCGTTCCCCAACACGCAACCACGACCGTGCCCGTGTGCAAGAGAGAGAATACGTAGATGACAGGTAAATAGAAATTTGTGGGCCCAAGCAAGTGTAAACAAGTGTGCCTTAGTGTGTGCTAAAAGAATAATCACTTCCATATGCCTTCATTTTCTTCCATAAAAGTACTGTTTCTGGAATGCCTTTAAAATGAGTTTTTGGAAAGAGAAATGACGTTTTCGAGACTTGCTAACCTACAAAGGCCTTACACCATTTTCAGAAGGTGGGTTAGAGCCAAACCACCAGTGATTCATGGAAGGTTTGTTTTTGAAAGGATTGAGCATCACTGAAGGGTTTGAATGGACAGAGATGATCGTACAGGAAGACACGTCTTTTTAAGCTTTGTGTATTGTTCTGGCTTTAAAGGTTGTTACCCTTCCTCTTCTAACTCACTTACTGGTGCGCATTTTTTCTTTTATGTTTGCTTGTTTTTTGTTCTGTTTTGTTAATTTTCTTAAGTGTCCTCCATCTCCATGGTAATTGCAGTAAGGTCATCTTGATACACAGATCAATGCAGGGTGGAAGCGCAGAGTGTCTGCACACCCAAAGGTAAAGAAAAGGCCAGAATTGAACCACCAGTCTGTGAATTATACCATTGTTATATTTAGATTACTGTGTAAATCAATGTAATAATAATCTTGGTCTCATAAGCACTGGTAATATCATTTTCATTTTGAAAAGACTCCTTGTATCTGTATCGTTCGCAGCCTGAAGTTTATTCCATTTAATTAAAGCAGCGTTGAGTGTTGATGCCAGTTTCTCTCCCCAAACACTTCTTGTCAAGCTCTTCGCCTCTCCACTCTAATATTTCAGAGCAGCCCGTTGACAAGAAACTAGCAGAACTTTCCACTAGCTTTTGGCGTATAGCCTAAAAGACATATGTCGTCATGACAACCGTTTGCTTTCTCAAAATAACAATCTCGTTCTGCTCAAGTGTCATTTTGACATGTTTATTTTTATTCCGTTCGTTACTGACCTTGATAAAATTACGAGCGTGTTTGACAGGGAAAAAAATATGATCTAGAATGAGGGAGTTGCCTCTGGACTGATCTTTGCATGTTTGCATGAGTGACCTTTGACATTCCTTTGCTGTTTGAGTGGACTAACCACAGCTGTGATTTTGATACATCTTTTGTTTCCATTTTGCATGCTTGCATGTTAATGTAATGTTGGCAGATGTAATGTTGGCAGGAGTTCATCTAAGCACAGTAGCACTTTGCCTCCAAAGATGCCTTTATTAGTCAATGGAATTCATAAGGATATTTACAGGTAAGGCGGCCAAACACGAACACTTAAGCCATGGCATCCTTTCTGACTAATGAGGATTTTATAGCATCTGTGACGCTCAAACTCACTCAGATCTCCAGAGCACTTTTATTATGGATTAGCTAATGCAATATACAGTCTGCTGGTGAATATATATTTTTTTATCATTGTCAAAGTCTGACACAGTATTTACTCATTCATATTTCAAAGACAGTAGAAGTACTTATGAAATTGCATATATGTATTTTTCCAAGTCTTATTTAAGGGGGTTAAATAACGCGCTCTAAAGTTTGGATAATTGCATGTAATAGCAAATTTTAAAACCTGTAACACAATAACATAATTTTCATTGCATTGCAATTAACATGCCAATGAAGTGTATGAAAACAAATTCAGTCACACTAAGTAAGATTACTTTTATTTATATTAATATTCTTTAAGCATATTGTTTCTGGCACAAGTGAGTTGCTCTTTTTAAAATTATGCTAAAGTGTGCTGCTTTTTCACAAGGGTCCATAAAAACAGCATATTTGCTTGGTCAACATCATCATATGCAAACACATAGTATAGTATTGTAGTCATTCAGCTGGAAATTGAAATAAAGACAATCCTATGGGAATCTGCCACTGTTAGGTGTTAAGATGGTAAGTAAATGTGAGTGCTGTGTGAATGTGAATCTGACTGTGGTGTTCTGGTTTCTGTGGATGTTTATAGTAGCACCTGTAATTTAAAAGATATAATTTATTTGAAGAGTTAGACAGTAAATCACTGGTAGCTATAAACATCTTTTGCCATGTTCTAACCAGGCGCAATGGGACGTGTTTCCAGCAACAAGCTATGTGCCTGTCCAAACCAAGTAGGTCCATAATTCCTGGAGAAAACTATCCTTTAGCATTCCCTTTCCCAAGGTTGGACCACAGTGTTAAACATCCAACAAGTCTCCACAGAAAGCATGGTCATGTGATTCAATTTTATAATGTGTTTTTTTATTGTCTTTCAGTATGTTTTCTATTTCTGTAACTTGTGTTTGCTTTTGTTTACACTTGTTTGGCCTTGGTTTGTGTTCAGCTCAACACTTCCTGCATGCCTTAAGTCAAAGTCACGGCTGTCTGTAGTCACTGGCACTCAACGTACAGTCACACGCCGAGTTCTTAGGTTCACAGACAAGATCACCATTAGGTAAGGGGTCGAACATGTAAACCCTAAACCCATATATATGTATATATACATATAAACATCCAGCAGCTCCTCATTCAGAACATTAGCAGAAAATTCAACCATTATCTCGCTCACCATTTTAGCAGCTCTTACAGGTTTGCTTTTTATTTTATTTTGGACCTAACTTTTTTGTTCTTTGTCATGTTCCTTTCCTCCTTTTTCCTTCTTCTTTCTCCATTGGATGGCATGTTGTGACCCTAGTGATCTACAGCCCTCTCTTGACAGGGTTAGAAGTGCTAGTACCAACTGTCTGAGACCAGGTTCTAATTCCAATTCACCTGAACGAGACAGGTACACTCTTTATTTTGAATTGGATTATTTCAGTTTTGGTGAATTTGCCATTAATATCATTCACATACATTAAAGGACACTCTTAGAATGTTCCTTTGTGATGCCCTTTAAACACAACAATCACTGGGTCTTATTTATATTGTGTATACACATACACAACACACATACACAATATGTTTTGCTTAAAACCAGTGTGCAAACACAGAAATCAGAATTGTTTTTAATCTAGGATAACATTTTAGATCAAACTAAAACACACATACAAATCCTTGTTGCATTAAAACATGAAATTTGCTAAGTTTATTGTTTATATAAATTATACATTTAAAAAGTTTGGGGTTGTTAGGGTTTATTATGTTTTTGAAATAAGTCTCTTAAGCTCATAAAGGCGGCATTTATTGATTAAAAATACAACAAAGCAGTAATTGTGAAATAATATATATTTTTTTAAATGTAATTTATTCCTATGATGGCAAAGCTGAATTTTCAGCATGTCGTTAGTCATTACTCAAGTCTTGGCGTAACGTTGGAAACAGTGAGATGCTTAATATTTTTTGTGGAAATCATGTTTTTTTTCAGGATTCTTTGATTATTTAATTATTCTTATTATTCAAATTATGCTAATGCTAAATGCTAGCATATTCTCCCTCGTTTAGAATAATAGACTCAGAATAATTTTTTTTGTAAATATGTCAAATTTTCCGTGAGAACTTTTTTCTGAGCACATACTGTCAAATTAGAACACTTACTGTATATGCAATTATTAGTGAATAAAACCCAGTGTGTCTATGTTAATGTTAATGTCAAAGTGACATACCACCATTGGGTCACCCACTTTGCACTGCTCTGTTAGCGTCCAATGACTCTTATGGCCTGATAGCTCTGTTTTGCGTTTTTGGGAGCATTAATCCAACCACTGTAGGTGGAGAATTGTCAAAAATGAGTCCCCTGAATCTGTGCATCTTCTTGTATGTTTGAGATTATCATTGCCACAGTCTCTATATTGACCTCCCGTGTTTCTTCCATCTCCACTTTGAACTCTTTGGGTGTTTGTGGATCACACACGCACACACTCACGCAGGAGCACCCAGTCTCTGCCCCGTACCAGACCCACGAGCCCCAGGATCCTAATTCAGCATGCCTCCCCAGAAGACGACAGGTATCCCTCCTGTCCTCCAGTCCTTTTGCTAAACCACTCTGCTCTTCTAACCTGTCCGTCCCCCCTCTGCCATGGGACTAGATAGTGGATGTAGCTAACCCTCCAGCCTTCTGTAGCTTCTGACCCATAGCTTGTTGTGACCCGACCCCATGATTTTAGTGCTCAACAATGTGATTGCTAGTGTTTTGTAGATTTTCAGCAGCTCAGTAGCTTTAAAAATGTGGTGACTTGTGGCTTTTGTGGTGTGAAGTGTAGTGTGTTGTGTTACTCTGGATTTCATGAGGTTGTATTTTAGTCCTTTTTATCTAAACTCTTTCTGCAGATTATAATTTATTACATTGTTATTATCTTCTACAGTTTTATACTGATTTCTACAACAGTTTTTTTCCCCGTACTGTCTAGATACAGTCTCACTTACAGTGGCCCCAAAAAGTAAGTTAACACTTAAAAATGTATGAATATATTTGCATTATATAACAAAATATCAAACCAACTGAGATTTATTTTGAAGTAAAAATACCACAAGCTCACTTTTCAGGCAAAACCTATCACAAATAAGTAAAATAATTTGTTTGCAGATGCAAGTTAGTTTTATATTTTATATTTAATGCTGTGATATTCAGACATTTTAAGTGTCCAAATACATTTTGGGGGCACTGCATGTGTCTTCACTTATTTTCTCTGTATTTAACTGAAATTGTAATTATTTCAGAGGTTTTGTTTGAAAGTTTTCAGGGAATAAATGTCACATTTGTCATATGTGACCCCTGACGCATAAGTGTCAAGTGTCTGTGTTTCATATCATGCACAGATTGTCTCGTATATGTCTTACTGTACATGTTATTGTATGTTTTCCTTTTGTACCTAGCCACTAGTCACGCCAAAGTGGCATGATTCAGCCATAATGCAATTATGTTTCATTAACATCAATCCATACTGTGTCATTGTGTGTCTGTGTCTATGTGTCCATGCCACTCATATGTGTTTGATGTGATCTTATGAATCAGCTGGGTTCTGGAGGCTATGTTCCCCGCTCAGGAGACAGTACACCACCTCAGTGCAAAGCCAGATGCACAGAGGTACACACGCATTGGACCAGTAGCATGTCCATCTCCATCATGGCATTTTATTAGATAGAAGTTTCATTCAATGTCCGTCCAGTCCTGAGTGAATCCACTCCTCATTCTTTTATTTTCTGTCTCGCCGCGATCATTTCCATCTTGCAGGCAGTTGAGAACTCTGGACAAGACTAGCTGTCAGAAACTTGGCAAGAAAATATCTGACAGTGAGCGGTAAGACTTATCAAACCATGTTATGTCCCATCACATTTGGATTGCCTGTTGATGGTACTTTAAGTCCTGCGTGTCCTATATAAAATACCTGTTTTAGACACAAATCACTTATTTCACACTGTACTGTGTTTTTTGTTAAATGATTAATAATTTTGTTCAATTGTTCCTGACCATTTCTATATTTTATACAAGGTCCCAAAATTAAAACACTGCCAAAGCATTTATTTACTTTCAGCAGTAAATGAAAGGTTTAATAGTTTTAAGAGTTTCTCACCAGTTTTTCATCATTTGTGAAAAATAACCAAAATGTATATCAATTAAAATTTGAAAAAAAAAAAAAAAAAAAAAAACAAAAAACAAACAAAAAAAAAACAAAAAAAAAAAAAAAAAAAAAAAAAAAAAAACAAAAAAAAAAAAAAAAAAAAAAACCCCCCCCCCCCCCCAAAAAAAAAAAAAACACAAAAAAAAAAAAAATTTGTTATATATATCTAACATTTTATAATATAATGTTTTTTTTATTTTGTAATGGAGACTAAGTAATCATCAATGACACACAGTTATATTATGTATATATATATATATATATATATTTCAGCTATATATATATAAAAAATGGTTCATAATTATATATATATATATATATATAAAATATATTAGTATTATTACAAATAATTAGCGGCTGGGAAGAAAATTTAATGGCCAGTACATTTTCTCAAATCACCCATCATAAGTAGTTATGGCAAATCTTAAATTTGGACTTATATACTGTATATTTTAGTATATTATACTGTATTCTACATTGTGTATATATTTTTATATGGGTTATTGAACTTTTACTGGGAAATGCTGCACTGGCTACATCCACAACATATTTGTTTCTTCACACATTCACACTTTATTTCTCCATCTGTTTTTGCAAATAATTTGCTGATTTTTCTCCATTTTTATTTTCTATCATTTGTCACATTGATTTTATTTTTCCTATAATCTGTCTTGTATTGCTATTCGCACTGGCCTGCAGCATTCAGCCAACCTCCATTCTAAAGGCCTCACGCAGGAAGAGGGTATCGCTGCCTCCATTGGGTAAGGTGACCCATGAGGGTGTCAACCCCAGGCTCACCCCAAATGGAAAGGTGCTGACCCTGATCTGGACTGAGAAGCCTTGCTGTGCCTAACCTATCCTACACAAAAAGCCTTGTCATTGCTATAATCTCTGCTGATTTTGCTCTTTTCTCTCAAATGTTTTGTGTGGTTGCCGCTTTTCTTACTGAAAATCCACCTGTCCTCATTATCTACCCACAGCTTTCTGTGTTTGCTGCTCTTTCACAGTTTACCACTGTTTTTTCCATCGGTTTCACACCCTCCTCTCTTGTTCTTGTTTTGCTTTCCTAATTACTCTTAGCAATAATACATAATCTGATGTGAGTAATAATGTGCCCCGATCATGCAGACATGGATCCGATCAAGATTTGGTGGTATGATAAAATCATAAGCTAAAGTTTCCATCGCTCTTTTTGTTTCTTTCTCTCTCTCTCATTTTGTCTCCTCCATCAGGGTGCAGCCGCACACCAGCCCTGCATTCTCCTCATCAACAGCCACCCCTTCTTCGACACGCAAGGTCAGACAGCTTCCCCAAGTCCCCGCCAAAAGCAGCAGTGTAGAGCAAGGTACTGTCGTTGTCCGCTGACTTGTACTGGTTAGTTTTCCAAATGTTCTTTGAGTAAATCTGCAAAATATGAAATGATCATTTTGTTGTGTATCATGTATGTATTAGCTCTTGCTTCAGATGAGCGAACGCGGCAAATGAAAGTACATACCTTCCGAACACCAGCTCCATCCAGTACCAGCCAGGATCTGGAGAGTACGCTCAAGAATAAACGAGAGGTAAGTGCCGTTTTAAAATACAATAGATAGATTAAAATAGATTTTTATTTATTTTTTTTGTGAGAGAAGTGCCGTAAGCTCAACAAGGCTGCATTCATTTGATCAAAAATACAGTAAAAACTGTAATGTTATTGTGAAATATTACAATTTCAAATAATTGTTTTCTAATTGTAATATATTTTAAGCTGTAATCTATAATTGCGATGGCAAAGCTGAATTTTCAGCATCATTACTCCAGTCTTCAGTGTCATATGATCCTTCAGAAACCATACTGATTGCTGCTCAAGAAACATTTCTTATATATTTTGTGGAAACGGTGATACACTTTTTTAGGATTCTTTGATGAATATAAAGTTCAGAAGAACAGCGTTTATTTTAAAAAAATATTTTATAACATAAATGTATTTACTGTCACTTTTGATCAATTTAATGGATCCTTGCTGAATAAGAGTATTGCTAAAAAGTAACCTATAAAATCGTACTGACCCCAAACCTTTTGAGCGGTAGCGTATAGTCCCATCCCAACTGTTTTTAAAAATCTAGAATGCTCAGAACTTATGTGTGCTTTCATTTTTTGTGTATTTCATTCTACCAGCTTTATAAGGAGCAGCGAAGGAGCTGTGACAATGTGTCCCACAAGTCCTCAGACAGTGATGTCAGTGACGTGTCAGCCATCTCTCGCGCCAGCAGTGCCTCGCGGATCAGTAGCACCAGCTACATGTCCATTCAATCAGAACGACCCAGGGGTCACTTTAGGTGAGATGCATGGTGTAGCGTCACACTGGACTGTTGCATTAACTGTGAATTTTTGTAGTATTTTGACACTCTGTTTGTGATGTCATGTATGAAATGTCATGCATTCATGTTGTTTGTTTTCTCTTTGTTGGGACTTTATTGTACATTGGTAAAATAAAAATCTGTTGAAACATTTCTTGAATTCTGCTGGGAATGTTAGAGAGCATATTGGTGGTAATAAGGGTCAATAACAATTGATGTAATCTATAGAGTTATAAAATCACAGATTTATCTGTATAGTACCTCCACCTGTTTATTTATAAACATGGTGGTCAATAGTTAATGTCAACGTAACAGTGGTTAATTTACATATATTTGCATTGTGAACGTGGAGTATATATAAGCTTCTGTTAATAAGTTTAGGGTCAGATTATTATGGGGTCAAGAATGGATTAAATTGAATGAAAATTTGACCTTTTTTTTTATAATATATGAAATGTCTTTATTATTTCAAATAAATTCTGTTATTTTGAATTGTCTATTCATCAGAGTATCCTCTTTTATATCAAAATAGCAAAGAAAAAAATCTGTTTCCCATTATCCCTTTAAATGATTCTCAGTCTCGGTCTTTTCCATGATAGCGTCATTCTTAGATTTTTATGAATTTCGGTAAACTCATTTTGAGGGAAGTGGGGAAAAAAGCAGAAAGAGCACACACAATAATCAAGTGCAGAAGGTCGTATTAACATCAGAATAGTCATT
This sequence comes from Sinocyclocheilus anophthalmus, assembly GCA_018155175.1. NCBI lineage: Eukaryota > Metazoa > Chordata > Actinopteri > Cypriniformes > Cyprinidae > Sinocyclocheilus > Sinocyclocheilus anophthalmus. The sequence goes on from JADLZN010003741.1 coordinate 948,961, forward strand.
TTCCATTTGTCATTTGGGTTACTGAGAGTCTTTGCTATGTTTTCTCCCAACACCAGCCGTCATATTCATCCATCCAGCCGCACCATGCTGAAGAGTACAAGTGTTAGTGGGGAAATCTACACTCTGGAGCGTACGGACGGCAGTCAGTCAGACACCGCTCTGGGAACACTGGGAGTAGGAGGGAAAAAGCGCAGATCCAGCCTTAGCGCACGTGTAGTCGCCATCGTTGGCATTCCCTCTCGCCGCAGCAGGAGCACCTCTCAGCTCAGTCAGACAGGTCAGACACTTCCAGCCAATCGTATACTTGCACCTTGTCACTTCCTTTGTGTGTGTGTGTTTTTTTTTTGTTTTTTTTACAGTTAAAAGCTCAGATTTCTATGCAACAATGGAATATAGCTTGGACAGTGGTATAGATCAGGTATTGTACTTAATAACATAAATATTAAAGGGGTCCTATTATGCTTTTTCACTTTTTCAACTTTAGTTACTCTGTAATGTTGATATTTAAGCATAAAAATATCTGCAAAGTTACAAAGCTCAAAGTCCACTTCAAAACGAGATATTTTACTTAACAGAAATCACTTTTCAAAAACTACAACGAACGACTCGTTTGGACTACAACAAATATTTTCCGTGATTTGTGATATCACAAATACCGACGAATGGGATGAGACCTGGTTGAGCTGCACTAGAGAAGGCAACGCGTGTTATCACTATGTCGGAGACACTAGCTTTCCCAAGGCAGACGAACTTGGAGTGGTTACAATCATCCAGGTTTAAATCACGCTAAAATTGATATGATTTTGATACAATATTTACACTGAAGCTCACAGGCGGCTACGGTAAGGGGCGTGACATTTCCCGACCAGGCGCCGAGTGGTGCCAATCACAGCACACACTGGCCCAGCTAACCAATCACAGCACATTTCGTATTTCAGAAGCGGGCCTTCATTTGATACAGGAACTATTCGAGCCGTTCATGCCAGACTGGGGAAAGAGGTGTTATAATAATGTTAAATATGTGAAAAATAAAAAAATGTTTTTCGAACAACCTAGTATGAGAGCCTGCTCTAGTACACCCCCAAAACAAAATCAAGACTTTGTAAAAGAGCATAATAGGACCCCTTTAAAATCCAAGACATGCTGCTCGCTGCTTCACATACCATATAGGGCCTTTGACGAGGACCTTTGTCTTTGCATATCACTGTCTGCTAAAGTCACATGTGGACAGTGGTGGTGTACACCTTACAAGAATTAAGTTTTAAATAGAACTTTTATACTCTTTTAAAAAGCAGAGAAGCGATACAGGACACAGATAAGTTTCATGGGCTCAGTTAATATAGCCTGAGGTGCCCTCTACTGGTGAAGAAGCTAAAATCAGCAGTTATTATGGCCAGAAATGCTTTATATCTTGAGTAACAATGAAAAGATATTCAGTTGAATGACATTAGTGTCATCAGGGCCAAAAGCGGTAGGGAATTGTCTCCAAAATGGAGACTGACAAATTTTAAGGAGCAATTTCTTTAAAACCATCCTTTCCATCAGTTCAGACCATTTGCCAAGACCGTTGGACGTCTTTTTTTCAGTCTTCCTGCTTTACTTAGATTGCTATCTCTTATCAGTGTCTCCTCTTTTTCCGGTGTCATCTTTGTCTGATGGATCTGTGTATCAGGTCTCTCTCTACCCTGTTTCACCTCTTAAAGTAGCATGTGTCTTCAGTCTCTGTTAAAGTGTGGGAGCTGAAACCTCAGGCTGGAAATATGAATGGCAGCATGTTAGCATTGGCAGACTTTCATTGTGTCAGGTGCAGATCAACCCTGAATTCCTATCAGATGTAATGTAGATAAATGCCTTTGAAGTTGGATCTGATATCCTCTAAAATCTCATATTTTAAGCACTGTCTGTTTATAGTTTAATAAATGGACTACTGAAAAAAGAAACAAATTCAAAAAGGATGGCAAAAGAAGTTTTTTTGGCACCACTGTCTGCCAAGCGCTTGGATAATATCTTAAAAGGCCCATCAGATGATAAATCAGAAAGAGTTGCAAAACTGCGATAAATCAGCATTTTAAAAAGCTCCGCTGCTCTATAACAGCTGTTCCACACCCTGTCCACTGCACCAGTCTCATCCATTCACAACCATAGCCAAAACTAAAAATATGATTACCGGAACACTTTCTAAATCTGTATACATGATTTAATACATTAGGTATTATGAAAAAACAACAAACAATTCTTTTAAAGCATTTACTAATTTTAGTTCATGGTAATTTATGTGTATACTAATACATTTTGAAATTGTATAAATTAACATAGTTAATGTAATGCATAAACAGGAATTAACAGTATATGTACTCTACCATTCAAAAGTTTAATGTTGGTCAGAATTTTTTTTTTAGATTTTTTTTACACTCTCCAAGGCTACATTTATTTGATTAAAATACAGTATAAACAGTAATATTTTAAAATAGAGTTGATTCCTTTCATGGCAAAGCTGAATTTTCTTATTATCAATATAAAAAATGGTTGTGCTGCTTAATATTCTTAATGGATTCAAAATGATTTTTTTAAATATATAAAATACAAATATTATTTTTGTTGACATATTTGAGGATTCTTCAATAAATAGATTCTTTTCAGGATTTATTTGAATACTGTTTTTAAAAAAAAATCTTACCCTGAAAATGGTGAATCGTAGTGAATGAATTATCATGAACCTAGATTAATAAATGCTGTAAAAAATATTGTTATTGATAGTTGGTTGTAGGTAGTGCATTATACCTAATGCATTAATTGATGTTAACAAATTGAACCTTTTTATAAAATGTTACCAGGATTACTTACTGTTTTAAAACATTATCCATTAAACATTTTTTAATAGTCAACGCTGTTTTGTCGATACCATCTTAACAGTGAACCTCCACATACAGATGATCTTAATGTATTGTATTCCGTAGATTAGTGCTCTGACAGCATTTTTCTGTTTCCTCAAATAATATCAGAGCCATGCAGGTCTTTTAATGAGAATCCCTGGGCATTTTTTTTTCTGTAAGTTTTGTCAGAATAAGCCACTGATGGTGGTCTGATGAAAGAGAGCACGATGAGTGAAAAGATAAATCTCTCTGCTACATTTTTACTCAAAACAACTGGCATGACAGTGCCTCTGTGAGCCACCTCCATGGTTGACATTTTCAAAGGATCTGTAATCCATCAAAAGGCCATAAATAGTACGGATGGTGCCCCATGACGTCCAGCAGGAGATGTTACACTCATCAGGGGCGAAGAACTTCATCTTAGATCGCAATATTTTCTCCTGAGTGACAGCTGTAAGAATAGCACACACATTTAAACACCCAGGCACACACACACACCCGTGAATATAAAACCTTGCAAAAATCAATGCAAATATGTCCTTTTATTTATTTATTTTTTGTATTAGACCTGTAATATTTCAATAGAATCCTACTTTATCTATTTATAGTGTCATTGTACTGATCTAGAAATCATTCAAATCCCCAAGACAAAATAACACAATTATCTTAATTATGATGATTCATTATTTTAACCTTTTGACAGAACTAATATTTTTAGTTTAAGCTTCTGTTTTGTAGGTCTTGCAGATTCGTTATGAAAGCCCTGGGAATGGTAATACTGTTGTTTTTTTCCATCCACAGAAGCAGCCAACAAGAAAGCAAAGGGATCCAGTCAGATCCAGCGCAGTCAGGAGACGGGAATGGCAGTGGAGTATCCCCGCAACGTCATGGCTCGCCAAGCCAGCCGAGAGTCCACTGATGGCAGCATGAACAGTTATAGCTCTGAGGGCAAGTTAGTATCCAAAGCAGTGTAAACCCCTTTTTTGCATACTCACAACTTTGCAGTTCTAAACCACATATTTATAAGTCAGTTTTTTTCCCTCAGAATTTTGCATCAATACCTCAGGTGTTTCCATAAATATTTATTTATCTGTTCGTTTATTTCTTACAGTTTGTCTAGGGCCATCATTTATTGCATAAACCCACGTTGAGCTGCTGTCAGAGGTATTAAGCAGCACAGCTGTTTCAACATGGGTAATCATAAGAAATGTTTCTTGAGCAACAAAATCAGCATATTAGAATGATTTATGAAGGATCATGTGACACTAAAGACTGGAGTTGAAAATTCTGCTGAAAATTCAGCTTTGCATCACAAGAATGAATTACATTTTAAAATATATTCAATTGGAAAACAGTTATTTTAAATTGTAATATTTTAAAATATTACTGTTTTTAAGAAATAAAACAGAAACCTTGAAGCATAAAATACTTCATTAAAAAACTTTTGAATGGTAGTGTACTGTATGCATTACGATGTATAATGTAACCCAGTCGTAGTTTATGCTATTTTACCCAAAGCTGACCTGCTTCCCAACTCACACTTGCCTTGTCTCTGGTGTTTTTATGCATTGGCTGCAAACCCATCACTCATAGATAAGTGGTCTCTCAACAGGCTGTGTGTCATGTTCATATGAGCTTCTCTCATCTAGATTTATTTGGAAAAACCATAAGGATAAGCTAATAGAGAACAGTCTGATTTACAGAGCTAATGCTGTGTCCACTACTTTCTCAGCTCCATCTTTGGAGCCAGATGGCAAGCGGTACTCCCCTATAATAATTAAAATATCCATCATCTGCAAAGAGGGGTCTTGGCAGGGTCTGTAGCTGCGCAGAAAGGGCAGTCATGCTTCCCTTTGCGGCTTCAGAGCGGCGGTTGGTCGGTTGACCTGGCCACCGTGTCACTCCACAGAGTATGACTCTGTGACTCCATGATTTAAGGCTTATTTTACATGAACATGTTTTAAATAGTCTGAAATCACATAAGGCTGTTCATATGGTAGCTCGACACGGGCTGGCACGTTCCTTAGACATTCCTGCAGTAGTTAGGTCATGGAAATTGCACTGATCTCAAAGGAAATATTGAGTGTATTAAGAGGGGCCTTAACGCAAGACAGGGTTTACATACCATACCATACACAGCACAAGTCTGCTGCTGGAGGAGATGGGCTGCGTTTCACTAGCTTTTGAACTCTGTATGAGGGCAGTAAGCTCATTCTGGAACAGTTGATTTCATCCAAATAAACTAATTGTTTTATAGGTTTTTGTTTGTTTTCATATGTTTGTATCTACAAAGGATTCAAGAAATTCATTTTTGAATTTCTATTGATTTATGGCAGCAAAGTATTAAGAACAGCTGAAGACAACAAGAAATTTACTGTAAATTGTATTTGAAATGCTGGCAGTATGATATCTATACAGTATGATATTTATCTATCCGTCCATTCATTCATTTGTCTATCTGATAACCTGTGTATGTGTGTGTCTCAGTCTGATCTTCTCAGGGATGAGATTAGGGGCCGACAGCCAGTTCAGTGACTTCCTAGATGGTCTTGGCCCTGCTCAGTTGGTGGGTAGACAAACACTTGCTACGCCTGCTATGGGTGAGTAAACATCTTCATATATGTATGGATTAAAGTCTATCTAAGTTGAATTTGCTGTAATGAATTAGATTTTTGTTTTGTTTTGTAGGAGATGTTCAGATTGGACTGATGGACAAGAAAGGGCAACTAGAGGTGGAGGTTATCAGGGCCCGTGGTCTTACGCCTAAACCAGGTTCCAAATCGCTGCCAGGTGAGAGTGTGTCAACACTACATAAAAAAAATTCTCATTAGTAGTGAATAATACTGAATATAGATCATGGATTCATTGTGTCTTCCACTTATTGTGTAAACATTGTTATTGTTATGAGTAAATTAATCAGTTTTAAGTATATTGATTTTTTTTCCTAAAAAAAAAATGGTCAGTAAGTTTTTTTAATAGAAATTAATACTTTCATTCAGCAAAGACAATAAATTGATCAAAAGTGACAGTAAAGACTGTTACACAAGATTCTAGTTCCCAAATAAATGCTGTTCTTTTGAGGTTTCTATTTATCAAAGAATCCTGAAAATGTCACAAGAAAAATGTTAAAGATTTTCCACAAAAAATGTTAAGCAGCCCAACTGTTTCAAAATTGATAATAATAAGAAATATTTATTGAGCAGCAAGCTATCAGCAATTAGAATGGTATCTGAAGAATCATGTTACACTGAAAACTGGAATATATTAAAATGGAATACTTAGAAAAAATTTAAATTGTAAAAAATATTTGACAATATTAATGTTTTTAATGTATTTTTTATCAAATAAACAGCCTTGGTGAGCATAAAAGCCTTCAATCAATTAAAAAAATCTTACCGACTTTTGACGGTAGTGTATTAGTAGTTTTTATAGTGCTTGGACTAACAGAAACATGTGTTTAAATGTTCTTAATGGAGTGATTACAGCTAGGAAATTTGATGATTTATACATTGTACTAATTGTAAATATGACATGTGCCACCGCCAGGCACTATAACTGCCTGAACGGCCCTAGTTGAGCACTACGTCTGCTCTTCACAGCTCCCTATGTCAAGGTCTATTTGCTGGAAAACGGAGCGTGCAAAGCCAAAAAGAAAACCAAGATTGCACGAAAAACGCTCGATCCTTTGTATCAGCAATCGCTGCTGTTTGAGGAAAGTCCGCAGGGTAAAGTTCTCCAGGTAGGAAGCGAATTTAATTTGTTTGTTCCCGATATGCCTCCAAAGTCCAACATTTGTGCGCACTGACCACTGATTGTGTCTTCAGGTAATAGTCTGGGGAGATTACGGCCGCATGGACCACAAATGTTTCATGGGAGTCGCCCAGATTCTTTTAGAGGAGCTAGATCTTTCTAGCACAGTGATCAGTTGGTACAGACTGTTTCCCCCTTCATCACTGGTCGACCCGACGTTAGCTCCTCTCACTCGTCGCGCTTCCCAGACCTCGCTGGACTCTTCAGGGCCACCGGGCATCAGGTCCTAGTGAACAGACGGGAGTGCGAGGCGAAACAAAACACACGACCCAGTGGACCAAGGATCGGAGGCAACAATCAGAACCAGAGCGGCAGATAAAGAGACAGATGGACAGAATCATGATCAAAGCTTTGCTGAAGCCTGACAATCACTTCTATCTTTTACTTTTGATCTTTGGGTTGTAGAGATTTCCTTTGATCCACTCTGCTCCTTTACTGCATGTTTTGTTGCTGAGATGACGATTCGACCCAAATAAAAAGAGAAGGAAGGGAGAGGCAGCCGAAACGCGATCCTGCTTCATCTGACAGGAAGCGGAGCCCACAGTGGCGCCGGTAGCCTAGACTGCTCTGGTCAGTCAGCGCACAGCACTGCCCTTCCTCTATATTGCACTTACAGGAAGTCCCTCTGCTGAAAGACCAGAGGTTGAGGGTTAAAGGTCAAAATTTAGTCTTCTCAGAGAGTTTCCTCTCTGCATCACGGATGCTGCATCCAAGGCCCCGCCATGTGCCGGTCTGGCACAAACTCAGACTCAGATTTATGTGACTGCGATGTGTGTGTGTGTGTATGTGTGTGTGTGTGAGAGTGTGCGTCTAAGAAGGCAGGGACGCCTGAGAACCTTTTAAGTCTGTTTACAGCAGTCGCTACCGACTGCTTTGCCTTTTCACGTTACTGTTGATTTGGTAAATAGGCACACTTTGTAGAATGTGAAAACACGTTTCATGTTTTCTGACATTTGTGTCATACGAGCTTCATGGAAGACACAAAACCACTTGTATTTGATTCACCGGGACTGTAAGAAGCTGCCATAATCATTTAGGTTCCCTGACAGGAAACTGCAGAAACGGTCACTATGCATTAGCATAACACATTTGATTCCCAGATTTCACGCGATCACAAACCATATCTTACAGGCCTTTCCAAGCATTTTTAATTCTATTCTGTTTGGTAAAGGACCTGTACATTCTGATATTCAAATTTCTACCCGACTAGAGTTTACATTATTTTAATGCAAGCACAAAAAGAGAAAAAGTTCAAGCTTTTGGAGATTAAAACTAATACAATAGAAGAGGCCAAAATCAGAAGCTTCCTATTTTTAGCTGTTTGTCATCAGTTTTCAGTTTAGTTGATTATAAAACTAATCTCACAGATCCCCCCTGAGCATTTTGAATGTGACAGTGAGACGTTCCAACAAGGGGAACAGATGCCACCAACAAGGGGAACAGCATGAATCTGGAACTGTTCCAAGTTGCATGCACATTTTGTAAAACAAGACAGATGAGAAAAAAAGAGACTACAATAAGTGTGTGTTAGTTCCACAAACTGTAGGCCAGCTTGTATGTCGCATGTACTTGTACAGTTTGCTTGTACTTGATATAAATAGATTATCAAATAAAACTAAGCCATTCATTCCATGTGTGGGCATTTGGCCGGGTTCAGCCATACACACAGGCCTTATTTTGGGGCTGAATGTCTATAATAATTTTTAAGTTGTTTGATTTTCTTTTCTTTCTTTTTTTAACCCTGGCTAGATAAATAAGTGCTGTACTGAGCAAACACAAGGCTCTATTTTTATTAAAGATGTTGGTGTTCACTGTAGTCTGTACTACTGTGAGGCTAAATCTAAGGTAGATAATCTGTATAAAAACTAGAGCTATCTGTATATGGAATATAATTACGAAGATCACAATGACTTAGAGATATATTGATATTGAAACAGAGTGTATCAAGTAAACATCACTTACGTACATGCATATATGTAAATATGAGTCTGCAAAGAAGTTTACTTATATTTAAAAAGCAGCCCCATTCAAGTTAATGGATCAGTGCTCTGTCTCTTGGTTCTGCTGAGCGGAAGAAGGGATGCCTCCAAAGTTTTATTTTAGTGATGCCCAATCTGATGAGAGAAATTTGGACCTCTGCCGACCTGTTGCGTTATCATAAATGCTCATGAATCCTTGTTTCAATGAGAAGTTTACTTTATATGCCTGGTTAGGGCAGAGTTATTTACTTTGTCAGTATTATTCAAGGATACTGATTGTTTACAGTTCGTGTGTTCCACTGAAACAAAATTGAAAGTATTCACTGCAACATTTCTTGTTTGTACAGCAGACGTGGCTCAAATAATGTGTATGTTTTATATTCAAGAGTTCATTTTTATTATTTACAAATAAAAGACTGTGTGGAAGAAAATTGGTGTACCAATTTTATTATATAGATATAGATATATATTTTTTTGTAAATACGTTTAAAGCTTTTACTTTGTTTTTATTTATAATCCATGCTAATTTAAAAGGTGTAAGAATATTTCTTTACCAAATATTTTAACAATTAAAGATTATTAAATTATTCAAATTTACATTTTGTCCATCCCCCTCAAACAAAATCAAGATCAGTCTAGCGCATCCTGCCCCAAGCCATCATATGATGCTAAACGTAATCCAGCCCAACACACGTGAGATAAATAGCATTCAATTTTCCTTATTTTGTTTGTTTTTTTAATAGTTATGCAATGGTCACTGTTTAACAAAAATAAAAATACTTCTGTCAGTGCTTCAGTTTTCTGGAAATGTGACAATAGACTGTGTTGTGTGTTTATAGTGGGTAACTGTTATGCCTAATTCAGTTATGTGGCTAATTGTAATTTAATGTCAGTGTCTGTTTAGGTGAGCAATAAAAGTAGCCATTCTGAAGTCTAGTGGAACATAACCTTAAAGAAAAAAAGCTTAGCCCTGTACTAAATTACTTGTATAATGTTATGTTTTTATAATAATAATAGATTTGGTGTTACTTCAAATTTTATTCAGCGTAACACTCACTGTTGCTATTGTAATGTTAGTGCACCGGTCAGTAACACAGAACAGGAACCAAAATTGTTATTAGGGCATAATATTACACAGATGCTTCACCACTGAAAATCAAATCAAGAGGCAGCATATCAGGAAATCATGACGTCCTTCCACAGTTAGTTGGATTGTAACAAAATAGTGCTGTTTTTTCCATGAACCACATCATAAATTTAAAACTGAAATCAAAAACAGGCAATGATATTAAACAGAGTAATGAGGCAAGGCAGGTTTATGTATGTACACGCTCTAAAAAAAAAAAAAAAAAGGCTGTCAATGAGGCAGTATCCTTTCAAAAGGATTTCATATTTCCCTCTAAAGGTAAATAGTACCTTTAAGGGTGCATATTCTGAGATTTTACACAAAGGTTATTTTAAAGTGCTATAAACAGACATGACAAGGAGAAAGAAAACAAAGACATGAAAGTGCAAACAATGAAGGCTTTAAAACATTAAAAGAATCATAATTCTATGAATAGAATCATAATCAAAAATACATCAACAGAAAAATAAAGGTAAGAAGGGGAATAGTAAACTACTGTATATTAAAAATACCTTTGGTTATCTTCACAAGTGTTATTGTACTATTATTTATATACTATTATAGTACTTAAGATTTGGAATTAGCTTTTTATATTTCAGTTCGTTCAGTTTTATATTTTTAAGTTTAGTAATTTTTGTAGCATTTGTCATTTTGATAATTTATTAATATTTCTAGTTCGGTGTAGTCATTTTTCTTTCAACTTAAACTGTTTACTTCAGTTAGTTGCAAGGCAATATTCTAATATTTGGGTAGGTTTTTTAAGTTTAATTTTTTCATACAATGTTAGTTTTATTTTATATCAACTTTATTTGATATAAAAAAGAAAAAAGAATTGCACACTTTCAACATGAAGGAATACATGGCCTATAGAAGCGAGGCAGAGAAGGAAAGGGTCAAGAATGTCAGCAGCTGCAACCCAGGTGTGTTTTTCGAGACCAAACCTATTTTGGTCCACTATGTACTGCAGACAGCCCACCTGATGTCGAGAATTCAAGGGTAAGTGGACAACACAAGCTGTACCATCATTTTGGTCCAACAATGTGTGAGTGGTTGAATCTGAACAGCTTTAGCAGGAAGGAATAACAAGACAGTAAATTACAAGATGATTTGTTATCATCTTGCGAACTGTGAAGAAATCAGTGCAGGAAGTTGTTGTGGAGTTTCAGATGATAACTGGGAACATTCCTGCAGCCAGGGGCAAATTTGGTTTAACCTGACATAAAATATCTGTGACATTTGCACTTCAATGTAATAACTTGCTACTTTAAAATGTCTGCATGTTCAGCAATAAAAGGGAGTAATTTGCAGTGATAAACAATGGATGCATTTATAATGAAAACTAGTTTCATGAATACTGCACAGTATACATTGTATACTGCCTGCTATAAATGAAAAACAACATTTCAAACACTAGTATGCTACTTTTGTCAAATACAAAAAAAATCTCTCAACTTTAGTATAGTATTAAATTTTTTTTGTAAATAATAATATTTGGTTTTCATTAAAATTTTCCTTAAATGTTAAGTCCTTTTAAACAAACAAACAAAAAATAAATAAAATAAAAAATCTATTTTGACATAGAAGAACATCAAGTTTCAGACTTTCTATTTATTTATTTTTTTATTTTTAAATTTTGAAGCTCTTAAATATTTTCACTCATTCATTTTACTCTATTTAAGAGGGCAGAGTTCTGAGAAGGCAATACACACAATCGTTTCCTGTAAGTTACTGTTCGAAATCTAATGAGACAAAAAGATAATGTACCTTGAAATAATGGTAAGAAATCACTTTTTTCTATTGAATTAATACGGTGGCCGAGAGAGCTCAACGAGCTGCAAATTAAAAAACACATGCAAATAGAAAAAAAAAAACACCTGCAAATTAAGAAAACAACTAAATCAATTTGACAACACAAGCAGCAAATACTCACAACACAACCAAATAAAGAAAGCGCTGCAAATGCTCACAACACAACCAAAGAAAGAATTGTATTCGCGCTTTCTTTGTTTGGTTGTGTTGTGAGTATTTGCTGCTTGTGTTGTCAAATGATTTAGGTGTTTTCTAATTTCAGGTGTTTTTTTTTTGTTCGATTTAAAGATGTGTGCCAAATTGATTTAGTTGTTTATTAATTGCAGTGTTTTTTTTTTTTTGGCAGCGCGTTCTTATTTGTTGTTTTGTGCGCCATGTGCAGCAGGTGTTGTCAAATTGATGAAGTGGTTTCTTACTGTGCAGGGTTTTTTTACTATTTCCAGCATGTTTGTCAAATTGATTTAGTTGGGTTTTCTTAATTTGCAGGTGTTTTTTTCTATTTACAGCATGTGTTGTCAAATTGATTTAGTTGTTTTCTTAATTTGCAGGTGTTTTTTTTTTTTTTTTTTTGCAGGCGTTTCTTTATTTGGTTGTGTTGTGAGGATTTGCAGCGTGTTTGTGGTCAATGCTTTAGGTGTTTTCTTAATTTGCAGTTGTTTTTTTTTCCATTTGCAGCGCGTTTCCTTATTTGGTTGTGTTGTGAGCATTTGCAGCATGTGTGTTGTCAAATTGATTTAGTTGTTTTCTTAATTTGCAGGTGTTTTTTCTATTTGAAGCAGGTGTTGCCAAATTGATTTAGTTGTTTTGTTAATTTGCAGGTGTTTTTTTTTTTTTTTGCAGCGCGTTGCTTTATTTGGTTGTTTTGTGAGCATTTGCAGCGCGTGTGTTTTCAAATTGATGAAGTTGTTTTCTTAATTTGCACTTTTTCTATTTACAGCATGTGTTGTCAAATTGATTTAGTTGTTTTCTTAATTTGCAGGTGGTTTTTTCTATTTACAGCATGTGTTGCAATTGGATTAGTTGTTTTCTTAATCTGCAGGTGTTTTTTCTTTTCTTTTGCAGCGCGTTTCTTTATTTGGTTGTGATGTGAGCATTTGTAGCGCGACACAGATAAAAATGGTGACGTAATAGAAGAATTCATGGAAGAAAACTCTTTAGTGTGTCTAAATGAAGGCAACCCAACAAGAATAGACATAATAAGAGGTGCAATGTCATGTTTAGATATCACAATAGTTTCAGCATCATTAGCTGGTAAATGCATGGTCAGTAGCTAAAGATAATATTGGAAGTGATCATTTTCCAGTGATCTGTGAAATTCAAAATAAGATTCAAATACAAAATTGTAATAATGGTTTAAGATGGATATAAAAAGGCAGATTGGGAAAAGTTTCAAATGTTATTTGAAGAACAATTAGAAAATCTGTCAGTAGAGGGTAGTGTTGATGATAGGTATGGTAAAGTAGTGAATGGCATTTATTTTGCAGTATCACAATCTATCCCGCTAGTAAGTGGTACAAGTAAAAGAAAGCATGTACCTTGGTGGTCAGAGGAATGCTCGACAGCAATTAGAGAAAGGAATAAATCATTTAAATTTTTAAAACGAACACTCACCCCAGAAGCAGTCATAGATTATCAAAAGAAAAGAGCTTATGTTAAAAAGGTTATTAAATATACAAAGAAGACAGCATGGCAAAGCTTCTGTAATACAATAGGGAGGGAAACCGAAATAAATGCAGTCTGGCGTATGATAAAGAAGATGAATGGAATTGACCGCTTCAGAAAGATACCTGTAATGGAGGAAGGTGGGACAATAGCCATTACAAATAAAGATAAGGTCACAATGTTGGCTCAAACGTTTGCTAAAGCTCATAGCATTGAAAACTTAGATGATACATTCTTAACAAGACGACACCAAATTATGAGTATATATGGAAATACTTGCAAGAAAAAGCAAGATTTGAATAGTATTTTGGATGATGAGTTTAATTATTTTGAACTAAAATCAGCTATTAATAATTCAAAGAATACAACACCAGGTAAAGATATAAGTTATAAAATATTAAAGAATCTACCAGCTAAAGCATTAGAAGCATTATTGGAATTGTATAATTATAAATGGAATGAGGGTATCCTTCCTAAGCAATGGAAGACTCCAATTGTGCTTCCTCTAGCTAAGCCTGGGAAAGACATAACAAAACCTAGTAGTTATAGACCCATCACTCTTACCTCTACGCTATGTAAAGTCATGGAAAAAATGATTGTGAGGCGATTGAATTACATTTTGGAGAAAAGGGAAATGTTATCAACTTTTCAAAGTGGATTTAGGAAAAGTAGATCTACAGTAGATGCTTTGATACTATTTGAAAATGAAGTTAAAAAAGCCTATATAATGAAAGAATACATGTTTGCAGTATTCTTTGATAGAAAAGGCTTATGACACTTTGTGGAGGGAAGGTTTGCTAATTAAACTGAATAAATTAGGTATAGGTGGAAAATTTTATAATTGGGTTTTAGACTTTCTATTTGAACGTACCTTTCAGGTTAAAATTGGAGTAGAAATATCAGATCCTTATAACATTCTAAATGGAACTACACAGGGTAGTGCAATTAGCCCAATATTGTTTAATTTAATGACTGATGTTTTTGATTTAAAAAAAAAAAATAGAAAAACAGGAATAGGATTAGCACTTTATGCAGATGATGGAGCATTATTATATTATTATATATCAATTAAAAAAGTGGAGAAGTGGTCCCTGGATTGGGGTTTAAAATTTTCAGTTTCAAAAACAAAATATATGTTATTTACTAAGAACAAGAAGATTGAACATTTAAATTTGAAGTTGTATGATCAAACATTGGAAAGAGTACCTGCTTTTAAATACCTTAGTTTATGGTTTGATGAAAAATTAACATGGAAACTGCATATAAGTAAAATTGAATCAAAATGTAGAATGATCATAAATTGCATGAGTACAGTTGCTAGTCACAATTGGGGAGCTAGTCGTAGTGCATTGTTGTATGTATCAAGCATTGATTCGATCCTGCTTTGAATATGGATGCATTGTATATGGGTCAGCAACCAAATCTTTACTTAAAAAATTATATCATACAATCCAGAGCATTAAGAATATGTTGTGGAGCAATTAAAACATCACCTGTAGATGCAATTGGGGTAGAAAATGGGCGAGATGCCTCTTCAACTTAGAAGGATAAAATTGACAATGACGTATTGGGTGAATCTTCAACAATCAGTAAGTACTCATCTCACTCGTAAAGTACTGGAGGAGTGCTGGGAATATTCGTATGATGGAGGATGTAGTTTTGGATGGAAGAGTGGAGTATGGGCCAAGGAGTATGGCATGGATAGTAAGATCTTCTGTCCTAATGTACCACTCACTGATGCCCCAATATGGAGAGTCCCTGAACCACTTGTGGACTTGAGCTTACTAGACAAGCCCAAAGGTGAATACATTGGAAAGGAGGTTAATGCTATTCTAAATAATAAATTTTATTCAACATTACAAATATTTACGGATGGATCTAAGGAACCTGTTAATCAAAAGGTTGGAATAGGTGTATATATTCCAAAATTTAAAGTACGAATTAGTTTGCAGTGTATACTGATAAATCATCTGGCAATTTCAGAGTTAACAGCTATAATAATAGGACTACAGTGGGTTGAACAAGTCAGACCAAATAAAGTGGTAATATGTTCAGATTCGTCTTCAGCTTTATTTAGTATAGCACATGCGAGATCAGACAGAGAAGATTTATTAATGGAAGTGTATCTATCTTTATACAGATTGAAATAGGCTGGAATAATGATATATGTTTTGTTGGGTGTCAGCACATGTTGGGTATCTGGTAATGAAGTTGCTGATAAACAAGCAAAAAAAGCACTAGACAAGATGGAGGTGGATGTTAAAGTGCCTATGGGAAAAAAGGAGGCAAAGTCGATCTGAAAGAAAAAGTTAATGAATAAATAGCAATTTAGATGGATAATAGCAGCACAGGGAGATGGTGTTATAATATTAAGCAGACAGTAGGGAGGATAAATTGTCAGGGAAGAAATAGGAAAGAAGAGGTGTGGCTGTCTAGATTAAGACAGTGTTGAAATCAACACTGGCACTTATGGGTTTACATGAAAATGGTGTATCTGAAAATGTATATCATGTACTTTTTAGGTGTAGTAAATATAGTGTATATCGTGACATATTATTTAGTCACTTTGGGGAGGAAAGATTGACACATGAAGATATTTTAGGAAAAGGTTTAATGGATAGACGGGTATACAGAGCACAATGAAAATATTCTGACTCAGATCTAAATTATAATATGTGTGGATGGGAGTATTCTACCTAATCTGGGGCACGAAGAGCTAATTGTGAGTGTTAGAGGATCTGAACAGGCAGCGCTAGCATGAGCATGTGATCTGAGTGCGCCATAGATTGGAGAGAATAGGAAACATCCACCATGGTTTTTGGGTGTTTTTATTTTTTAGGTACTCAAATTTCAGACTCATCACCTATGAAAATTTACTTGACCTTCAGTACAGTAGGTGGCGATAATGCTCCTAAGGAGTTATTCGCCATAAAACAAGAAGAAGAATTTGTAGCGTGTGTTGTCATGATGAAGTTGTTTTCTTAATTTGCAGATGTTTTTTCTATTTGCAGCACTTTGAGCTCTCTCGGGCACCGTAGGAATTACCTTCGCGAGTTGAACGCGCAACTCAGCGCAACAAGTGTAGTCCGACTAAGGAGCAAATTATTTCCAAACTTTCCGAGACGAAGCTTTCCGAGACTAGGAATCAATTGAACCAATTGCTTCGCACAATGATTTGCTTTTTCGAAGCGTAGAGTGCGCATTGATGGAAGAACGTGTATGTAAAATGCGAAAACTCAGCCCGAACATGCAGAAAACTCGTCCTTTTTGTTATACAAATGTTAAATTAAAATGAAATTAAAGTTACATGAAACAGTAATTAAAATTCACTCTACAAATTTATATCAATCCAAAATCGCCCCTAGCGGCGAACCATTGAAGTTCTGAAACATTTTGAAAATCGTTTACTGAAATCACGTGGCAGTTTGATGCGCGCTCCGATTCACTAGTTCCAAACAAATTATAATTTTTTAATATTTTTTTTTAGACATAACATGCAACATTTACATCGAAACAAATGATTCCAATACTCAAAAGTCACTGACATACGTCATTGAATAATAATAATAATTATTCCTTAGATTTATATAGTGCTTTTCTGGGCACTCAAAGCGCTTTACATAGAAGGGGGGAATCTCCTCAACCACCACCAGTGTGCAGCATCCGCCTGGATGATGCGACGGCAGCCATATTGCGCCAGAACGCCCACCACACACCAACTTATTGGTGGAGAGGAGACAGAGTGATGAAGCCAATCAGCAGATATGGGGATGGTTAGAGGCCAATGGGCGAATTTGGCCAGGATGCCGGGGTTACACCCCTACTCTTTTTCGAAAGACATCCTGGGATTTTTAATGATGACAGAGAGTCAGGACCTTGGTTTAACGTCTCAGCCGAAAGACGGTGCTTTCTATCAGTATAGTGTCCCCGTCACTATACTGGGGCGTTAGGACCCACACAGACCACAGGGTGAACACCCCCTGCTGGCCTCACTAACACCTCTTCCAACAGCAACCTAGTTTTCCCAGGAGGTCTCCCATCCAGGTACTGACCAGGCTCAACCCTGGTTCGTTTCAGTGGGCAACCAGTCTTGGGCTGCAGGGTGATATGGCTGCTGACTATCAATCAATCAATTGAATGAATCAATCAGAGTGGTTACAGAATCTTCTGACGGAACTGCAATTTATCATTACTTTTAGTGACATCCGTTTCGAAATAAAGTTTAAGTCTGGGACAAGAGTTAAACAATCAGCATTAGGCTATAACAAAGTAGTAATCTGCTGAAGGTATCTGCAATGTTTCGCGTTCTCTCGTGTGAGCAGGTGAATCAGTCAGGACTGTGAAGCAGGCATTCATAAGTACATTCATAAACTTTGCATTGCCAGTCAGCTGTTAGTGGAAAGTGTTTGGTTTGTCTGATTTCAGACTGCCTGGGAAATGAAAACAGTGCCGTGAAAAGATTTCAAACATTTTTAAAACGGGGGTTGATTTATGGCCAGTCTTGCAAATATGTAAAAAGCATATCTTGCGCTCCATTCTTCAAATGAATCTATTGCTAATATTTTAAGTCTCGTTACTCATTTCTCTTCGCCTTGATCCCGATGGCCATATAATCCTCATAGCTTTTTTTATGACAGGGGTTATTGGAGAGTTTGTCTGGGTTCTCACTATCCCTCACCACCGTGCCATACTCGCATTCTGCAGAAATGTGTTTCTGATGGATTCCATGGAGGAGGCCACAACATTAGAGGCTTCAGTAAACTCTCTGTTAATTCACAGATCTTAAAGTTATGGCCAAACCAAGTCTTAGTTTTTACAGTGTAACCTCTAAATCAGTTAATCTGATTTGATTTTGAAATTAATGTTAATGTGATTTTTTTATATATAATTAGTGACTGCAGCTCTCACTAGAGCTTGGCCTAGCTACTTTGCTACTATAGTTAAATCACATAAGCTATAGGGAACCACACTGTTAGAAGAATAGTAGTGGCAGTATTTTATTTATTTATTTATAAGGTGTTGGTTTTTATCTTAGACTATATTTCAGGCTTGTAGCAATACTTCAGTAGCATTAAAGGGGTCATATGACGTTGCTAAAAATAACATTATTTTTGGTAACCCTCTAACAAAATAAGGTGCTTCAAAACGCGCTTCTTTTCAAGCGATGCCATAGAAGAAACCAGTTTGGTTCCACAAAGAACCCAATTCGTCAAAGGTTCTTTAAAGAACCTCTCTTTCTTACCTTATAATGACGAATCTTTTTTACCACAAAGCCTTTTGTGCAACGAAAGGTTTAAGGCATGGTAAAGGTCTTATGGAACCACCACGTTCGGACCAAAAAAGGTTTCTAGGCCACCACCCAGAGTGACGCGAGCACCTTATTTACGAGGTGTATTTGTGTAATGCAATGTGTGTTGGCGGTTTAAGTTAAAAAAAACCTTATTGCCATATCATCTAATATTGTTTCTCCTCTATGCACTCTCATCTAAACAAGCGAGGGTGAACTGCCTTGGTAAGCATCCAGTGCGATTGGTGATGACGCCGAATGCCCAAGAGGGAGGACAAGGTTACGCAGCAATACCTACGTGATGCCGATCTACAGCAGGCCGATGACAAAACAATAAAACAATTGACCAATGAGGCATTTGTTGCATCCAGTGGGGACATAATTACTGATTATAATGACTTATACAGTCTTTTTACGCGTTGCGTTGCATCGCGCCGCGTAAGCAGATAGCAACCATGTCGATTGTGATCGGAGAAACAAATAAAACAACAAGTGCTACTATACACTGCTCAAAACTCTCGTTTGAATCGTCAGTGGCAAATTCTTTAAATGTGAAAATGTATTTACAGGCTGTGAGTCAGAAGCACCATATTGTCCTTGCAATGTTGGAACTGCCCAACTTTATAGAAACAGCCTTTGTGCCACAGACGCATTAGGCTACTGGTTCAGGAAACAGTCCTCATCCTCTATAAAATGTGCAGCACACATCTGAATATTTGGGTTGATCTGTTCTGGAGCAGTGTTGTAAATACAACTTAACCACTAATTTCTAGTTGTGTCCTCTTTTGGAAGACTAAACAAAGAAGTTTCGCTTTCACAACTGAGACCAAACAGCGATCTCTAAAATGGCAGCTGCACGCCAGGCAACAGCAAGAATTAAAGTAATGCCTTCTTTTTTTGCGTGAACATTTGGGTGGCGTTATGCAAATCTTCCCACATCGTGACGTAGATATGTGGGGGCGTGTTAGAACGAGCCGTTTTAGGTAGGTGTGGTTGACTCTTAACTTTTATAAAGACTATCTTTTTGGATTTGAGACTTTAGTCTTTGCAACTTTACAGATCTTCTTTATGCACCAAGAGCTTGTAACACTCCAAAGAGAAATAAAAAATTTAAATCGCATCATATGACCCCTTTAACATTAAGTGGCATTGCATCTGATGTACAGAAGCCATTGGCACATGCCAGTATGCTCAGTGGCACATCCGGTGACATTTCCGGTTTTCACTGAGGCGTGTCAGTGGAGAGTGGCATGAGCCAATGACACTTGTGACATGTGCCAATGGCTTGTGTCACTGCAAACCGTCCACATGGAATTAATCTATCATGGGTCACTACAAATACCATATTTACAGTCGCATCTGTTACCGCAAACTTTGATTTTGGTACTGACACCTACCTGCGTGCATGCAGCATCATCAATATAACATTGGCCAGCGCAATCTATCTCATCTATGGCTATAATGTTTCAAAAAATTATTTGATAGAATTATGCAATAGAAAAATTAAACCATTTTATAACAATGTGAATTTTTTTTTTTATTTGAAAAACGTTCAGGCAAACAAAAGGACACAAGACAAATATAAAACAAATGAAGAAGCCTGAGTTGTTACACAAATTAACTCCGCAATGTAATTAATATGCTTGACAGAAACCGAAATGTATCATCAATTAAATATAGTTCTGCCATTAAGTGCGTGTGTTACACTGTCTGCGTTATACTCCGGCACAATTCATCGGCACATGTCACAAGTGTCAGTGGCACATGCCACACTCCACTGACACGTGACAGTGAAAACCGATGTGCCAATGGCTTTCGTACGCCAGATGCCATGTCACTTAACAGTTATACTGCCTCTCCAATACTTTGTAAATGAGTAGGCTATATTCAAGTCTGCATTAACAGACTCACACCACTAGAGTGTGTTGTTGTTAGCAGTGAATGAATCCTTCTTGGAGAGCTATCCACACAATAATAAAAAATTGGAGTTATGTCATCAGAAATATATTAATACATTTTTATGATCATAATAATAATGTGTGAATGTCAAAAATGTAGTATCAGAAAGACTACCCTTGTCAGCAAAAATATTACACAGGATAAATGTCCTGTTCATAAGAGTTCATGCATTAAGTTCATATGCAGATGTTTTTACCAACCCAGTACAGCAGTAAATTTGAGCTTTGCTTGTAATAAAATACAATAAATTGCTTGGTCTCATAATAAAATTACATTGAGCTCAAGTCTGCAGCACCAGGATCAATAAATAAACTCAATAAAAATTGTAATATTTGTATTGTAAAAACAAGGTGTTCTTGTTCGTTTGGCTTATTTATTTGACTTTCTGTTCTCACTCTTGGCAGTTTTGTTAATGAAAGCTTAAACAGCTTTTAAACAAGCTACAGGTAGTCCAAAATGCAGCAGCTAGAGTCCTTACCAGGTCAAGAAAATATGATCATATTACGCCAATTTTACAGTCTCTGCACTGGCTACCTATTAAGTTCCATATCAGTTACAAAATATTATTACTTACCTATAAGGCCCTTAATGGGTTAGCTCCTGCATACCTAACTAGTCTTCTACCACGCTACAATCCATCACGCTCCCTAAGGTGGCAAAATTCTGGACTTTTGGTAGTACCTAGGATAGCAAAGTCCACTAAAGGAGGTAGAGCTTTTTCGCATTTGGCTCCCAAACTCTGGAATAGCCTTCCTGAAAATGTTCGGGGTTCAGACACACTCTCTTGTTTAAATCTAGATTAAAGACACATCTCTTTGGCCAAGCATTCAAATAATGCATCTCATAATCTTTTACTGCAGTTATATCTAATCAAATGCACATTATTATTCTTTAGTTTGGGTTAAACAAATCAATTTTGCTTGGTTGGAACAGCAGCTAATTATGTTTGTATTTGTTTCTCTGTTTTTGCCACGGGATGTAACTAGGATTTACACAATCTTCAGTCTGGATCCAGAACACCTGTGAAGAGATGATGCAACCCCTCAGAGGACCTCTGATGATGCCAAACATGAAACAACATACAGAACTACCAATTTTTTCTATAAGTTTGATTGCATCATATAATTGCTGTTAATATTGTTCATCGTCTGTTTTATTACGTCTTAAATTGATTTTTCCGTACTGCTGGTTCGTCTGGTCAGAGGAGAACTGCCCCCCCCGACTGAGCCTGGTTTCTCCCAAGGTTTTTTCTCCATTCTGTCACCGATGGAGTTTTGGTTCCTTGCCGCTGTCGCCTCTGCTCTGTGGGGACACTTCATTCCGGGCGATAGTGGCGATGATTGAAGATTTATTTAAAACTGAGCTGGAGTTGACACCTGACTTCCTGATGAACTGTCCTTTAACTGAAAAAAATGAGTGGTTACTAGTTGTCACATTTGGGCATTGTTGTGGTGTGGTTGGGTGTGTGGATTTTGGGGTGGTGAGAGGTTATTATTGCTGCTTACAGTGCTTTGACACAATCTGTATTGTTAAAAGCGCTATATAAATAAAGGTGACTTGACTTGACTTGACTTTTGCACAGCTGCAATGTACTTCCAGACCATGATGGCAGAATTTGTATGTGGTGGAATGTGGGGTGTTGGTTTTATGTTGCTGTGATGGTGTTAGTGGTTGAGGTGGTGGTAGGTGTGAAGAAATAGTAAGAGATTCTCCACTCTACTTGGCACAAGTAACGCACAAGAATTAACTTAAAGACCGTGAAGGGGACAATATAGCCAGAAGACGCTGTTAGAAGAGGACGAAATGTAGTGTGGTGTGGAGGGGTGTGGGGGACGATGTACTAGCAGGCACGTGAACCAATTTCTAAAAAGCATGAAAAAAGATGCGGATACATGGTCTATTATTCATGTCTAAGACTGATATAACCTGAATAATAATGCTGCAACTATATTTGCTGACATGGAAGCACATTGTAGAGTGACAGTATTAGATGGTGACACTGCAATATAAGGTTCCCTGAATTTGAGACAATCAGTGAAGCGCTGAGCAGCTGCGTTTGGCATCTCACTTTCTTACACACACAGAGACACACACACTCAGTGCAGTTCTATTGCCAGTCTTCATGTAATGCTTTTGCGTTTCTCTCGTATATTATTCAGTATTTCATGACAAAACTTATGTGCCTTGTTATGTGCAGTGTATTTAATGTGATTTATTGGCATTACAAATAATTGTTATTTTAAATGTCAAAGTAATTGAATTAATCATGCATAATGACAGTATAGCGAAAAACAAATCATATCACGGGAACTGAAAAAGAAATGTAACCGAGTCACAAAGAGACATTCTTAAGAATGCCAGGTAGACTGCTGTTATATGTCGAACATATTAACGTTCACATTGCACTTCAACGTACCGTTTACCTGCTAATTCAACGGTATACCGCCTACCCGTGTGTGCATTTCATTGGGGTTTTTTTTTCAGATCACGTGATTTGTCTGATAGAGACTCCGCTAGATCTGCGGGCCGCGGGCTCCGTGATTACCGGATCAGATTGAAGCGGTTTCAGTTGAGTAGGAACCCAGAAAGACTCAGTTATGCGCTTAAGTTTTTTTGTTTGGTGTTTCTATAAAGAGTCTTTTGAGGAGAATCTGTTCTGCCACCACAGTGAGTAGAGAACTAGCCTATTATTAGTTGTAATTCAAACACGTTTGTAAATCGATTCAAGATGATGTGTGGGCACATCGGTGTTATAGTTAAATGTTTGTATCAGTGATGACAGAGTTTCCCCAGGCTTGAATAACTTTGTTTCGCTATATATTTGGATGAGATTGTCAGCTGTGTCTTCAGAAACATACGTTTTTACACAGCCTAAATGTGCTGTCGTTAATCCGAGCCGCTCAGCAGAGAATGCACGCGCAGTTCTCTCTCAGCTCGACATAAATGGGCATCTGCAGAGGAAGCAGATGACGATTTTAAAGCACTTGGGAATCTTATTTATCACAATCGCGATTAAATATTATTATGTACGAATTCTTTTTGGGCATTTTTTTTGAAAACAAGGAACATCAATAAACAGTTTTGGGGGAATAAAAATTAAACGCCAGGCAGCAAATTATTTGTTTGACCCTCTTAATCAATTAATCTCAGTTGACCCCCAAACCCCAAAAACGTTGTAGTTCACACCCTGATTTTAATAAGAAGACATTTTAGATTACAATAGTGCACTAAGTAGGCTAGCCTACGCTAGAGAACACAAGTCGCATCAGGGGCGGTTCCAGTGCCCCTGTGTCAACAAGCTTGCCCCCCAAGCTTAATTTCAGTCATGTTCACATAGTGAGGAATACTAGTAAACTACCCAAGTGTCCTCTGTACATTATATAACTCAAGCAACAATGACTTTGCAAAGTTAGCAAAGAGTCAGCAGCTACCAGAGGACAGATAAAGGCGAACACGTTTAAGAAATTTGGATTTCAATATTTAATTTATTGTCCGGTTTTGCCCTACATTAATTGCTTGCCTTTTTATTAGGAGATATGAAGCAGACGCGACTGTGAAAAGACAAAATCTGGTAATGAAACATTGACATTGAGTTGAAATTGTTATAGCTTACTTCTAGAGATTGCAGTGATACATGAAATGGTGAAAAATGACTGAATGAATCATTTTAAAAGTGTGCCCCCTAAAAGCTCAAAACTCATAATTTGCCTGTATTGGAGGTGTTTAAGTCCTACATTAGATCTTGTCAGCACATCTGAACTAGAATACAGCAGTCTATGGTTTACAGTAGCGCACGCACGCACGCACGCGCACGCACACACACACACACGCGCACGCACACACACACACACACACACACACACAGAGAGAGAGAGAGACAGAGACAGAGACACAGACAGACAGACAGAGAGAAATCGAGAGCGCGCGTTCTGCTTAATGTCGGGTGATGCCCTCCCCTCGCCAAATCTCCACTGAGATCGTGACGCTCCTTCAAAACTCCAATCTCACGGCGGTGGGGGCAGATCGCTTGAGTCATCTGAAGGTTCACAACTTTACCAAATCTTTAACAGCTTATCTGCCAATGAGTTGGATGCCTGCACTTGTCAGTAGGTGATCCTGTTGTAGTCTATACAATCTTAAAGAAAGGGTAAGAAAAAAAGAGAGAAGAACAATAAAGTATCCAATGTTTTTACACAGGGAACTGTGAAGCTCATGTGCAGCCTCTTTATATGTGCGCAGCGCTGGTGCCAGACGCGCGTTTCCAGCCCGCGCTGGTGATGCGATGCCCCGCAACCACAGCGGAGATGAGGGCGGTACTGGTCTCTGGATGAAAACCTCGCAGCACTATGGCATGAAAGATGTTGAAGCCGCTAGTGAGACCATGAACAGCGCGACCAGGACAGTCGACAGCCTGCTGACGGCGCCGGATACAACAGGTGCAGGAGGCTTGGAGAACCAGAGGAGAAAGCAGGGCGCCCGGCTTAGCCTGCTGGGGAAACCGCTCATCTACAGCGCGCAGAGCGGCCGGAGAAACGCGCGCTACAGGAAGCTCCAGAACTACCTCTACAATGTCCTGGAGCGACCACGAGCCTGGGCATTCGTTTACCACGCCTTTGTGTGAGTCAAAATGTTATTACTTTTTTATTGATTACATCATGTATGTTGGAGTTCACCTGTTACTTAAAGTGACATTTATGCATTTCATTTTAAAGGTCTCTTTTTTTTTCATGGAATGAATGCCTCTCTGAATGTTTTATGAACGAAATATAGGGATGTAGAAAATTGCAATCTGCTGTACAGTATTTTATGAGTTTTTATGCCAGTCTCATAGTTATTAAATTTACTGCTTAACAGAACATAATGATCAAAATGTTGAAGCAGCATTTCCAAGGGTTTCTTTCAACTCATGTTTGATGCCATATCCAGTATAACAATAAATAAACAAATATGGTAATAATTAATTCAGGGTTTCAAAAATGGCTCTAGTTACATACAGTTACAATAGTAAAACATGTTCGATCATTGACTTAATATCTAGTAGTGGCCTTTGATAGACTCTCGTTTGCCTTTTAAATGCACCAATAAGATCTCAGGGTTTGCGTTATGGTGTGTATTTGCTATGTGGCATTTATGTTTGGCTTTTCAGAGATTTTCTGTAAGCCCCTTGAAAGTGATGCTCTTTATATGACCCCATTTAAAGAGAAATGCATGCACTCTGACATAGTTTTTATGTTCAGATTGGTTGCGTCTGTTGACATGTTAGGAGCATTTGTGAAAGAGGAAGCCGAGCTGTCGGATGGTGAGACTGGAGCGCTGCTCTGTGCTGCGAGACAGGATGTTGTTGTTTTATTTGTGCTGAGAGGACAGCTGAGGTCATGGAGGTTAAATTATTACATCTGCAACAACGCATTGTCCCACACTAGTCAGAACCATCACAGAATCAGCACACTTGGACTGTGCTCATGCTTGAATATGCTATCAGTAGGGGGAAAAATCAAGAGTGGCTTTTACATGAGTTGCTACTTGGTTGTTATAAGTAATTAGTTTTTGACAAGCTTTAGAACATTTTCACTAAGCATTTGTTCTGTAGCCACTGGTTCATATCATTATGGAAATTATGGATTTTGCATATAATTTTGGAGGGCATAAGTCAAACTCGGATTGCATGTGCACATGAAAGGAAGAAACAAATGTTAAATTTGGTGAGGTTTCATCATGAGAAATAAGTTAATGAAGAAAATCTTAATCTTTTGAGACTATTGGTTTCAAAATGTTGTGTGAAAGAAGACATGGGGGACTGTTTGAAATCAATGAACAATCAATCACAATCTGTGCCCTTAAGCAAACCATCTGCTGATTCTGCTGTCTCCGTCATGTACTCCTAACCTTTGTGATAAATAAATTCTATTGAATAGAACATTATTAACATTGTTAGCACTTTTGTCTCTTGTGCCAATATGATTGAGGGTCAGATATATAGTATGAACATACAGTATGTCCCATATGAACACATGCTTGGTTAATTGCATCATTAATTTTGATGTAATTTAGAGCTTGAGGTTGATATCAGCTGAATTATTAAATAACTTATGTGACAGAAGAGGTCATTAAACGTCACACTTGCTGTTCCTTGATAATTTATTGCTATAACATATAAGAGCTCAAAAAAGTAATATGCCGTTTAATTAAAATAACAAGGTATGTAACAAAAAAAACACAGAATTACAATGACTGAGATTATTATTAATTATTATTTCTAAAACAACCTATATCTATCTATATATTATGTCTAATACAATCTATATAGCATTTTTAATGATTTTAATGATTTTCAGTTTGTTTCAATTACATTTATGAATTGATTACATACTGGCTAATCTGAAATGGCCTTGTTCTTTGTGTGTTGGATAATCAAATTCTGCTTTTTGTGAGTTTTTCAGCAAGGCACCCCTACCAATGTGCAGTATGTCTGTCGTCTAATGTAGCATTACTATATACCACATGTGAGACTATAATGCACTATAGCCTTTTGTTAAGATGAACAACAGGTTCTTTAAATGGAAAGGATTTTCAGTGGCCATATCAATAACTCACAGTTGTCTGCTCACCCAGCAAATGTTTTACAGCGCATCAAAGCAAGATAATGTCGAGCTGATTACAGAACTGCAGCTGAGAGCATTTCACCAAGGTTAAAGCTCCATGGCATACCTCTGTATCAGTATCAACAAAATCTTTTTATCACCTTTGCTAATGCTAAACCCATAACCCTCTCTGATTATCATATTTGACACTCAGATAATGTAATGAGGGAATCTTTAAACAAACCTCCCTGTATCCTTATATGCATTAATGCTCTACATGCAGCTTCACCAACACAAAGAACACATTATGCTGCCATCATGAACACTTACATCATTAAAGCCACATTCAGTATCCTTTATCCCCTCAGAAATCACATGCATTCTGTAAGATTGAAAAAGGAAATTGCACAGTAGGTGAACACTGCCATAATCATCTGTATACGTCATGCCATAGTCAGATTCAATTCCTATTTATATGACTGAGAATTCATCTGGTTTGAGGGAGAAGTTCATTGAGTTCCATTCACATTTCCTAACTGTGTTCCATGTCATGGTTTAGAAAACTGGATATTCTACTTAGATGGCTCAGATTGACTTAATTCTGAGTTATCGAGGGTGATTTATACCGCAGGCTGTGCCGGTGGCTTTTAAATCGTAACAAAATATTTCAAAGTTCCCACTTGTAATGGTCTCCTGCCTCCTCTGTGACACAGAGAGCAATAAAGGGCCTCTTGTTCTCTGAGCACTCAGAAAGGTGCTCTAGTTTGCCACTGACCCGGTTAGACAGGCAGAATGTGATATATACAAGAGTCAGCCAACTAACATTAGAGATTTTTTCTACTTGGTCTTAAGATGTCAGTTTGGATTTAATCTTATTTCCTTACACTAGAATTCGGAAGGGGAATTAGGAGATGTCAGTCTTTCATTTAATTAGCCTTTTAATGCAAAGTAGTGCAAATTTACTGAATCAATACTGACATTAAGTACCAATTTCCCAACACATTTGAGTACTATCATTTGCGTTATGCAACAGGTCCTGTAATTTGATTGGCCAAGCTTTTCACAGTTTGTACAGCTAACTCTGTTTGTCTGTTTTTGCAACATTTGGATGCAGGTTTTATTTTTTTTACCTGGATTTGTGAGAGACAAAAACAGTTGATGTTCTTGATGTTGTTGCTTTTCTTCATGAGCTGTTGATGTGCTTTCATTTAAGATGCACCTGTTTGTTGGAGAAGACCATTGAAGCACTGGCCACCAAGGCCAATCCAGTCACTCCCATCATTGTCGTAATTGAAACACAAGCTGCTTTTGCTCATGGTTGGAAGGTGTATGGAAACAGAGTTGGCTCTCGCTTAATGGAAAAAAGGTTTTAGATAAGATCACAGATCTTGAAAAAGTGCAAAGGGGAGGCAATAAACAGGGTGTCATGCCTGTGTTCCAGTGGGAGTATGAATGATGGGGGAAAGGCTTTTGAAAAGGACACTGTTTGATCACGTCAGGGGCGCCTGACACAAGACAGACCTTGAGGAAGAGCTTCAGTTCTCAGACAGGGCACTGTATGAGCATGTTGAGTTGCCAGCTGTGCCGAGAGAAAAGCAGCGTGGAACAAGGATCCAAGCATTTGGACGTTTCTGTCCTACGACACTCTTAAAAATAAAAGTGCTTCACGATGCCATAGAAGAACCTTTTTGTCTAAATGGTTCTATAAAGAACTTTTAACATCTGAAGAACCTTTTGTGAAACAAAAGAACCTTTGTGGCGAAAGAAGGTTCTTCAGATTTAAAAAAGTAAAGAATCAATGGTCTGATGACTGTAAGGTTTATTGGGGAACCAAAAATGGTTCTTCTATGGCATCGCTTGAAGAACCTTTTGAAGCACCTTTATTTTTAAGAGTGTATGTGTCATCACTGTCGATGAACTAATCTATCATTGCAACCTTCTGTCCTTTGAAAGAAAGGAGTTTTCTGCTTCTTACATTTTCACTGAACCTGAAGAAGTGGAAAAACACTGTTTCTGAAATGTGTTACACACAGAATACACTACAGTTCAAAAGTTTGGGATTGGTACAATTTTTTTTGTCTCTTATTCTCACCGAGGCTGCATTTATTTAATTAAAAATAAAGCAAAAACAGTAATATTGTGAAATGTTATCGCAATTTTAAAATGTAACCGTTTTCAAATATTTTAAAATGTAATTTATTCCTGTGATGGCAAAGCTGGATTTTCAGTAACCATTACTCCAGTCTTCAGTGTCACATGATCCTTTAGAAATCCTTCTAATAGGCTGATTTGCTGCTCAAGAAACATTTCTTATTATATACAATGTTGAAAATAGTTGTGCTGCTTAAAATTTTTGTGGAAATTGTGATGCATTTTTTAAGGATTCAAAAGAACATCATTTATTTGAAATATAATTTTTTTTGTAACTTTATAAATGTCTTTACTGTAACTTTAGATCAATTTAACGAATCCTTGCTGAATATTAATTTCTTTAAAAACAGTAGTTTATGGTATGTGCCAACATATTTCCACAGAATTTAAATTTGTTTTATTCACACATTTCTACAAATTTTCCATCCCTTATGTGTTTGTTCATTAAATGTTTTTTTTTCCAAATTTGGCAGTTTAACACATTTGACCAAGTTTAAATGAACCTTTTCTGAAAACAGGACATAAAGTGTGAAAAAAGGCTGCATATTCTGATAGGGCCTGCCTATACGACAGCCACTGCTGCTTGAAACTTTCAATAAAATTAATGTTGGCATTAAGTTTAATAACAGGGAGACCATTAGCCAATAACAGTTTCTCAAGGCAACAGTACTGTTTTGTCGCTGTAATTGTTTCTCATGATATAGATGATGAATCAATAGAAAGCCTCATTTGCTGCAGTTAACACAAGGACTTTGTTTTTCCATTCTGCTGATTTCATAATTTTAACTGGATGGCGGGTAGTAAAACGTCAGAAAGTGGTCTTATATTAGTTGCCCTTACTGACAGGGGGGCTGACTGATGAAGGCAGCTGTCTTCTCTTAATAGCAAACCCTGCAACATAAGTAGTCTGTGTGGCTGGGCATAACCCAGTGGGGCTTCCTTGCCCAGCAGTGCCCAAGCAAACTGGGCTCACTCGTTGTCACTCTTTGATCTTACCTGTCAGCATGAAGGGGTTCCCCTGATAACACAGCATTTGGGTATATGAAGACCGTTCATGGTTTGACAGCTCTCTGGTTTGAACTGATTACAACATCTTATGAATTATAACAGTTAGCCAGCATATTATCCTTAGGGTTTTCTGAATAATTTCTACAGTTTGCTTCCCACGCACATGAATAATCTCTACATGAATCTTTATTGATGTACTTTAAGTGTGCAGTATGTGCTGGACTTCTCAACTTGATGAAGTACATTCTTTAGGTGCAGATGTGTAGTAGGACTACATTCTTAGACATATTACATCCATCATGCTGTCTTTGACCTTTGACCTGTTCTTTGATGTATGATGCACTAACAACTGTGAGAATAATTGACTCAGATGTTAGGTACAATTTAAGGAACAACTTTCTTGGTTTCTATAGCACTTGCAAAAGCCCACCACCTCAGCTTTCTGACTTAATTAATTAATTTATAAATGGATTAAAAAAAATTGGAATCTAGCTCAACCAGGTGTTTTTTGACTACTGTTTATACATATTTGGATATACTACATAAACAGTATGCAGTATATCTGAATACTCATTATACTTTTTATGCATAACGTTCAAAAGTTTTGGGTCAGTAATATATGAATTAGTACTTTTATTCAGCAAGGATGCATGAATGTTTCTTGATATCAAAATCAGCATATTAGAAAGGTTTCTGAAGAGTCATGTGACTCTAAAGACTGGAGTAATGCCTGCTGAAAATTCAGCTTTGCCATTACAGGAAGAAGAAAATACATTTTAAAATATATTCAAATAGCAAATGTTTTTTGAATTATTATTGTAATAATATATCACAAAATTAACTCTTTTTGATTAAATAAATGCAACTTTGGTGAACATAAGAAACTACTTCCAAAAACATTCAAAAAATATCACCAATCCCAAACATTCTAATGGTATGTGGCAGGGAATTATTCTTATATGGGGTCTGTCTTCACTCTCCTCAGATGTCTGTAAACAATCATTAGATGACCGGATTAGGGAGATTTAGCCTAAATAGAAACAAATTTAAACAAAAAATGTGTTTACACACTTTCTGCTCTATGTGGTCGGTTACCCAGGGCCATTAACACACAGTCATCCATCTTAAAAATGATAAAAATGACCTGTGGTCTCTGTTTCTCCTGGATGAATAGGAATTTCAATATTTGTGTACTACATGTTGTGCCAGTAATTGAATTTTGCCTTTAGCACATTGATAAGTAAAATGTTAATGGGCCATATTTGCATTTTATTTGTTTTACCTGCTGATAAATTGCAATAATAATATTTTGCTTACAACAAATTAACTGACTGGAGTTTATATGTATGTAACTCTGTTGAATCAAATCAAAATCTCTCGCTGTTGCTGTAGCAAGCAGGGAGGAATTAAAAAGCTGTTCCAGCATCATGCACGAAGCCTCTTTAATTGCAGTTGAAGGATTCTGCTTTTGTTGTGGCAATTTTGCATGTACGTCCTTTGAAGGAATGCAATAGTGGCGTCTCTGCACATGTGTTAGTGGCTAATGAAATACATTTAACTATGCAAATTTTTCCTTATGTCATCGGACACATGTGAAATGGCTTGTTAAAGCTGCGTCTTGTTCTTGTGGGTGATCCATTCGGTGTGCTATCAGATAATATGAGGCAGCTGAAGATGGATTAGATGGTGTCGTTCTGAAGGATCAGATATGTGTTGGAAGTGTGTCATGTCCCGATACTATCCCCATCAATCCACTATACTTTCCTGTCTCACTCGCCGTGAATTAAAGTCAAAAGCCCAGAAATACATTTATAAAATAATTAGGCAGTGGTGTGTTAAACCTAGGGTTGCAAAAAGGTGGACAATTTCCAGTAAATTTTGGAAATATTCCAGAAATTTGGGAAACTTTCCAGGATTTTTTTGGAATATTTCAGGGATTTTTGGAAAGTTTCCGGAAATTTTCCACCCCTTTGCAACCCTAGTTAAACCAAATGGTTCATTAGAGCAAAACTAAAACCTTAGAGGACTTTTTACCCTAAATGTCACAGAGATGTTGGCAGTCATTCTGAGACTTGTTCTTTAGAAGATCCTTACTTGGTCTAGTTCAATGACAGAGAAGGTCACTGTGTGGCGTAATCCCCTCTGAACCCTGATGACTACCTACTCCAATTTGGCAGGAGATTGTGTTAACTACTTCTGTTTACACAAAATATTTCCCTTTAATTGACAATTTGACCTTGTCAATAAAGCGTTGCCTTGGAGAGCTGGAAGATTATGTACCCATCTAGTTCTCTTTTCATAGCTCAGTCATTGTTGGGTTCCAGCTCACTGTTGTTAAACAGTCTTGAGAGGGTAGGTGGTCATTTTTCCATGGCAACCAATGTCCAAGCTAGAGGCCAGAGACTTCATTACTGTGTGAAATGAAAAGCATGCTGTGTTTTGAGCCTGAGTACTTCACTAAATAAATAAGCTTGCAGGAGCTTCTTGGTGTAGAACTATAGGTCTTCCTTATTAAACTGATCTCAAGGCTCTGGAGGAACTGATAAAATTGGTTAGTTCTTACCTATTTGTTTGGTTTTCTGGAGTGTATCGAAAATATTTTTATTTCTGGTTTCCTAGAGGTTATTATAAATATCTGATTTACATGGACAGGTAGGTTGGTGTGTATTCCTTTAAATGTTCACCCAGATTGCAGGTTTTGGATTTTGGATTGCATCAGTGGAGTACTCACACAGCATTCTCATCGCTCGCTTGCCTTCTGAAGCATATTGCAGTCAAAAATGTAATTTTCCTAAGATTCAAAGGCAATCTACTATCCAGTCAGACTGTCTGAATGCTATATAGGCATCTTCCAGGAGTCAATGTGCAGGGGTTTTTTATCAGTCAGAACAAGTTACTGAGCATTCTGCTTTAGAACATGGTTGGAGTTATATATGTGAAATAATTGGTACTTAATACTTTTGGAAGGACAGAAATTCAAATATAGTCACATTTTCCACTATTTTCCTCAATGATGCCTGTACAACTGTTTTTAGAAACAGTATTATTTGAATTAGTTTTCCACTTTTTTCCATGGCTGTCTATTATTATTGTAATTAACCACCATAAATTGGCATATAAGCACAAACTGAACTGTGGTTGGTCATTTTAAATGTCTGTCAGATGCTCTCTTTCCATTAAAGTTGGACAGGATAAGCTGCAATGTGGACCAAATTTTTAGCTGATAAAAAAATGGCAGTATATTGAGGTCAGTAAGATTATTTTAATTTTTGAAAGAAGTTTTTGATAGTATTTTAGTTTAAATAATAATTTGAATAATAATTTAAAAAATTGACGACAAAGCTGAATTTTCAGCAGCTGTTAGTCTAGTCTTCATGTCACATGATCCAGCAGAAATCATTCTAATATGCTAATTATCATTGTTGAAAACAGTTGCACAGCTAAAGATGTGTATTTTCTTTGAATATAAAGTTCAAAAGAACAGCATTTATTTGAAATAAAATCTTTTATAACTCTATAAATGTCTTTACCGACTCTAAACCTTTGAATGTTAAATTATATATAGAGAGGAGCAGATACTGAAATGAACAAATTGTGTGTATTGTCTAAAATTGCTTTTTTTTGAGAGTTTGAGTTTAATTTCTTGGCCCTATGAGTGGAGTGTCCATGCTAGAACTCCCACACTAACATGCTAACAGCTCTCTTACTGCGGCTCTCAGTTCTGAAGAACACCAGGCATTCTTCAAGCTGATAATCTCATACGCCACAGGCCAAACAAAACCAACTCGTATATGTCTTCTGAAAACGTGGAAGGTTGGAACGACCAAATTCCTTATTCGATAAAATGTGACCTCTTCAGCAAGACTCTGATACTCCCTTACAGCCTCTTTTCTGGAGTCTGGTCAGAGATATAATCAACATCACAGCTCCCAGTGAACGTACTAACAGCAGCATAAACCTTACAGGACCTGTACAGACACACACATACATTTTCCGTTTAGCCATTCCGCAAATTTCACTTTAGCCATTGTGCATGTGGTTCAACAGAGAGTAAAAGATGTTTGTGTTGGTTTGAGTTTCTGTGTTCTGTCAGAAAATTAGTGTCTTATCTTGACAACCCAAGCCCATGTAATCTTTAAAATGAAAACAAATTAATTTAATAATATTTTCATGTGGATTGAGTATATATAGACACTAGATAGAGCAGCCTAAATTAAAAATGGTTTAGATCAACAAAAGGAGACATTTGTTCCAAATGCATTATATCAACATCAAAAGCAGGACTGTTTGCTTTACAACCTATATGGAAGGTTTGAGAGATTCTTCATCTTTACCTGAAATTAAAACATACAAAAGGCAAGGCTTTTAAACTAGATTGCTTTTTATTTTTTCTTCTAAAAAAAGAAAGGTTCAGTCTAGAGAAGAGCCTTTTCCATTGTGTGGTCAAAGAAAGCCTAATGATAGCTGATAAATGAAGTTTGAGTAGCTGCTTTCTCAAAAAGGGCTTCAAACCAGGCGGGTGGACAGGCAGCGTTGACAAAACCTGACAGCTGTTTGTTGTAGTGACAACAGTGTCCTCGCATGTGCACATATGCGTGAGAGTTGTTTGCTGGCCCCATGGGGCAAAAACGGTTAAATGTCAGAAGAGTACAGTATCCTACTGTACATATCTACACCAGAGAGTCAGAGGGGCATTTTCAGTTTCATCTGTTAGATGCCAGTTGAAGTGCAGTCCGATCAATTAAATGCTCTTTCAGTGATTCTTTTAGTCCTGGCTCTAGTCGCTCTTAGTTCTTTTGCACTTTCCCAGCCACATTGTTTTGGAGACAGAAAAATTGTGTTTTGGAGATTTGGATTTGTTGAAATAATTTATGTTTGTTTGGCTCTGGTGTGGATTGTGAAATAGAATTATTGATCTTGGCAGTTTCACAGGAACTGGAAAGCCGAGCATTGTAATACGTTTATTGGAATATTTCTTTAATTATTTTTTATGGGATATTTATATATGTAACTTTTATTTACCCCTAATACCTGCAGTTTGAGGTGCTCCATATCTGTTTTCTGCATCTTGCTGGGCCTGGGTACTCTCATTGTACCACAGGAACTTCACATTCCGCCTGCTGTTTGTGTTGGGACAGCGTTAGGTTCTGCAAGGAGATCACCATGCACTCAAATCTTTATTTGTGGTTCCCAGTCTGATTGACAGACCACCCAGTCCACAGAGCAAGCCTTCAGTTAAGGGCACAGTCATGACCCCAGGCCTGATTCCAGTTCCCGGTGCAAGGCAATGAGTTTCCATGAGGAAAACAATTTTTGAAAATAGTCAAAACCTGGGACTGCCGACTTAAAGGGATACTCCACCCCAAAATGAAAATGTTGTCATTAATCACTTACCCCCATGTCGTTCCGAACCCCTAAAAGCTTTGATCGTCTTCGGAACACAATTTAAGATATTTTGGAAGAAAACCGGGAGACTTGTGACTGCATCACCGTAGCGTCATTTTGGAGAATATCCACTGAAAGCAAGCAGCATACGCTCTTCTGTGTCAGCCACTCCACACGGATACGCTGTTTTCATTCAAATAAAAGCGTAAATACACATAGAAAATGTCTTCGCTTACAAAAAGTATTCTCGTCGCTTCATAAAATTCAGATTGATCCACTGATGGCAGATGGACTATTCTGACGATGCTTTTCATACTTTTCTGGACCTTGTAATTTACTTGGCAGTCAATGTGACAGTCACAAGCCTCCCGGTTTTCATCCAAAATATCTTAAATTGTGTTCCGAAGATGAACGAAGCTTTTACGGGGTTGGAACAACATGGAGGTAAGTGATTAATGACAAAATTTTCATTTTGGGGTGGAGTATCCCTTTAAAAGAAATACAAAATACAAAGCCAAAGCGAAGGGGCCTTTAACACTATTTGGATGAGATTTGTTTTCCGAATGATGTTTGAGCCACAATTATTAACAAAATATATGTGATGTCAGACAGGATTGGGATCTTTACATACTGAGATTTAGGTTTATTGAGGTTTACATACTGTGATACAAGTGTTTTTGTTTAGATGTGAGCGCTATGGAAGCTTGTGTGCATGATGAATTGCGTTACATTTATTTAGATTTATTTTATGAATAAACATTTATTTTATTAAAATAATGAAACCATTTAATAATATTTTTGTTGCATTAAATTGACAGCCCTAATATATAGATAAGAGCAGCCTAAATTGAAATCCTTTCAAAACAACATTCAGTTCAGAATCCTTCTTACTTAAGACGTTACAAAAGACGTATTTCATGTAAAATCTACATCAAGCAGGACAAAATGTAAATCTAATCAAATCTGCACTCCATTCAGAAGGTAAGAATAGTAGTGTAAATGTTAAAAAATAAATAAATCAAATAAATTTCAGATGCGTGTTGAGAAGACATGTATATTTTGTGGCCAAACTCTCTTGAATTATTTAATTCTCTTTTTAGATTGGAAAACATGCCAGCAGTTCAGTGGCCATCAATTGTTATTTTACCCAGAAAGTTGTCAAAAATGTCCATAATGAAGCAGCAGACAGCAGAATAATAAATGTAACTTTAGTTAGGATATTTGAAAAAAGGTCAAAAAACAAATGAGAAGCATCGGGAAAAATTATATACCACAATCACTGATGTTTCTATTCTGATCAGATTAGATTTCTCTGTGGATGCCGAAGAACAGCAGGTAATTAACTTTATAATTTTAGGTTGTTGAAGGAAAAACACTGATGTATTTGATTCGGATGGGATTAAAATCAGTACATCTGTGAAACACAAATTTACCTAACCTTCTCAGGGAAAATGAGTTGCTCCTCCTTCCTCTTCCTTCCTTCCTTCTTTGATGATATCTGACGTTCATCTTGTCCTCAGAAAGAATACTGTTTACTTTGTATGTGGGAAAGACACTTAGAAAAGCAGTAGGAGGCACATTTAAAGGGACAGAGGAAATGTAAACCCATTAAAGCTTGTACCTCAGATTATATAAAAGCCAAAGCCAGGTGAGAGTATGTGTAACTGGCACTGAGCAGACACAGCACACGCTGCCATCCCTCCTGACTTTACCCATGTAGGCCAACAGGAAGCCAGAAGACACTCTCCAGCAACAGCATATTTGTCCACAAGTCACAGCACTCTGTGATTGAGTGGGATGTTAGGTTCAGCTTAATCCATTGAAGAAGTTGTTAGATATGTCTTAAGCACGGAATTGAATGTGTTGTTGTTGTTTTTTTTGTTTTTTTGCTTTTGTAATGTAGAACAGGTACTCAAAAATGCTTTCATATCAAACAAATGTACTGTACTCTGATGTCAAATTGACTGGGGTAAGAAAGAGTACTTTTCATCTTTTTCTTGTTGGATTGGATTTCTCTTTCTCTGTCAGTAATTTTTTTAATATTTAACTGAAAATGGGGATGTGTAGTATATTGGAACCATATTGGTTATTGTCCAAGATCAGTGATGTTTTATTATTATTATTATTATTATTATTGGATACTTAATTGTGCCCTATTTTTACATTCAGATTACCTTTGCTGTCGTCTAACATGATTGCATTTAGGCAAAGCAAGACAAGTTTATTAAGTACATTATATCGTAATTCAAATTCCTTTACACAAAAGTGATTAAAAATAATCATAAAAGGGAAATAAAAGCTAAGAATAAAAAGTAAAATGTATAACAAATAAATGAAAAATACAGAACTATACAGAAATACAATGATGCAGTGCAATCAGTAAACCCTAACAAGAAAATAATTCTAATAATTATCCTTAACTAAAATCCATATTTGACTGGGAAATATCTGTTGGTATGCGTGCATGCATTTTATATTTGATATACAGTCCTTTTGTTAATCTGATTCATTCGATATCTATTGCTCATAAGCCAGAATGTGTAAACATAAATTACTATCTGTGTTAATGAAAAATTAATTTTGTCGGACCACCTTTGCGAGAAGTGCTGTGGTGTTAATTGGGATGGCAGATGGGAGGATTCACATGGTGGCCTGTTTTGTGTGAACCTCAGATTTCCTAGCCTGTTATCTCTCCTACTAAAAGACTTTAGTAGAGCCTTTGAACCTTTACTAGCATAAGAGAAGTATTACCTTAACAAAATGCTGCTAAAGCACATTAATGCCTGTTGCATCAGTACACAGAACAGTGTTACTGTAGACTTTCAAAACATTTGCTGGGATCAAAGGCAAAGCGCTAGCACTGTATTTGCTCTGGCGGAGCAGTTCTCCAGGCAAAGGATTCTTGCGTTGTTCACTGCACTTGTTATGACACTTAACTTCACAAGATGTGTTTTATTTGAATGATTATTTTTACAGCTCTGTAGGGCTCTTCAATAAGCTGTGAAGCTGGAAATTTAGAGCCGATAGAGGGAGGGTATGTTTTGCAGGCCGGTCTGTAAGTCTCCTTAGAATAAACAGCAGATTGGCTGTTTAGTTGCTGGCCACTTTCTGAAGCGGCACATTGGTCCAGTGTTATTAGGCACCTGCCACGTCCGGCTCAGCCTCTCAGGTTTGTATGATTAGCCTCCTCCAATTGTGCAAACAAACTCTTCACTGTTTATGATATGTTACTGTAATATTTGTGAGCGTATGTGTGCAGGTCTGATGGGTCTTAAGTATTGCCACATCATCACAAAATGTTTATACCCTTATATTTACATTTGCGTGATTGATTGAGTTGCAACTTGCACCGTTACTGGATGCTCCAGCTATAAGCACCTTATATACATGCTTTATGCTTATACACACTCTCTCTGTAGTTTTCAGCCACGTTGTCACTGGCATTTATAAACCAAATGGGTAAACCACTGGCTTCTGCCATTTTGCTATAGAGTGTTGGTCTCAAGATGTCTAGCTGAAATTTTGATTATGAATAGTGAGCAGTTCAAATTTTATGTATCAGTGTATCAGTATAAGTGAAAGATGAATCACATAGCTGTGTTTTGACCCAGTGACAGAGTAACGTCAGAACCCCCTCCCCCGTGGGAGCATTCAAGTGAAGCTCAAAAAGGTATTATACTGACTATGAGACTAAAATCTGTTCTTCCTGAATGGAAGGCAATAGAGGAGATGTCTCAGTATATGCTAAATTGATCAAAGGTGACAGTAAATGTATTTATATTGTTACAAAAGATTTATATTTGAAAAAAAAATGAAAAACTAAAAATCATTCTAGTAGAATCCTGAAAAGAGTTATCCAGGTTTCCACAAAAATATTAAGCCGCACTACTGTTTTCAACATTAATAATATGACGAAATGTTTCCTGAGCACCAGATCATCATATTAAAATGATTTCTGAAGGATCATGTGACACTGAAGCCTGGAATAATGCCTGCTGAAAATTCAGCTTTGCCATCACAGGATAGGGCTGTCAAAATGGCAAAAAAAAACTAAATTCGAATTTTGCACTTTGTAATTTTGTAATTTCCGTTAGGGTGAAGAAAAGCTTTTGGCTTCTTTTCTGAGGCCACAAGAGGGCGCATCATTCAAAGCATAAGATAACATGACTATCTGCGAAAAAAAGGTGTTTAAAATAATGTTTATAAACCAATTATAATTAAGTTGCTTAAACAACTATAAACAAAACAACATCATGTATGTATGCACAGTTTAATACAAAAGGCGGAAAGCCAATCTCACAGAGTACATTTTTTCATTTAAAAACATGAGATTCAGTGGGATGGGGGAAAACCCCGCCATAAAGTCTCGATAAATGTTTTTTTCAATGTTAAACTTGCATTAATTTTACATGGCTTTCTAAACATGCGGCTCTTTTGTGCGAGATGCGAGTGCAATAGTAATAGATGTCCGTCTAGAAAATGCGTGAAATATGCATTCTGTGTGAACGGCTTGGTTTCGGTTTTGATGTAAACAAGATCTTCTCCGCATTGATGTTCTCTGTTTCCGCTATGTTTTTAATGAACAACGCAGCAGCGCCGCATCTAGTGGCTTCAACTGGATAGGCTAACAAAAACATTATAATGCAACGACTCTTACATCTTCATCGCATCTTGTGCGCCGCTGATGAGGCTGCCTCCTTAACGCACACCTAAAATTCGAATGCAACATTTTTGCATTCGAATGTGGATTTTTATTTTAAATTCGACTAAAAACATTTTTTAAGCAGTTCCTATTAAAGCAGAGCTGTGATGTAGCAAGAACAGCCCTCTTCCCAGAGCAGATGTGTCATTGAGAGGATCATGGAAAGTTGAAAGCTTAAAGCACATCAGCAGTGTGTTAGTTCATTTTTTAATGAAATGCAATATGAGATGTTCTGCAAGGGAAGATGTTAGAAGTTAGCTGTGTAGAGAAAATATAATATACCCTCCAACGGGTCTTGTATCTTGTTTTAAGACCTTGTAAATGATCCACATGGTTCAATTAGGGTGTTAGTAATACAGTATGTCACACTTTCTGATTACTTTGATACACGATCAGCCCCTTGAGAATCAGTCTGCAGATTGTCGAAGGATGTAGTCACGTGATTAACTTATCCAGAAGTTAAACACCTCACACAGGTCCTAACTTTTAGGCCAGATGTTTTACCTTGTTTAAACCTCAACCAATTGAGTGCTCGCCTATGAATTGGATCAGTAACTTAATGTCTGATTAGAGATCATAGCTACCCAGTGGCTTTTCTCTCGTCTTTTTTCACATCCCTCGAACCTCCTCTCAGTCTTCCCCCCTCGGTATGTTCCTGCTATCTTTTTTCCTTTTTCATGTTTGTGGGTGTTTCTGGTCCATATGTGGCGTTTTCTAGCCAGCATATATTACTCTGCCATCTGGATTGGAGATACAAGCCTGTTAAACCTTCTTATGAACACACCCTCGTTTAGACTCCATCAGCTAACAAGCTTTCACAATTAGTCATGTGAACTTGTGAACCCTGAGCTGTTGAACTTGAGTTTTTCTTTTCTTTTCAAAATTACTTTTGAGAGCTTAAATATTTGTAATATTTAATTAATGAAATTGTTCTGTTTGTGTTTGTGTGTGTGTGTGTGTGTTCCTACCAGGAATTTAATATTCGTCTTGGAGAATTGTATTGTCTCATCTGCTTGTTTTGTTGTGCAACAATTTTAACATGTTTTACAGTTTGTGGTCCGTCCTATTAAAGCATTTCCTGAAGCATTCTAGATTGTCACTCATTTGCTGACAATCTTGTTTTCAGACCAACACATCTGAAAGGCGTAAAAACAGGCCTTTTTGAGGAGTTGCGTGTGTTACTTTAAGTGATACTCTTTAGTAGATTATACCAGCCATTGTCGAAGTATGAACCAGTTAGCCCAACACACACAACTGTTTTGTGTTTTGGCGAAATGGTGGCTAATTTGTAAGAATTCTCTCAAATTCGTTTGTACGTTTTTGTATGATCTGCTTTTTTTTCCTCAAGAATCTAACTAAGAAAAACGTTCTATCTTGAGTAGGGATGTAACGATTAACCGCGAGCCGAAATGTTACAATTCAAATCGGTTAAGATCCTAAACAAATCGCGATTCAATTCGGGGGTAGGAGTTTATACGAATGTATGTCTGAGGGGAACTTACTGTCTTTAGAAAAGTTTAGATGGTATTTTTTCTTTTCATCTTGCCTCTGTATAATGCATATTAAAGTTCATAAGTGCAGCGCTGCTTTGCGATGCTTTTAGCGCCACCTGCTGGCAGAGAGTGAATGTGCGTCTCACTCAGCTCGTCTGCTGTTTCTGTTTCATGCAGATATTTTTATGTATAGTTTCACAAAACTGAAGTCAAACCATTCTGGTTTTGCTTCAAATTTCAAAATTATACAACCTAATTTAGATTAAAAAAAACTGCTCCTGTTGCATGTATGTTTTGGATCATGATTAAAATGCTGTGGTTGCCTCTAATTTTAAATGTAAAGAGCACAGACAAAGCCTTATTTTGTTTATATGAAGATATTTATTTTATTTGTGTTACTTATTTATTTGATTTGGGTCTTGTTTTAAAATTTCAATTTAGTTTTGTTATTTACATTTACATTATATTTACATTTTGTTATTTAGCAGACGCTTTTATCCAAAGCGATTTAAAAATGAGGACAATAGAAGCAGTCAAAACCAACTAAAGAGCAATAATATGCAAGTGCTATTAGCATATTATTATAGTGTTATATTTCAATTTCACAAAGAAAAACGTGCAGAATTTTGTCCAAGCAATAATAAAAGGACACATTTTGTTTACAATTTGTCTTAAATCTAATTTTGTAAAAAAAAGAAAAATTGTGATTTGAATAGTGAAATCAAAATCGTTATCGAACGTGATGAGTGAATCGTTACATCCCATAAGATGAGGTAGAAATCTTTAGCACTAAAACAAATTCTTGTGGATGATGCGCAAGCTACTTCGCAATAAGCTCTTTGATTCTG
Source organism: Sinocyclocheilus anophthalmus (assembly GCA_018155175.1). NCBI lineage: Eukaryota > Metazoa > Chordata > Actinopteri > Cypriniformes > Cyprinidae > Sinocyclocheilus > Sinocyclocheilus anophthalmus. The sequence continues at coordinate 991,634 of JADLZN010003741.1, forward strand.
ATTTCTTAGGCCACACTGGTATGGTCAAGCGGAATTGTACGAATGTCATACAAAATTGGCACTTTGGTAAAGGGCGAGAAAAACTCTCATGAGACGGCTTGGAAGTCGGTAGGGAGGATAGAAAATGTTTAAAACAAGAAAAATTTACAGCATTTAATTAGGGCTGCGCGATTAATTGAATGTGATTGTCATGCGCATTTTGTTAGTAATGACGGTTCTGTAATCAGCAGGAAATCATCATCACGTGATTTCAGATGGAGCAGAATTTACTATACATAGCCGTAGTTCACTGAAAAGTTACGCAAAAAATCGCAGACGATTTTATTGCACAATTCTGAAATCGAAAAATCATTCGCGATAATGACAGCTGTTTGCATAACTTCTCAGTGAACCACGGCTCTGTGAAGTAAATACTGCTCCATCTGAAAGCATGTGAAAATACCACATTTAATAACATATTTCTTCTCCAAACTTTCATAACGTCAATCGAGTATTTGAAATAAATCCTTCTGTAAGATGGATGGGTCTTACACAGAATAAGGCAAGCAAAAGATTTCATAGATTTAAGCAGTGTGATAAAGGCATTGCATTATAAATATACTTTATTTTAATGAAAATTATAATAATAAGAACTCAGATAAACTGTATATTGCCGTAGTCATGTGTTTATTAGTCACTTTGAATCAATGAAAGCAGTTGAATCTTCTGTTTATTCAGCTGCAGCGATTTCCTGGGTTTCTTCTGTGGGGTGTATTTGGAGTTTCAGCGCGAGAGCGCCCTCTGGCCTTTGGATGGAGATTTACTGCTGATCACAGAACCGTGCTTCACTGAAAGATACGCATGACAATCGCAGCTTGTCGAATCGCGATCTCGATTCCATTTCAATTTATTGTGCAGCCCTAATTTTAATATAGTTTCAGTCTCTACACATGCTAGTTACCATATTATATTGTAGACCACTGATTTGTTGCCTCTTTTATGTGGTGATTTTGTCTTCATAAAATGTTTTATCATTCTCTGTTTTGTAGGACTCAAACAATGACAAATGTATGTTTGACAGCATTAAAGAAACTGAAGATTTTTTTTCCCGTCTTGAAGTAATTGCTGGATTTTGTGTGTGGTGGCCAGGCCATAAAGGTGCAATGCTTTTATCCCATTCTCTCTGGCAGCCAGAGAAAAACTATGTCATGTTCTCATTCTCTCTTTCCATTATAAATCACTTCTTTTATTTTAATAATTAAGAAATGGGCACAAGATAATAGTATAAAGTAAACAGAAAGTGCCACATTGCCTTTAGCGCAGCTGTCTTCTAATCCTCTCAGTAATTGAAATTCAATTACAGAATGAGATCAAAACCTTCCCGTTGAAAGCAGCCCTCTGCAATTTGCTTTGTCACTATTAACGGTGCCTTTCAAACAGTCAGAAGACTGAATCAGAGCCACAGGCCTGGTTTAGCACCACCCTGCTCGAAGTTCTATGCTGTCTAGAGTACATGCTTCATATAGTCCAGTTTTATGTGCATCTCTGTTCAGAATATGTTGTCATGTTCTAGATGAAGAAAAGACAGCCAATGTTTAGACACATTTTTCTGGCTGTGATTCAATACGCAGCTCAATGCATGGAAAACCCTCATTAACAAATAATGGCACATAGCAATGAAAGGCCACATCATTTGTTTCCAGTATGCCGTTGTCCCCTAATTAGTATCCCTTCTCCAGGATTATTACAGTTTTGAACTATTAATGTATTTGTTTTAAAACATTTTTTTCAATTTGTATTTTTAAATATAAATTTTTCTGGTTGTCATTTTTATTTTAGTTTTCAGTACTTAAGTATTTAAGCTACTAACGCATGTAATTTAAAAATATTTAACAGAAAGTGTTATCGATAACAAGAGTCATTCCCATGTATAATGCAGTCGTTTCAAGTAGTATAATATACCATATATCAAAAACTAAAATTAATTATTATTCTAGTGTCTTAAAAAAACTTGTTTTTCTTTTCTTTTTTTTTTACATTTTAGAGTTTGTGTTTTCCCTTAACAAGCCAGCTAAGTGCAAACCCACTGCTGATTCCAAAGTTTTCATTGGTCATGCCAATCTGTGATTGCTGATTGCTTACATGACAGTGGAAAAAAAAAACTAACCAAACGCTAACTTACCTTAACCTCAGTGTAGCGTTTATAGCACATCCTGAAACGTAGCATTACTGTTTGTTTGAATTGGATCCATCCATTATTTTCCTGAACAATGAATTGATTAATTGAAGCCTGAAATTTTCTTGATAGATGACTGCATGATGGATCTGACCATCTGATTTGCTCTTAACTGGTTTGGGGGGGGGGGATTATATTTAATTTAGTCTTCATCTTAGTGTTTGGTGTTAGCAATAATAACACTGTCTCTCTCTACTCATCCCCAGTTTAGTTTTGGTGTGGTTATTGTGTCTTGATGTGTGACATCAAGTTCAAGTTTATTGATAAAGCACATTTAAGAACAACAAGGGTTGTACCAAAGTGCTGTACAATTGTAAACAGTTTTTGGCAAGATAAAAATAAAAACAAGATCTAACACATAAGATAAAAAGAAAAAAATGCAGATAAGCCATAAACAATGAAAACCCTCATAACTCAGGCAACATCATAGGCTAAAGAGAATAAATTAGTCTTCAATCTAGATTTAAATGTGTCCAATGTGGGGGAGGATCTCACAACAACTGGAAGTGCATTCCACAGCCTAGGAGCCGCAACTACAAAAGCTAGGTCACCCTTAGTCTTTAAGCAGGACCGAGGAACAGAAAGAAGCAATTGGTTACATGAACGGAGAGTTCTTGCTACAGAATATGGTTGAAGGAGATCGGCATCCCAGTTTAATTTCAAGAGTTGTTGATTTCCGCAGTCTACCCAACACAATCTAACGGCAGTTCTTAAAGCCGTCCGGATAAAAATTATCCGAAATCAATATTTGAGCAAGTACATAACCAGCCAGTGTTCAAAACTATCACCTTACTTTAGCCCGATTCACAACGGTTAGCTTATAATAATGTTTTCTAATTTGAGTGGTACGGTTAGGTTTTCGTGGGAAATTCAAGCATGCCGCTGTGTCATTACGTCACTTCTGTAAACATAAAGAAGTTGTCCCGGCTAGTAGCTATATCGCATGTGAGGATCCTGCAGGTGGCCGATCGTTTATAGCCTTTAATCACAGCAGCTGGAATAATTAAATGTATCATTTTGATGGCGGATTGTAATACATAAAGGATTATGTGTTTATGAAACAAATATGTGACTGAAATTAAATTATTCCAGTTTTAAATGTGCTTCTGATTACAGATAGTCTGGGATTACACAAGATTTGTATTTTAAAGACAACCAGTTCGAAGGGAGCATAATTTGCTTTTTGGGTTAAAAGAATTTCTTAATGTGAAATTCGAATGGTATGACAATTAGAGCTCGCTTATACACACTATACTCATAGTAAACAATGCTGATGTTGTTGACATTAACAATTTGAGAATAAAGTATAACAATAATAATAATTTGCACGGTTTGATGTGATATGAGCTAAATTAGATTAAACCTCAGTTGGTCAGAACAAATGGGGCAGACTTGTTACTTACTTGTTCAGATGACAATACCCGGTGAAAATTCTTATTTGAGTCATATATTCCAAGACGTAGGCTAGAATCTGTGAGTGCAAAGTACAATATCCACACTGGTGCGACAAAGAGGCAAAACTTATGGACTGCAGCTTTAACTATATTACGTTTTTCTGAATTGGTGGTTAATTTGAATGAATTAGTACATCTCATTTGTACATTTACATACAATCAACTTAGAACCCAGAGACAGTTAGCGGTGGGGTTAGATGTACTTTCATACATTTTAATATGAAAATTACCACTTTCTAAAATAGTTACTGTACATTTCTGTGAGATTGGGTTGGTCTACCAGTCTTCAAATCATTTGTTTAAGCCCAGCACAACAGCATTGGCCAAAGGCGTGAGTTTTGGGCCTGGATCATCTATTTGCTCAACTCGTGGAGGAAGTGGGAAGGTGTTTAGACATTGCTTAATTTAGTTTTTTTGGTTTGCTAAAGGACTTTCCTTTTGTGCCTTGCTGTGTTGTTATTGCTCTGCATTCAAGCTTTCAATTCAAGGCCAGCGGTGAATACAGTGTTATTTTTCATGGCCCTATGGCCACGTTCCTATACATGCTAAGGTTTTGTCCTTGAACGAAGCCATGAACATCTTCACTGTCATGGTTGTCTTGGAAACAGGATGTTAAAGTCTGTAGATGAGTAATAAAGCAGTTCCCTATCACCATGAATACATGCCAGCTCCCTCATGCTTACTTGATGTAATGAAATGACTTTGACTAGAAACACATTTTTCCGTTTGTACCACACTCAATTCATGCTTTGCCTCCTCCCCCTGTTCTGCGCAGAGAAAACAACACACGTCAGTTGACAACCTGGATCCTTCATCATACCTTCTGATAACATAATCAGACAGGCTTTAAGTCCTGTAATACAGTAGTTGTATCTGATATGCCTATACACCTGCTGACTAGAGCACACATCACTGGGTGTGTCTATGGAAACTGATCCCGTCACATCTATCCTGAGTGTGGCCACGGACGCAGAAGTGTCTGAGCGAGATTCTAGAATGTCTTTTGTCATTTTTGTGTGTGTTCCTTACCTGCATATAATGTTCATCTAAAGGATTTATTTGTTTCGAAGGGTGTCTTGTCTGCTTTTCACACAATGTAGAGAGCAATATACAAATTAGCATTTTGCATTGTTTTGCAAGAATTGTGAAATGTTTTACAGTATGTGGTCATGTTAAACCATTTCCTGAAGTTTGCTAGATTGTCACTTATTTGCTGACAGTCTTGTTTTGAGAACAACACCTCTGAAAGGCATAGAAACGGTTATTTTTGTTACTCCATGTTACTTTAAGTGAAACTGTTAGATGGTGAAAAGTGTAAACCAGTTAGTCCAACACACTCTCATGGCAGTTTGTAACTATTTTATGTTTTGGTGAACTGGTGGCTGATTAATTATAATTTGTATGATCTCATTAATATGTTCTCATACAATAGTCTTCTTACGCCCCAATGACGGTTACATTTTAGAACCGAGTTAGGGGTGAGCCTTCATGATTTTTCCAAATGAAAATTCACACAACCTCAAAAATAGTTTTCATGAGATAGGGTTGCTAGTTTTTATAGATACAAGTGTTTAAAACAACCAACGACCCTTGAATCATTAATAGTTTGTTAGTCTGATGATATGATTTCACTATTTGCAGAGTCATTTAACTTTGTAAACACTCATCTGTGAGTGTCTATCCTCCTCTGGCAAACTTTTGTCTCTTCATAGTGGGTTTTCAGAATCTTAATGCTTCTGTGAGTTTTAAAGTTTAATCAGTTTTAATATTTATGCACTCTTGCCTAGAACATAATGTTTGTGTAACGTTCGGTCCCTAGGGTGTCTCATTCGCTGGTCACATGGTTGTTCTGGCTGCTAATGTAGTGCTGCCATTCATGCATGTCACATCTGTGCTTCTGGATCAATAACTGACACACTCTTGGGTTTGTCCCTCATTGCTCTTGCGCCCGTAATCTCCATGTGGCAGCAAGGTCTTTGCCAGCAATTTCTGTGGTTGGTATCTCTCCCACCCTCTCATAACTTGCATAACTTGGAGGTGAGTGTGGCAACATGTCAGTGGGTAAGCTGTGTTGGCCTCCTAATGTAGCTATGCAAAATTTGTCACATGACCATACATGTAGGGCTTATCATATACACTGGCTCGGATTGAGAAATGCACAAAAGAGAAAAATTTGTGGCAGTTTGCCATAAGTCCTAAATGAATAATGTTGTCAAATAAATGTTATTAAAGTTTTACTTTGAGGTAAGCTGTACCAGGGGCTCAATTATGTGGAGCTAAATAATGGGATTTGGGAATGGGATTGTGTATTAGTATGTTTTTTTTCTCAAATATGGTAATAATTGTGTTTGAATAATCAGACCCAATGGTTCAGCATACTAATTGCAAGTACACCGTTTACTACTAAGTTATGGCACATTTTTCATATTTCAGTCATATTTTTATATATTATAAATGCTGACATCCTGAATCATCTGTAATAGTTTAAATTTGAGTATATCTAATTTATTTTTATCTTAAGTGGCACATCTTACCCCACCCTCCCCCTACATCAGAGTGACTTGTCAGATGTAAAGTCAAGTCACCTTTATTTGTATAGTGCTTTATACAACACTGATTGTGTCAAAGCAGCTTTACAGTGTCAAACAGGGAAATACTTGGTCAATAATGCAAGAGGACAATAATAAAGAGTCATTTTCCAGCTAAAGTGAGTTAATTGATGATTTAGTGATGTCACCATCCAGTTCAGTTCTCTTCCAATAGTCTCTATGCGATCAGTTAAGCGTCCCCAACTAAGCAAGCCAATGGCGACAGTGGCAAGGAACCAAAACTCCATTGGTGACAGAAATGGAAAAAAAAACCTTTGGCCAGACAAAACCAACATGACATGGTTTAATTCCAGGCTGCAACACAGATCAGATTGTGTAGAGAACTTGTCTGGTTCTCGTGGTCTTGAGCCGATGGTCGTCGTGGTAACGAGGTCTTCTCTGGGGCTCTGTCTCCGCTAGGGCTGAACGATTTTGGAAAATAAAAAAAAAAATTTTTTTTACCAATAATGCGATTGCGATTTAATATGCAATTATTTTTTTAAAGCTCTTTATGTTCTGTATTATTAAACAAAGACAAGCTATAAATCCTTGTATAGTATGCCCAACACACTATTAGATAGATTATACATAAATGTTCTTTTCTGTAGGCCAGGCCTATATGTTACGATGAAATTAGGTGATGCATAAATTGATATGAATAACATTTTTATTTAACAACTACAATCAGTACATTGACTAGTTGGTGGAATTCCAACCTTGTAAGCATGTCCATAATTATTGTGAAATAAGCCTGGTGTAAACTTATAGAAGTAGAGTAACACACACACAAACTAAAGTAGATTGCAGAAATAAAAACAAATCTGTTGCTTTACCACACTACTTTAGGTAATTCAAAGTCACTGTAATAAACATATGTAAACATGTGGACTGCACTAAACACTGTCTGTTAACTTTAGACCAGTGGTTCTCAAACTTGTCCCCTCCCCCCCCGGTCGCGCCCCCTTTAAACCTATAAAAAAAATCTGTCCCCCTTTCCCGAATCCCCATCCCACTTCAGACTACCAAATAATTTCACTAAAAATTATGAAAAATTGTAATTTTTAATTAAAAAAAACTACAGGGAAAAAAAAACCCTGCATCACTTGAAACATTGAAAAATAGTATAGAGAGAATAACTTATTATTATTCTCTCGCTGTTATTATTATTTTTTTGTGGGTTTCTTGCTGTCCACTAAGGCATAGGACACACACAGGCTTTCCTCCTCACCAACGACATTAAAGACCGTGTCTACACCGGACGCGAGCGGCAAAATACAGTAGAACCATTATAATCAGTGACGCTGTCTACACTGGATGCGGCGCGACATTAAACGGATTCGACGCGACGCAACAAAACCCGACATTAAACTGATGCCTTGTTGTATTTCTGACGTACTGACACAAAGTTAAAATGATTAGCAACGGTCTCTTTGTCACGTCCAGTGTAGAGCTGTTGAGGCGCGGCGTGACAACTGTAGCGTCCGGTATAGACACGGTGAGTGAAGCCGAGAGCAAGATATGCCTCGTCATATTTTCTGCATTTAGCTTTTGAATGACCAGCACCTGCCTGGTCTGTGCGACTTCATCTATGGCTTTACTCTTCCCTTTCACAAACCGATCCATCTCCCATTCTAAGTTACGTCCTTTGACTGTTTACCGTTTTATTTCTTTTCTTTTTCTGCTGATGGCCTGCGCTCGACTTGAAGCAGCGCTGCTTAGACCGATGGGTGGGACATCAAAGTACTGAGAGAGCTATAGAGCAGAGCTGACGGCTCCATGCTTTCTCCGCCATAATTTGATGCATAAACCGATCTGATCTTTCAAAGTTCGAACACAAATCTTACTCTCGGTGTCACGTTTCGTGTAATCGCAGCCTCTGCGATTGAAAAATCGCGTTATTTCATATTGCGATATTATCGCAACTGAATTAATCGTCAGCCTAGTCTCCGCTGTGACATTCAGGAGTACCGAGGTCATTCTAGGTGCTGTTCCCCTATGGACTGGATATGGAGGATCTGGGTGGCTACGGTGACCTCGGAATAAGAATAAAACTGACTAATATTACCGTAGATGCCATTCTTCTTACGATGTACGAGTCATAGGGGTGTTATGGGAGTGTCGTTCCAGTTGACCTAATTAATGCAGCCTAACAATCTTTAACGGATTTGAATTATAGAAATGCAATAGTGTATTATGTGTATGCCAGGTTAAAGAGATGGGACTTTAATCTAGATTTAAACTGACAGAACTGTGGGTCTGTCTCCCGAACAATGCAAGGTAGATTGTTCCAGAATGTGGGTGCTAAATAGGAAAAGGATCTGCCGCCCGCAGATGTGTGTGTGTATATAATTCACACCAAACAAATGTTCTGCAGTACAGTAGGCCTGAAATGTCCATCTGATTCCTGGTCTCTCAGCTGCTTTCCAATATATCTCACAGAGGTATTCTCAGCCTTCATTACATCTACAGCACAGCTCTTAGTTGCTCTTAAAGTCCCCATGAAATCAAAATTAAAGTTTTTTGGGTGTTAGTATCAATATGTTAGTCTTAAGGTTATCTATAAGGCAATGTGCTCCAAAACAGTGAAAAAAATTTGCATTTAGAAGATATAAGCAATAAGCATTCAAAGCTTGCAGTTCGTAACTTCCGACAAAACGGCTCAACGATTTTTTTTGACGTCACATCATACTTCAGCTTCTCATCAAACTTTCTGTCCAATCAAATGCTCTCTAGAATCCGAAGCGCTACACTATAAAATAGACGCTGAAGCCCCGGCTGAAATCGGTCTCTTGTCCACGGAATTAGTATTTTCTGTACAGTGAATGGCACGTAGTGCACTATATAGGGGACGGAACGATTCAAACAGTGTAAATATGCTTTCCATTGAGGAAAAAAAAGAAGTCTGGTTTTGCGCTGTCACACTAACCACCGCACCACACACACACTCTGCTCCGGTCCAGAGACACGATAGCATGGAACGGATCACATGCGCGAGTCAGCGCAGACCACAAAATGTATCAGAGCTATTTGAATTCTACACAGAATGCTATATTTTATAGCAATATGGATGAGATTGTGGCTGGCATACCCTGTGAAATGCGGCTTTACCGAGCTCAACGGCTCTAGCCCAAGCTGTGATATAAACAAACGCTATTGGCTATTTTAAAAAGGGGCGGGGCTGCTTGATATGTCCCGCTCTGTCTTCCTGTTTCAGTTAAAATGACGTCAACATAGAGTAACGCGGCGTGTTTCTAAACATTTCAGGGCACCTTTAAGTGACTAAATTTCACATAAAATATGAGCTCATTATTGTATTTAAAACAATTACTAAATCAACAAGGGCAAATTATTTTCTTTTCGGCACTGTGCATATGATCTGGCTCTAGTTCTCCACATTTAGTTTTATTTGCATGGTATACTTGACAATCCAACAGTGCTCGAAAGTAAAGTCAATAAAGCAATTAGAAATGAAAACTCTTTCCCTCTACAATGATTTCTGAGTGGAAATATGCTGATATGTTATGTGTGGCTAATCTACTGACTGTCAGCGGAGAGTGGAAAAATATGTGTGTGTCCCAGTTAATGTTCTCCTTATTGAGTGATGTGAAATAATGCTAATAGCAAATTGTCGTAGTGCAAAATCATGTGGCGTTGATGATTATTAGGACACATTACCTATTAGGATGTTTGCTGCACATAATTTATAGCGAACATTATGGAGGTAAAAATATCCACTTTTGTGCATAGATCATGTGTTCTGTGTGGGATGGATTCGGTAACCTGTGACCAGCCGCACTCGTTCAGCTGTGGTTTTCTGAAAATCTCTGAAGTGCTGCACCGCTTGCTGGTGTTTGGAGCAGTCACCTGCTCTCTCCTCTTATTTGTAAATCTGCCGAAATGTTTTATTTAATCCAATCACTCTGCATCTGTGTGAATTTGTGTCGTTGAAAGATAATTTCTTATTTTTACATGATGTCACTTTTCTGAAAATATTGTCACAGTTGTTGGATGGATCTGGCCTACAGGGTCTTATTTTTCACTGGATATCGTGCTAAACATATTATCAATCTGATATGTTGTTGCCACGTCTTGCTCCTTGGGGCAGATCTCGATTTAATTAGACCGGTAACTGTATTTTCCTAGCTTGAGTTAATTGTTGTACTTAATCACTGCAAAGCTTATAAAGTGCTGAGCTACAGGGAAATTGCAGTCTCTGAACAGAGACCCCACAGCAGTGCTGAGTAGCGATGAATTCATAAAGATGATTAATAATCTTGTGTGAAGCATGTATTCATTATTTCAGCAGCTCGTAAGCTTTATAATGCAAAAAATAATTTTCTTAATCATTATCTAGTTGTGCTTTCCAAAAATCTATCTTTTTTTTAAAGGATTTGTGGATATTTTTACTGGATTATCAAGACAAAAATACTGATGAAGTAAATTATTTTTTACAGTTTCAATGAAAAATCAGTGAAAGTAGTTGTTAGATCCTTCCCTGCTGAGTATTGTAAACAGAAAGCCATGATAATGGAGACATTTGTTACAGTTTTTCGGTGATTTATAACTTCCATCCTAATATGAATACATATCTTGCACTATTTTAAAGTGAGACGTCTGCTCATTCTGGTTTGTCTGTGTGTTTAATGTGAAAATGCACGCTGAGATAAACTCTAAAAACTAGCATGCCAACATAAAGCTTTGTAGACTTCTGCAATGGCTGTTTGATGGAGTATGTGACACTGTAAATGTTTCAGATGACATTTTCATGGCCGAGACTGTCTGAGAGCGCAGGTCATTTCTGTAGCTCTCTCTCTCTGTGTGCGTGTGTATAACAAGCTTTGTACATGTAGCACTATTGCCCTTACTTTCCAGCCTCACAACAGCACCTGCTGTTGCTGTTACCATATCAGTCATGCATGAAATTACAGCATTATTGTTATAATCGTTGTCTACGATTGTGAACCCTGAGTGTGGGATCTAAGGACAGAAAAGGTAAAAAGAGTTTTTGTCTTTGGCTACATTATAAAAGAATAAAAAAATAAAATATATATATATATATTAGAGCCCGACCGATATATCGTTTAGCCGATACTATCGGCCGATATGAGCCTGTCGGCGATATATCGGTATCAGCGAATATGCCACCGATACGGCGCCGATATGAAATTTTTTTTTACAGAACATATAACGCAGATAAAATGCTTGAAATGGTGTAATTACTTAGTTGTCCAGCAGAGCGCACTCCATTGTTTTCTACTGGCGACCTGGATGAAACGCTTTAAAGCTTAAGTCTGGAAAACCATTGAAACTTTGAACGGCCATATCTCAGTAATGGCACGGCGGATCTGCACCATATTCGGGGGATCCCTTCAGCTCGAGGAAACCTCTCGAACATGAATCGAGTGTACGTCTCAAGGCCCTCTTTCGAATGAGACCACCCCCGCGTCGATAGCCTCCGGGGTTCGGGAGTTACGGGCGGTTAAATTCGTGGTCCGGCGCCAACCGATCTAGCGATCCCGGGGGACTACCAACACACGGAGGGTGGCGTTCGAGAGGGCTCCTAGAGCTGAAGGGATCCCCCGAATTTGGGGATAATAAAAGTGCATAAAGTGCGGCGGACGTGAATTATTTTATTACAGAGGTTAAATTATGTCACACTTCAAACTTCTCTTCTAGTAAGTTCGTCTGTGTGTGAAGGGACAGTAGCGCAAATCCGTGATGAATGTTCAAGTGAAATAAACTTGACCGTGCATAAAGTTGAATTGGAATTGAATTGGAAATAACGTGGAATAAACTTCAACTGTAACTGTCAGTGCACTTATGGCAGACTCATTTGATAAAGTTTATGTTAATTGTTAAAGCCCGCATTCTCATTACTATCTTTGCAGTCATTATAAGTGTTGATCACACATTTGAGTGACATTGCAAAAAATTGTGCTATGGTATATATATATAATATATTCAGTTAATGTATATATTGCATTCTATATATAGTACCAGTCAAATGTTTAGACACACGAATGGGAAAGTGTCCAAACTTTGACTGGTACTGTACTATAATATACACAAAGAATATCGTGTATATCGATTATCTGGATTTTTTTTACTCCAATATCGGTATCGGCCCCAAAAAACCTATATCGGTTGGGCTCTAATATATATATATATATATACACACAAATATATATATATATATATATATATTATATGTATGTACAGGGGGGAAAAAAAAGTAAAAAAAAAGTATTTAGTTTGCCACCAATTGTGCAAGTTCTCCCACGTAAAAAGATGAGAGAGGCCTGAAATTTTCAACATAGGTATACCTCAACTATGAAAGACAAAATGAGAAAAAAAAAATCCAGAAAAATCACATGTAGGATTTTTTAAAGAATTTATTTGCAAATTATGTGGAAAATAAGTATTTGGTCAATAACAAATACTTATTTTCCACCATAATTTGTTATATACCCTTTGTTGGCAATGACAGAGTTCAAACGTTTTCTGTAAGTCTTCACAGGTTTTCACACACTGTTGCTGGTATGTTGGCCCATTCCTCCATGCAGATCTCCTCTAGAGCAGTAAGGTTTTGGGGCTGTCGCTGGGCAACACGGATTTTCAACTCCTCCAAAGATTTTCTATGGGGTTGAGATCTGGAGACTGGCTAGGCACTCCAGGACCTTGAAATGCTTCTTACGAAGCCAATCCTGCGGTGCCCGGGCGGTGTGTTGGGATCATTGTCATGCTGAAAGACCAGCCACATTTCATCTTCAATGCCCATGCTGATAGAAGGAGGTTTTCACTCAAAATCTCAAGATACATGGCCCCATTCATTCTTTAGTTTACAAGGATCAGTCGTCCTGGTCCCTTTGCAAAAACAGCCCCAAAGCATGATGTTTCCACCCCATGCTTCACAGTAGGTAGGTGTTCTTTGGATGCAACTCAGCATTCTATCTCCTCCAAACACGACAAGTTGAGTTTACCAAAAAGTTCTATTTTGGTTTCATCGGACCATATGACATTCTCCCAATCCTCATCTGGATCATCCAAATGCTCTCTAGCAAAACTTCAGACGGGCCTGGACATGTAATGGCTTAAGCAGGGGGACACGTCTGGCACTGAAGGATTTGAGTCCCTGGCGGCGCAGTGTGTTATTTGATGGTAGCCTTTGTTACTTTGGTCCAGCTCTCTGCAGGTCATTCACTAGGTACCCCCCCGTGTGGTTCTGGGATTTTTGCTCACAGTTCTTGTGATCATTTGACGCCACGGGGTGAGATCTTGCGTGGAGCCCCAGAGCGAGGGAGATTATCAGTGGTCTTGTATGTTTCCATTTTCTAATAATTGCTCCCACAGTTGATTCTTCACACCAAGCTGCTTACCTATTGAAGATTCAGTCTTCCCAGCCTGGTGCAATTTTGTTTCTGGTGTCCTTTGACAACTCTTTGGTCTTGGCCATAGTGGAGTTTGAAGTGTGACTGTTTGAGGTTGTGGACAAATGTCTTTTATACTGATAACAAGTTCAAAAAGATGCCATTAATACAGGTAACCAGTAGAGGACAGAGGAGCCTCTTAAAGAAGAAATTACAGGTCTGTGAGAGCCAGAAATCTTGATTGTTTGTAGGTGACCAAATACTTATTTTACCGCGGAATTTACCAATTAATTCTTTAAAAAAAACTTACAATGTGATTTTCTGGATTTTTTTTTTTATTTTGTCTCTCATAGTTGAGGTATACTATGATGAAAATTACAGGCCTCTCAAATCTTTTTAAGTGGGAGAACTTGCACAAATGGTGGCTGACTAAATACTTTTTTCCCCACTATATGTTGTATGTATGTATTATATATATATATGTGCTTTATCAAACAGTGTGTTGTGTTTTCAGAAAAAAATCTGAACATCCAATGGCATAAATAATAAAGACTCAGAGATACATTGTGATGTGGTTAAACTATTTGTAGGTTTTAAACTAAGGAAACCTAAACTTAAAGGTCATATGATGCTTTTTTAAAGATCATTATTTTGTGTATTTGTGTAACAGAATATGCTGACATGCTTAAATGTTAAAAAAACACATTATTTTTCAAATACTGTACATATTGTAGGTCCTCTATGCCCGCCTCTCTCAAACGCTTCGTTTTAACAAAGCCCCTTCCTTTGACAAGCGCAGTCTGCTCTGAATGGCCAACTGACCCAGTGCATTGTGATTGACCGAACAACACAAGCACACGTCGGAAATGTAACGACCCCTACCATAATTGCGAGCTTCAGCTTTCAAAATAAATGTAAAGAAAGAGCCCGAAAGGGGAACAGAGTCACGTGACAGACACAGTGATGAAGCTGGTCTCTTTCGCTCTCTCTCTCTCTCAAACCCACAACCGCGCGCATGCCACACACACACATGCGCAAAAACTCCGCATTTGAACAGTTAATAGCAAATACTTAAACTAATAACAAAACAGTAGCTGATCAGAAGCGCCAGATTGTCATAGCACAAGTCAGAATTACCTACTCTCCTAGGTTCACGAAACGGTCGTCCATAAAATGCAATGCTGTTCTGTTGTAAGTAATCTTAAAGATTTCTAAATGCATCTACTTCTGGAAGGCCAAATAAGTGCTTTTGCTTTCGCCTAGAAACAAAACCTAGCGTCTCCCTGACATGCTGCTTCAAAACTAACTGCGGTTACTGAAACCACGCCTTCTTTCTTTGCGTGCACATTGGGGCAGCATTATGCTAATATTTCCACACAGTGAGGTAGATATGTGGGGGCGTGTTTGAATGAGGCGTTTTAGGGGGGCGTGGCAGAGTCGTAACTTTGATAAAGAATATCTCTTTGAATTTGAGATTTTAGTCTTTGCAACTTCAGGGATCTTTATCTATGCACAATCAGCTTGTAAACACTCCAAAGAGAAAGGAAAAATTGAAATCGCCATATGACCCCTAATATAAACTTAATTAATTTTTTTTTAATATTTAAATAATAATTTTGAAATATATCTTAAAAAATAAATAGCTATAATGAAAGCTCAAGTCGTAAAAAATTTGGGGTAGCCTATTTGCGCCATCTCTGTTTGAAAAAAAGCAATGCGCTGGTGTGGAAGTATCTTCCTGCTTGGGTTGTGCGGCAGCATGGCTCCAGGCGGATGAATCTATGTTTTGAGCGTATGTGGGGCAGTCAGTCACAAGCCGCACCAGTGGGTAGTGGATAAATGCTCAAACAAGCATTTCCACCAGATATTGTAACTGAAAAGTAAGTAACCAGTCTGCCACGTTGTTTGGACCAACTGAGGAAAAAAAAGCAGTACAATAAATCGCGCTTACATGGTGATTTAATCTAAATTAGTCATATAAGAATTAAGAATTCAAGAAATGATCAATAACAAATTATTTTACCCAAAAAGAAAATTATGCTCCCTTATAACAGGTTGTCTTTAAAATACAAATCTTGTGTAATACCAGGCTATTGTAAAGAAGCACTTTACAGATATATATATATATATTATATATATATATATATATTTTTATATATATATATATATATTCTATATATATATATATATATATATATAATATATATATATATAGATATATATATAAAATATACTTCTCCACATGTGTTTCATCAAACACCATAATCCTTCTGGATTACAATTCCACCATCAAAATGAAAAATTAATTTTCCAGCTGTTGTGAGAAAAGGTATAAACGGATCGGCCACCTGCAGGTATCCTCACAGCGATAGACTAGTAGCCAGGACACATTTTTATGTTACAGACTGATTAATGACGCAGCGGCATGCTGAATTCCGCGAAAAACTACCCTCAACACTCAAAGTACAACACATTCTTAAGCTACCGTGTGAATCGGGCTAAAGGAAGGCAATGTTTGTGACATGGCTGGTTATGAATTGTCAAATATGATTTGGATCATTTTTAAAGTGAAGGCATTATGCTATGAACTACCACAGTTAAGAAACACTCCAGTAAAAGTGCATTGCTTGTCACAATTTTGAGGTGTTGATTGGCGTTTAGCTACAGTACAGAGCTAGTTGTGTGTCATACCGCTTACCAACTTTGCAGGTATGTTTTTTGTTTTTAGAATTTTTTTTCCCATATATATATATATATATATAATATATATAATAAACATTCCATACATACACGTATATATTTAACACAGTTCATTCTGGTTCTCAAATCGATTGGTGCGAACCGTGATATATTGTATGGTTCGCTACAGGAATGCCCTTTCACAATTTTGTATCACTCGCTTGTTCTCACCGGTCTAATGGTTTTTTTTAATTATTAACTGAGATAATCGTAGAGTACGTTAGTTAATATAAGAAGAAACGTCTAGCTTAGCGGTCTCTCTCTCTCTCATTTGGATGCACGTCTTGCCGCATTTTTTCTCTCTTATAACCTCATTATTTCTCACTAATAACCTAACTGAACAGCACATGGCCTTGATACGAATTCTAAAAGTAAGGTATGTTTAACTGTCCACTTGAGCTTTGAATCCGTGGCGGAAGGAAGTAGTTCCGCACAAAAGAGGGTTTTATTAGGCACGCCGTTGTTTCTTGTTTAATTACACACATGTTCCGTCGAACTGTTGTATAAACGTAATATCACTCTCGTACTCGAGCGATACCGGCTCTATATCAATGGCTGTGATTACCTCTGGCCTAATCACAGCCATGCTGATATAGAGCCGGTATCGCTCTCGTACTCAAGTGATATTGCTCATATATTTAGGCCTATACGTAGATATATTAGCTTTTACTGACTGTACTGAACCATGTGTTTAGGCGAGGTGATTTTGACCAGAAAGTCATTCAAGTGATTCAAATATCAGCCACATAGATCACAGCACAGTCTCTATTCGACAAAATGTTTCTACTTTCTCATTTACACTACTAATTTGGAGAAGCACTAGTTTATACAGTAAGTCAACACTGTTTAGGTCCATTTGAAAGAGCCAGTGCCAGCGAAAAGCTCAAAGCTAAAGATGGCAACTTGTTGAGTGTGTGTTTTAAAGGTGCTCTAATGGGATGGGGTGTGACATGAGATATTGTTGACTCTGAAGGCCAACATGTGTTGTGTTGTTTACTCCTCTGTGCTGCTTGGCAAATGGGCCAATTTTAGGCTCCAGCAGATTTCCAAGTGCCTTAGACCAATAGACAGCCAACTAAATCGTTTAATCTTGTTTGATCGTTTAATTTCATGCATGATCGACAGTACTTATGTCAGTAAATTAAAAGCAGAAAATGTGTTTTTCCCCCCTTTGCACTACCATTCAGTATGTTTTTTAAAGAAATTAAAACTTGATTTAGCAAGTGGAACCCTCTGGTCTAACTTCCTTACACTCGCTCCAAGCGAGAATCAAAACCGGCCGTTTTTGGATGGAGGCTGTCGCTAACAAGGACGCTAAAGACCAAGCCTCTAGCGTGAGTCCTAGGGCGCCTATTGAGATAAGCGGATCAAAGTGGCAGTAAAAGTCATTGTAATTTACAAAACTTTTAATTCAATACATGTCGTCTCAAAGCAGCTGACCGGAAACATGTTTCGTCACAAAATACATGTTTCGGATATTAAAATTCAGAGCACAGCGTTTCAACATTGATAATAATAAATGTTTTTTTAGCACTAAATCAGTATATTAGAATGATCTATGAAAGATCATGTGACACTGTAGAATTCAATCGCTGCCATCAGAGGAATAAAATTAATATTTCACTATTTTTACAGTATTTTTGATCAAATAACTCACAAGAGCACAAGAGTCTAATATTTAAAAAATCGTACTGACTCCAAACTTTTAAATAGTAGTGCCTGTCCTTGTTTTTATGCAGTGTTGAGGTGGATATTTTGGGATTTGCTCAACTGAGCTTTGCTCCTAAACTACTCATGAAAATAGATTAGCATGCTTTGATTGCAGCGTGTATGTGCGCTTGTAAATGTATGATGTGTTATTCTAGAATGTGCATGTCTGGCATGTTATACCAGTTAGTGTAAATGTCTGTCATTCTTGTGTGTGTGTCTATGGCATGTTATTCCTCTGCGTATATGTTCTTACATTTTCTGGATCAATCCACTTAAATTTTAAAGATGCCCTCAATGTGTTTAAGTTGCGCTCACTGATATGGCCAAAATGGTATTAAATTGTGCTAATCATTCATTTGCATGTCAAATGTATCATATGATAATGACATTTAGTGAAGAGTCATCATTCATCTTTGGATAAACAATCCTAATTTGCGGATAGGAAGATCTATTGTTTGTTTCTTAAGTATCCCAGTATTCCCATCAGACAGTGATTGTCAGATAAGGCTGCTGAGTGAGACGATGTATCTGCACGTAACATATGTTTGTGAGCCAATGGGGAAATGCATGTGTAACAGTTAAATGCTCTGTTTTTAGCTTGGTGTTTATGAGCTCAACTGGCCTGTTTCTGTTCTGCATCTCTGTTCTGATACTTTCTCTTTCTCCATTTCCCTTTTTAACTCTCTCACTCTCTTTAGTCATTAATGTTTTTCATTTGATGATCACCCGTAACAGCCAATAAAAGTAGTGAAGTAGTCCTAAAACATGACCCATCTGCTCGCCATGCAATCTGACAAATGACTCCACAAAAGAGTCTGCAGTTTTGACATTTACCGCTGTGTGATAAATGGCTTTCATTTCTTGCTCAGCTCTTTCAGGGATCACATTTGTTTTGCAAGTTTATATTCAGTTTAAAGTAGGGCAGCAGCGAAAGTGTTATTTTGGAGAAAGAGTGCAGCACTGGTGATGGCTGTATTGATTTGATTTCAGTGTAAATAATACTGTACCTGTAGTGTAAAAATAGTTAAAACTGTAAATGTTGACTTTTATTTGCTTTACGCTTTATATATATGTGTGTGTGAGTATGTAATATTATATATATATATATATATATATATATATATATATTATAGTATAGGGGAATTCTACAAAATTGGCCACAGTGATGAGAAAGTGGTAATGTTGAAAATTGTATAATATCCAAGGTACGCTATTTCTAGTAATGTGCGGTAATTCTCTTATTGTATTTCAGAAATTTTGGAAAGATTGTCATTCCCCAATTTGTCAATACTGAATATGTAATTTAATTAGAAGGGTTATATGACCTATAGATTTTGCTTGCATCACATGTAAATAATATATTCTTATTATACTTATTATACATTTTTTTCTTTTTAATTATGAGAGTGTTGTATTTGATCCAATATTTTTTCTTTGTAAAGGCAAAAGTTGATCATCCGATTTCAAGTAAGGCTTCATTAGTTTGACTAGAATTGAACAAAAACTATCAAACTCTAGGTGATAATTCAGTATACTCTATTTGACAAAAACATCCATGTTTCGGTAGTGACTGCAAATTTGGTAGTGACCGTAATGCTTTGGCAGCGACCACATCAATACAGATACTTAAAACAATACTAAAACACTAAACATACTAAAATACTAAAAAACTGCATAACTGTACTAAAATGTTGTTTATTTCTCCCAAATATGAGGATTATGTGTTCCCTTTTGTCACTACCGAAACAATGATGACATGTTTCGGTCGTGAGTGTTTCGGCAGTATTTCCCATACATTGATTTCTTTGAGGTGGCCCGCCACAATATCAACACTGACCGCCACAAATAGATTTTCCAAATGCCTTTAACTTAATTGAATAAAAAGGAGTCTGAAAGTTTCAAGCGCAAAATGCCGCCGCCTTTGTTTACAGCCGTTACCGGGGAAACCCCTATTTCTGTCGCTCCTAAGCACCTCCTGCTGGCAGAGAGTGAATGTGCATTTTCAATAAGCCCTTTTGCTGTTTTATATATAGCATATATTTCCCCCTGGGGGAAGTGTCCCCACACATAGAGTGTAAATCTGTGGGAAACTCCACCAAATGTTTCGGTAGTGACTGTTTCGGTAGTGACAATTTTAGATACTTTTGAACCTATCTCAAAGATGCAAATCAGCACATGGTTAGCTAGCACAGTTCTGAACAGTGGTACGCATATAAAATCTAAATGTTATGGAATAACTCCCAAAAAAAGTGTGCTTAATTGCAGAAAAAAGGTGTTCAGTAGTGACGTTCCTTAGAGTTACACACAGATTTTTCAAGACTTTTGAACACATTTACCTCAAAATGATGGGGCCTATCTACTCACCCTGTAGCTATGAGAGAGAGTGACACATAAATATTTCCTGATCATAAATGTAGGGGTGTAGTTAATTTCATAAAATTATCATAAAACATGCACTGTTTCAGTAGTGACATGGAAAATGCGGGACACATTTTTAACAAAGTTTCATCATTTACAAAGTATTTACAAAGTCAATATCATTTTCATAAGTTGAAATTTAGGGGTTAATGTTCGGGACAGTCACCAATTGAAAGTACCCAATAAATGATAATTTTATATATATTAAGCTTACTAATATTTTAAATATTATTGTGGGTTTCAATAGATAATAGAATGATCTTAGTAAACATCTAAGATTTGAATACTTAAATGCTTCTTAAATGTGTTTTTTGGTTGTGGGACAGCAATTTGGACCAATTCTGTAGAATGGTCCATATATATGTAGCACTCCATAATGTGGAACTTTTTTAAAGATTATTCTACAGTGTTTATGGAAATCAAGGGGGAAAAAAAGAATATTGCGCCACTTTTCATTTCGCAGTGGTGCTTTCGTTTGTCTTACATTATGAATCCAGCACACCCCTTTCCTCAAATGTGTGTATTCATATTTATATATTCATTCATTTATTTTTATTTTATCTTTATCTAATTCTTTTCATTAGATTTTTCTGTTGAATTCTTTTCTGTTATATATTTAAAGTGCAAGGAAATCCACTGCCAAAAAAGATGCACGATGTTTCCATAGTCAATGAATAATCGTGTTAAATAATTGTGATCTCACTACTCGCCAAAATAATCATTGTGATTATGATTTTTGCCATAATCAAGCAGCATGGTTTCAGGTCTTACTGCCTTGTAGGGAGCCCAGTAAGTTAGAACAGAGCATATGTGTGCATGCACCTGGGAGAGGGAGAGTTTAAGTGTCTGTAGATGCTTCCAACAAGCACACAGTCAATTAGGAGACACCTGCCCACAGGCCGACTCTGTGAACCTCAATGGAGAGGGATTTTTCAGCAGGTTGTGTTGGGAGGGTCAGGGTTAATACTTTCAGGCTTTGGCCTTCTTCAAGCTTCTGCCTCAGTACCAGTCCCATGATTCTTGCCTCATACCACATTGCTACACTGCTTTGAGTGGCCACCTGTGCCGAGAATCAGCAGGGCATTGGAGCTAATAGGCAAACAGCAAGAGGCAGAAAGAAAAAAATATGTATGTCAGTGGATAAAACTTAGAGCTTCTTGAACATTTTCATCCATAGCCGACTCTTTAAAGGTGTTTGAAATGGGAATTGTTCTTGGCTTTAGTGATTTGATGTGCCAGAATGTGCCAGAATGTGCCAAAGACACTTCACTGACAATAAAATACAATGGCAACCAAAATATTGAATCGCTAAAAGACACAATGAGTCATAACAAAGAATACTATTATTTAGTGCTGTGCTATAACGTTATACTAGTCAAACGGTAAACCGGTTTGAATTGCGCACACGGTATACCGGTACAAGTGGCTAAGCAACCATAACCATGTTAACTGCATAGACTTCTGCCTAATGATTGGAGAACTATTAATAACTTACAACTAAATCTGTAAACGGCTGTGTAACAGAAGCCGAGATGCTGAAGACTGACGCAAAGAGGAGAAAATACGGTAGCAGGCAGAGCAAACTCACTTCATGAGCGAAATATTGGAAGAAAATCTGAATACTGAATTGGGGGTGGGGGTTATATGAATGTATCTCCGAGGGGAACTGACTGTCTTCAGAAAAGTTTAGATGGTATTTTCTTTTCATCTTACCTCCATATAATGCATATTAATGTAGTATTTAAAAGCGCAACACTGCTTTGTTTACAGTGGTAACCAAGGAAACGCTGTATCGCTGCTGTTCTGTAAGCGCCACCTGCTGTCAGAGAATGAATCGGCATTCTCATGCAGTGTTTGCTGTTTTTGTTTCATGCACTGCAGGCATGTTTTAGCATAATTTCATGAAGCTAAGGTCAGACCATTCTGTTTTTGATTCAAATTAAAATGCGCGGTTCTGCAACTGATTCATGCATTCTGATTCATATAAAGGCACAGTTGGGGAAAAAATTCAGTTTTTTTTTTTCTGGACTCCTTTTTAATGGTTAAACTACATTTTATTAATCAGAAAAGCATGTCTAATTAATTAAAATCATGAAACTTAAACCATTTAACATCAAATCTATTAAAAATTTTAACAAAAATTACATGTTTAGGGTCCTATGAAATGTTTTATTTGTCCAACCTTATGTTTTATTGTAACCACATTCTGTTTTAGCATGTATAATTTGAAAGCATAAAACAAGTTTCATACAATAGCCTTATGATTTTTTTGCTAAGAAATTCTGTGTTGTGTATTTACATTAAGGCATAAAACATTCATTTAATCTATATTTTAAGTAATGAAAATTAAACAAATTGTATTTTTTGAAAATAAAGGTAATTTAATATTACAATTAAAATATTGAAGAAATATTGTATGATTATTTCTTAAAAATAAGGTTTTAATAATTTTTTTAGTAGTAGTAGCAGTCTGTTACGTACGTTCTACTCAACAATAGTAATATATTTATGCCAATGCCCTCA